>OU015747.1:142409616-142441258 GCA_907169655.1 Acomys percivali
TATGTATGTATGTATGTATGTATGTATGTATGTATGTATGTATGTATGTATGTACATACGTACCTATCTATCTATCTATCTATCTATCTATCTATCTATCTACCTATCTATCTATCCATCCTCTAATGTGTGAGGGTACTTTGTCTGTGTACCACACCTGTGCCTGGTGCCCAAGGAGACCAGAAGAGGGCGTTGAGTCCTCTGGGACTTGAACAAGGGTCCCTGGGAAGAGCTGGTGCTCTTCACTGCCGAGCCATCGCTCCAGCCCTAGCGCTGGCTCGCTTTTTGTTTGTTTTTGTTTTGTTTTGAAGACAGGGTTTCTCTGTGTAGCCTTGGCTGTCCTGGACTCACTTTGTAGACCAGGCTGGCCTCGAACTCACAGCGATCCGCCTGCCTCTGCCTCCCGAGTGCTGGGATTAAAGGTGTACGCCGCCACGCCCGGCTTCTAGTGCTGGCTCTTAACAGAAGCAGTTCTCTGCCTGTTCCCAGTGAAAAGCAGCTGAGTAGTTCTTTCTTTCTCAGGATAAAGATTAAAGTTCTCTTCCTTTGCCATCAGTAGTAAGAAAACTGAAAACCCGGCACTAACTTGTGTGTGTATGTGTGGTGTGTGTAGATGTCTACTGTGTGTATACTGTGTATGCATGGTGTGTTTGTATGTGTCTGTGTGTATATGAGTCTATGTTGTATACATATGTGTCTGTGTCTGTGTGTGTGCACGCGCACACATGTGAGTTTTCTGGAGGCTTGATAAAGGCCTGAGTCATCTGATATGCATGTTCCAAACTGTGTGGGTGTGAGGGGAACTCTGAGCAGCTGCCAGGCAATTCCCTGGAAGCTAGAGGCGGCTGAGTCACTTGAGAGCGATGTGATTGCGCCTGATAAGGGCCGTGCCTTCCCCAGCTGCATGAAGCTGCATCTGACCGGATCCTGCTCCCCGCTGCCTGCACCTCCCTTGACATTCTGCTCATGTTTCCACTGGGGCCTCACTTGCAGAGCATGCCCTGTCCTGCCCCGTGATCTTCATGGATCACAAGCATTAGACCAGAGCACAAGCATGTACATGTATACACATACAACACACGAACACACACACACACACACACACACACACACAGAGTTCACAGCACCAAGAGACAAAGCAAATGAGCAAATGCTCAGAGGGAAGGGCCTGACCCTCACAATTGTGCCCTGTGCTGGTCATGCCTGCTTCCCACCCTAGGGTCCTCAACCTCTTCCCAGCCCCCACAGAATGATATATCCTTGATGGATGCTTTATTTTTATTTATTTTTTTTTTTTTGAGACAGAGTTTCTCTGTGTAGCCCTGGCTGCCCAGAAACTCACTCTGTAGACCAGGCTGGCCTCCAACTCAGAGATCTGCCTGCCTCTGCCTCCCGAGTGCTGGGACTTAAAAGCCAGGTGTGCCACCACCTGACTTTGGAGTGTTATTTTTGCCTGGTAAGTCCCACACCCTCTTCTGACTCAATGATCCCATAACTTAGGCCCAGAGTGCAGACCACGCTCTCTCCTGCTGCTACTGAATGACCGCTTTGTTATCCCTTGGCCCTTAGTGCCCACGGTACTGCTGGACTGGGGACAATCTGAGAGGAACGCAGGGAGCCCCTCACATCACAGAAAGGTTAAGTGGGTGCCGCAGAAGAATGGCACGGACAACATTGGCCACGTGTGATACCGACCTGGAACCGCCCCAGAGTAACCCTGGCAGCACATCCAGGGGCGTTCCTGCAGTAGACGTATAAATTGAGCACTTCCCTTTTGCAGCAGTTGTCTTTGAACACCTAAAAGACACATGCACACACAAAGGTCAGTCTCACGCCTGCCAGTGTGCCACAGCAGAGTGCAAAGGAAGCGGCGGTAAGATTGGTCTTTGAGTCTGCCCCAAGCAGATGGAAACTTCCAGGCAGTGGCTGAAACGGAAATGTCACACGACCACACTGAAAGTAAAGGCTTTCAGATACATACTTCTGGCAAGTCATATTACTTCCCAATGCTTGACACAGCAGACTACATCTGGGGAAGGACAGGGTGAAGCTGACCCCACACAGTCACAAGGGAACCCTGTCTCCAAAAACAAACAAACAAAAATGTCACAAGGGGGCTGTGGCCCAAGGTGGAGCTGTGGTTTCCCTGTCTGGAGTGAAGTGCTGGTGCCCTGAGGCTGTGATGACTGGTGACTTCAGCATGCACTGTGTAGAGGTGTGCTTCCTCTATGAGGGGCCAGAGGATAAACACTGTCAGCTTGGCAGGCCATGCAGCAACCATCCCGGCCGCCATATTGAACTCTGATAGTCATAACATTTACAAGAGTAGGCACAGCTGTGCTCCAATAAAACTCTGACACTCCAATATAATTTTCATGTGCCACAAAACATTATCCTTTGATTTTACATTTTTAGGTGTTTTACTTACTTGTATATGTGTATGTGCCTGCACAAGTTTACAAGCACCGGGTACGTGCAGAGACCAAGAAAGGGCATCGGATCCCCTGGACCTGGAGTTACAGACAGTTGTGACCTATCATGTGGGTGCTGGGAACCGAACCCAGGTCATCTGCAAGAACAGCAAATGTGTCGGGTGTGGTGGCGCACACCTTTAACCCCAGCACTCGGGAGGCAGAGGCAGGCGGATCTCTGTGAGTTCGAGGCCAGCCTGGTCTACAAAGCGAGTCCAGGACAGCCAAGGCTATTACATAGAGAAACCCTGTCTTGAAAAACAAAACAAAACAAAACAAAAAAGAACAGCAAACGCTCTTAACAAGTGAGCTGTTGCTTCAGCCCCCTTGAATTTAAAAATAAGTTATTTTAAAGTAGTTTAACACTCACAAGAGGTTTCAAAAATAGCATAATTTTGTGCCTCTTTTATCATAACCATTTAAGAATGTGAAGAACCTTCTCTTAGCTCAGAGGCCATGCATAACAGGCAGAACTTGTCCCTAGGTTGTAGTATGCCTGTCCCTGAGCTAGTGGGCCACACACACACTGACAGCCACTCGGCCCTTTGTAAGGCAGTCACAGGAGGGAGCTGCGAGCAGACCAGCTGCTCAAGAAAAGCTTCAGGAGGAGGCGAATTTTGAGTTTCTGAAACACAAAGAAGAAAAGAAAACTGACCCGAAAAGATATTTTCAGGGACAAAATCTTCATGACTCTGAGTTAGACAATGGTTTCTTAGACACAGGAAAAGGACAAGAAACAAACAAAACCACACTGAAAGATCAACAAACAACAACTGTGTTGACTACGTTTTGTTAACTTGACCCAAAGTAGAGACACCTGGAGAGAAGGAGCCTTAACGGAAGAACTGCCAGGAGGATGAGCCCGCGGCCCAGTCTGTGAGCCATTCTCTGAATTACCAGCTGATGTGGGAGGGTCTAGTCCACTGTGGGCGGTGCCATCCCTACCCAGCTGGGCCTGCGCTGTATAAGACAGGAGGCTGAGAGAGCCAGGAGAAGTGGCCAGTGGGTAAGCAGTGTCACTCCATGGTTTTGGCGGCCCGAGAGCAGCCGAGGCTTGGCACTATGCAGCAGAGCTGAAGCCATGAAGAGAGGCCAGGAGGCCATTGGCAAATGTGCAACCTCAGCTTACTGGAAAGCCAGGACCTTAGGAAGATTACCAAGACAACAGCAGGTCTGGCATAGTGCCAGCCCGAGCCCATTGGACTGTGTGTCGTGGATAGCAGAGCCAAAGACGTGGCTGCCCAAGCCTTTCTAGTACAGACTTTCTTGTATAGCCCCAGACATCAGACACTGAACTCTTTACACTGTTGGAATTTGGTTCTGCTTTGATCTGACTATAACTGTGCCCACAGCAAGAGACTGGATATTTTAAACAGACGCTGAACTCGTAATGTGGTTGAAGTTTTCAAAGATGGCAGGACTTGTTTTTATTTGTTTGATATTAGCACTAACAATCTTGGGGATACAATAAAAGGGGATGGTTATAGTTTAATAGCGAGGTTTCTGTGTGCCACTTGTGCTGGCTAGCATTTTTTGCCACCTAGACATGAACTAGAGCCACCTAGAGCCTCAGCTGAAGAACAGTCTCTGTCGGACTTGTCTGTGGGCACGTGTGTGTGTGGGGGGTCACTTTCTTGATTGGTGATTGGTGTGTGAGGGTCCAGCTCACTGTGGGAGGTGTCACCTCCAGCCTGTGAGATGTCACCCCCAGCCTGGGAGGTGTCACCCCCCAGCCAGGCAATTCTGGGTTGTATAAGAAAGCAGGCTGAGCAGGCTGAGGACCAAAGCGGGAAGTAGCCCGCTTGCCACCCTCGGTCCCTGCCTTGAGCTCTTTCCCTGACTTCTCCAGATGGCGGACTGTGACCTGCATGTGTGTGTCAGGTGAATGTTTTTGTCTTTTTCAGGTTGTTTTGATCATGATGTTTATCACAGAAACAGAGAAGCAGACCAAGACCCACAAGTAAAGAAAAACAGGTAAGCTAAGTGTCAACAAATGGGGTGCAATCTGCTTCAAAAGACACCATCAACAAAGTGGGAATAAATTACGTAGTAAGAGAAAACACTGGCAAATCTGGTAACAACAACAACAAAAACCCCCTGGTACCTAGAATATAAAAATGAACTTACAACCATTCAACAATTAGAGAGAAAATGAAAACAGTTAAAATGGGCAAAGGTGGAGCTGGAGAGATGGTTCAGTGGTTAGAACAGCTGTTGCTCTTACAGAGGACCTGAGTTCAGTTTCCAACCCCCTTTAACTCCAGGGGGTTAACTCCAGGGGATCTGATGCCCTCTTTTGGCTTCCATGGGTACTGCATAGACATGAGAGGGGTGTGTGTGTGTGTGTGTGTGTGTGTGTGAAAGAGGGAGGGAGAGAGAGGGAGGGAGAGAGAGAGAGTGTGTTTTAAAAAAAGATTTATTTATTTATTTTATGTATGTGAGTGCTCTGCATGTACACCTACAGGTCAGAAGAGGGCATCGGATCACATTATAGATGGTTGTGAGCCACTATGTGGTTGCCTAGAATCAAACTCATGACCTCTGGAAGAGCAGACAGTGCTCTCAACCACTGACCCATCTCTCGAGCACCCCCTGGCCCCCCAGAGAATAAACCTTAGGAGGCATTCCTATAGAGAAGATACAGCTGCTCTGCTAATGGTGTCACCAGCCATTAATGAAGCACATCTTAAACCACGGATAGATAAGGCTTGCCGCCCATCAGGAAGGTGCATCGGAAAAGCTGATGGTGTTTTGATGGGTGTTTGCTGCCACAGAACTCTCATGTGCTGTGGTAAGAAGGTACAAAGCAGGGGGCCAAACAGCCTAGCAGTGGCTGAAATGTCAAACCAGTGTTGCCACGTTACCGAGCATCTGAGCTGTACACGTTCCGAAGCCAGAAGCTTCCTTAAGTAGGATAGAGGCACGTAAACGAACTGTTCTATCCAGGGCTGGGAACTGAGTCCCAGCTTGATGAACAGGAGCCTGCACTAAACCACACCCTAAGCTCCCAATATTACATATCAGCTTTTCTCCGAGCGCTGGCATATCTCATCTGTGTGTGTCTTCATGTATGTCTGTGCACCACGTGCATGCAGTGCCAGTGGAGAGAGCATTGGAGCCCCCGGGACTGACGTGACAGTTGGCTGTGAGCCACCATGTAGGTTAGGGGAACTGACCCACTGGTCTAGAAGGGCAGCCAGGAGGCTCTGAACAACCTAGCATCCATCTCTCCAGCTCCACTGCCTAAAAGATCAGCTGTGCACAGGCATCCTCACAGCAGCGCTATTTATGGTAGCACAGAAGGCAGACACAGCACAAGCGTGCACTAACAGCTGGTGGTGAAGCCAAATGTGGCATCTACACACAACAGAATGGTGTACAGGAGAAAAATGAATGAAATGCCAAAGCTGTTAGCCACGTGCATGAGCCTTTAAAACATGTTGAGTGGAGGAACTCGCGCAGGAAAGGCAGGCTTCCACTTCTGTGAGACATGCAAAATGCAGCTAAACCAAAGCAGAAAGTAGACTGTGATTTTCACGGTCGGGGGAGGTGTGAGACAGTGACAGCCCACGGACATGGGACTTCTTCTTGGAGGTCGTTACACGTCACAGTGGCTACATGACTCTGAAAAACGCTAAGACCTCCTGATCCAGACATGTGAAAGGTAAACTTTACAGTATATAAACTATATCAAAGTTGTTATTAAACAGAACCATATGTCTTAGGGATTAGCCAGACCCCCCAAACAGGGTGTTCTACCTTTTCCAGCAGCTCGGTGTGGCTGGAGCTAGTGTAGGACGGGGTGAGCCCTAGCGTGGTGTGGCCAGCAAAACCCACAGACACTGCAAACGGACAGGAGGAGAGCCTGTCCTGAGCCACAGCAGAGGACTACAGGCAATAACGAAGGCCCCTAAACACCGTCCTGCTACAGCCTGGAGGTCACCTGATGCCCTACCGACCCCCAAGACCAATCAATCCATGCCCTCCTCACCTCCTGAGGCTTGATGACCTCCTTGTCCACCGGGCAGATGGGCACTGCATTCAACTCCCTGGAGAGGAAAACAAAAACGGGCCCAAAGTGTTTAGACTTAACAGTTCTCCCGAGAGCAGCCAGCTGCTCACCGGCCCGGAGTAGCCAGGCTCTGTATCGGCACAAGGCACAAGCTGTGTACTCTCCCTAGAAGGCAGCCTTGCACCTCACTTCAGCAACTTCATGGTTGTACAGCCTTCCTGGAAAATGCCCACCCACCCACCAGCGTGCCGTCAACCAAGCCCCGCAGTGTCGAGGGGCTGTCCCTGTCCCTTGTCCATTCGTGCTGTGCTGCTGCCTGTGCCTTCCTCCCAGGGGGGCTTGCTAGAGAGCACACATCAGGCCCACACAGCCCAGGTTCATCACCTCCAGAACCCGGAGCTCACCTGAGCAGAGCAGACCCAGGTGAGTGAGATGTGCCCTGTTGTCCCTTCCAGAGCTTGGTGGGCACATCTCTAGAAGCCCCCAAAGCCTGCTTCCAAGTGGCACAACCCAGCTTGCTATGGTTTGGACGTTAAGTGGCTCTCTTATCCTACATGTTAAATAAAGGCAGGCCTCCAGGTGCTGCCTGCTGGGAGGCCGTGTCACAACTCATTTTGATTAGCTCTGGAATCAGTAAGAGGCCTGTGGCTGGGTGGGGCAGCCCCTCCCTCAGAGACTGTAGCACCTTCCTGCCCAGACACAAAGTGGTCCCAGGGGAAAGCTGCACTGCCTGCCTGCCTGCCAGTCCCTTCTTATGGTTAGTGCGTCTGCTCTGCCGTTACTGCTGCCCCGTTGATGCGGCCACCTTTCTTCGGTTGCTTCAGAGCCTAGCTTCGTCAACCTTCCAATGTGTATTGGAGACCCGCGGCTCTCTGGGACTCCTCTGGGCCTTCAGAGCCTGTCTGGGGCAAGCGGACATTGCAGGACTGCCCAGGCTGCACCAAGAAAGCCACTGCAGTAACGCCCCTCTTACTGTGTACTCAGTCTATGGCTTCTCCTAGAGAACCTAATACAGGGGCCCAGGAGAGGTGGGACTGGGTGGGGCTCATCAGGGTGTGGCCACAAACAGGAGAGAGGCCCCATGTACCTCTCTCCCTCTCTCTTTCCCTTCACAGATGATGGAGGTGAGTGCTTAGCCTCCAGATGTTCCTCCCAGTGTGATGTGCCCATGTGGTTACATTTCGGAAGTGGTGGGCCTGTCAGTCACAAACTGGCACCTCCAAAGCTGTGAGTCAAAACGGACCCTTTCTAAGCTAATTTACCTTGTGTATGTTGATGGGATGATGTTACTGCAGGTTTTCCAGATGCCTTGGCAGCGGGTAGCGCACACCAGTCTGGTCCCTGCTACCCCAGACACCATGAGCTACGAGCCCTCCCCAACAGACAGCCGTAACAGACCATCTACAGGACAGCTGTGGTGTGAACGTTAAGGCAGCGTTGAGTGTCCATGATGGAGGGGCAGGCAAAGAGGTTCACGCTTTGGTTCTCAGCCAGGAGCCTGGCAGAGCATTTCCCAAACCACAACAATTCCCCAAACCTCAGTTACAGCCCAGGGGCCACAGCCCACTCAGACGCCAGGAATGCTGCCATCTGGTGCTGGCCAGCTGCGGTCAGAGCTGCAGGCCCCGCCCACTCACCTCAGAGACAGTATGCAGTCCTGGCAGAAGCGGTGCCCGCAGCCGGTCTGGTGAGGGTTGTGAAGCACCGAGTGGCAGAAGGCGCATTTGTACCGTTCTTCCAACTGCTCCACGAACTGGTACTCTGTGTTGGGCTCAAAGTCCAGGGAAATGGAGTTTCCAGAATTCTGGCGGATGAAGGCACAGGGGACAACCCCTTGCTCCTCTGAGTGAGCCATTCTGGGAAGTCAGAGAGACAGAATGCTTCACTGTAAAATGACAGCCCTAATAACAGCAGCCACCCCACACGAGGGTCCTAATTAGAATCACTGCGTTCATAATGTCAGGGCTTTATCAACGTCCTGCCACAGGGGGGCACCTGCCAGGGTGCAGATGGCTTCTAGCGTGATGGCCCCTCCTAGCGTGATGGCAAGGAGTTAGCACCACCTTGAAGGCCTTAATGAGAGGGAAGGCTCCACCCTGAATGTGGGCGGCACCGTCTGTGGACTGGGGTCCTGGCTGAATATAAAAAGAGAAGACCTGGTTGAAGAGACGGCTCAGAGGTTAAGAGCACTGGCTGGTCTTCCAAAGGTCCTGAGTTCAATTCCCAGCAACCACATGGTGGCTCACAACCATCTATACTGAGATCTGGTGCCCTCTTCTGGCCTGCTGACCTGCAGGCAGGATACTGTATCTAAACAATAAATTAATTAATTGATCTAAAAAAATAAGAGGAGAAAGCCAGCTGACGAAATCTGTGTAGACATGAGCGCCATGCCTCACCACTGCTGTGCCTTGCCTACCATAATGTGCCAGAGGGCTACGGCCAAATAAAGTTTTTTCTCGCTTGACTTGCTTCTTCTTATCAGGTATTTGGCCACAGCGGTCGAGCACATTACAAATACACTTTACCAGAATAGATCTTTGTCTATCAGCTTTTTACAGGACACCAAGCAATCCCGTCAGCTGGGCCATAAGCCGAACAAAACACAACCAGGTATTGACTGCATCATAGGCAAGCAGTTAAATTTTGCTTCCAAGACTGAGAGAATCGAAGACGCTAAGACCTCCCGGGAGAGTCTTACACTGTATTTTTTTTTTCCACCAATCTCAACCTCTTGCTCCCCACCTCCTTACTCACCACTGCAGTCTATTGAATGTTTCTGTCCCACAGAAACAGGGACCCTCTGTTGAGAAACTCAACCCTGTCTAGATGCCCCGTCCTCAAACCCCTGGGAAACAGAAGCTGCTCCAAAGCCGCCTGGCTCAGCACACCTTGTTATTCACAGCGCCAGGACAGCGCCAAGTTGCATCACGGCCCCACCCATACTAAGCAAGATGCCATCAACTGTTTTCTGCTCTAATCCACTCTCCAAGCTGAACACCCGGCATCCTGTGATTCTGCTACAACATGGCTTTAGCTCTGAGGGAAAGAAAAAAGCCTACAGTGCTCAACAGGCTACAGAGCGACCCCTCCCACCGCAGGACCCGCTGCCTTTGTCAGCACTCAGCCACACAGAATTCTCTTACTTCTTTAAATCCACATGCTCGCCTCCACCACAGGGCCTGTGCCCCATGCAGAACATCGCTCTCTAGGAACCACACGGCTGCTGCTGCCTCACATCAAAGCAACTGTCATTAGCTACAAGATTGGGGTGACTAACATTCCCTCAACGAGGTACAGGGGGCTGTGCCTGAGGGGCTCCTGAGGGGCTCAGGTGAGGCGAGGCCGTGTGAGCGCTGAAGGATTGCTAGTGTGCAGGACTCTCTGGTGGTGTGGCCGCTCACAGGGCGGCCACACTCCTGAGGCAACGCCTCACATTGTAAGTGACCCCAGTTAAACACCTAGGTTCACCACGCTAGCCTGGTCTGTCCTTGGTCCCACAAGAGCATACATCCCGTCCAGGTTTCCCTACTTAGTGCTCACTTGGACTTCCACTGGCATCTCGGGTGTGTCATTTTCAGGGAGGCTCTCATGAGTCTTCCTGGTGTTACAGAAGGTGACTGAACCCCCTGTAAGTATGCACACGGCCCTTACATGGTGGTTGTGAATGTGGGTGGGGTAATAGGAAAGATTACCACAATATAATCTCTTTTGAATTTTGAGAGAGTGCATTATCAAATCAAAAATAAACACATAAAACAAACCCTGACCGCCAGCTAAGCCCAGCCGCCAGGCTCCTCTCCAGAGCAGTCCCTGCCAGAGATGAAATGCACATCTGTGTGGTGACGTGACTGATGTCTGTGTCCCTCAGGGGTCGGAGTCACAGCTGGTCTTCCTCATAGCCACACCGCTTCCCTTGTCCAGCACCTGGCATGGGGACTAGGTCAGTGCTTGTTGAGACTGTGACTTTGAATGGGCTTTTAAGACGCAGCTGTGTTAGTGGTGGGCTCCAAAACAGCAATGTTAACCTTTTTTGTGCATGCCTTACCCCACTGTTGAAGATGTGGTGAAAACTGTCTGCCCGCCCCATGATCCATGCATACACACGCGGGGCCTTCTGAGTGCGCCCGGCCCCCCCAGGTAAGGAGCAGCGGCCTCCCCAGGAGTGGTGGACCCTCAGAATGAATGTGGCCGCTCAGCTCATGCATGGCGGTGGTTTTCAGAATCTAGCAAACAGTTAAACACGGGAGCCTCCTGGGTGGTCCCAGGGTATTTCATCCTCGGACATGGCCAGGTCAGGATGGCTTGGCCTGCAGACGCACTCTGCTGGATGGCCCAGCTCCACCGTAGCAGCTGTGTGGCCTGACAAGCATGGTAAGAGGTGAGTGGCCTCTGCTGAGGTCATCTGCGGGCCTGTCTTTCCTGTGTGCTCTTCTCACTGCAGTCCTGACTCAGTTCTTCTGTGAACCTAACATTGCTCTAAAATAAAATCTGTTTTTAGTAAAAGGAGGATGCCTAAGGCTTCCTGTCTGCGTGGACCTCTCTCTCTCTCTCTCTCTCTCTCTCTCTCTCTCTCTCTCTCTCTCTCTCTCCCCTAATATAGTTGAGATTAAAACAGAGTCATTTAAAAATATTTCATTAATTCACCTTAACATAAACAAATTATATGTTAACAAAAATACTATTTTTACAAAAATAAAAAATAAAACCAACAAAGAGTCACACTGCTTCACACTTTGCCCACTTCCTTCACACCCTGCTCCATGGGCCACAGCTCACCTGTGCACCTACAGTGTCTCACCTCAGGGAAACATCTGTGCGTCTGTGGGGGGGGGGGCAGAGGTGGCCAACGGGTTGGGTTATTATGGTTTTGCAGGTACAGATGCCCTAAACAGGAATCAGGCATCCCCAGGCACAGCCGCACCAGTCCCCTCCCACTGGGGCAGAAGCCAGAGGCAGAGGCCACCAGGCTCCAGGCGGGGAGGAGGCACACGGCTGCTTCTTAGAGTTCATCTGAAGCTGGCAAGTGCCGGCAGCAACTTGTCAGTAGAAGCTGCTGGGGCACCAGGGGCCTCGGAAGCTCATTTTGGGACTCACGGTTGATCTGACTGCTGGGACTGTGTCCTCTCAGCTAGGGGGCTGGCAGGGCCATCAGTCCTTACTCTCACGGACACTCTCCTGGCCCTGGTGGATGGAGAGCAGGGGTCTCAGGACTGGATGTCTTTCTTTGCTCTCTCCACTTGCTTCTGTGTTTCCTAGACCTGTCCCAAACGCCCTTGCCCGAGACCACTGAGTCCAAGCACCGCCTTGGCCTCCCTCATCACACATTCGAAACTCAGCATGCGTGTTCAGCTGTTGGGTAGGGACTTCTGATAGTTCAGGACAGCATTCCTATATAGGAAAGGAAGTGGGGTGTGTCCTAAGGTGGGGGGCTGCTCCTTCCTCCAGAACTTCCTCATGTCTCCACCCACTTGGTTCACCCACAAAGCCCAGCAGAACCACAGCCAGCTGGTGTCTACTCACCTAACACTTCCTAATTAGCGCGAAGCTTCCAGGGTGACTGGGGACATGTAAGGACCCACCGGCCCCATGTGCTGTCAGAGCCCTGGAACGGACCAGCAAAGGAGCCCAGCTCTTAGCAAAAAGGAAGGCGGCACCATCACAGAGTATGAAAGCTTTTCTGCTACCAACAGCGGCTTGTTCTGCCAGCGATGGAATGCACAGACTGCTGGGTAATTACCAGTTCAAGCCAAGGGGGCGGGGAAAAAAAGAAAGAAAGAAAGAAAGAAAGAAAGAAAGAAAGAAAGAAAGAAATTGGATCCATCTGCTCTCTAAAAACTTCATTTTTTTCCATTTCATAAATGTATCTTTTCTAGAAGTTTCAAAGGATAGCCATGAAAAATCACATTGTAAATGCTTAAAATAAATATTTTAGTGTGTACGTGTGTATACATCAGATCTCCTGGAGCTGAGTGACCCGAGGTTGTGAGCAGCCAGACAAGGGAAACGGGAACTGAACTCCCGCTTACGAGGAGCATGCATCCTTACAGCACGCATCCACTGCTCTGTCTCGCAGCAGTTTACGGTCTCCTTGCACTTCATGCTATTTTTTTTTCTGACTAATTTTTAGGAGCACATGAACACTCTCAAATGTGGACGCTATGAATAGTTAGCTTTCTACAAAAATGTCACCTGTCTCAGTCTCAGGTTTAACAAAGTAAAACGGGTCCTTGCTTATCTGTCCACCTCACCGCCAGTGTCCCAACACCTTGTTTGGATTGATAAGTATTTGAAAAATTTGGAAATGTTTTCAGACATCTGGGCTACAGATCCTAAGACAGAGGCCCAGGTGAGTTCCGAGCTCCAGTTCTCGAGGGGAGATTTAGGACCTCGGGGCAAATCTCAGAGAGGAGCAGGTACAGGCCCAGCAACGGGGCATCATCGCTACCCACTTCTTACCAGCTGTGACGCCCCCCCACTCTGGCAGACTGCTCACCCGTTAATTCCCACATAGGAACGGTGTGTGCTGGACCCTACGTCAGGCCCTGAGAGAGCACCGGCCTGTGACAGTCAATTGTCCTCTAGGCCCTACAAGGGCAGGATTCCGACAGAAAATGGTAAGTGACAACGTCTCGCTGGCAAGTGTCACCAAAAGAGCCTTTGACAAAGGATCATTGGGGCCTGGATGAGGCTTAGCAAGTCTGCTGATGTGTCTCTGCTGAGCTTGCAAACAAAGCAGCTTGGCTGGACCCAAGGAGGCATGCTACGGACGAGAGCACAAAGGAATTTCCCAGAGGGCACCGTACAAGTTCTAGATTGGTTAACAATAAACTGTACCCAGTGTGAAATGAAAGCAGTGGACCAGCCGTTGGCTGCCTGCCCCACCCCAATCCATCCTGTACTCTCTCTCGATGCTGGGGTTGGTACCAGGAGGTGGGGAAGAGGGCTACCACCACAAACTCTGTTTCCTGGAAGGGGAATGAATGGGAAACCATGAGGCAGCACCCCAGCACCTCGATGTGATCTGTGTGGTTCCAATGCCAGGTGGCCCTCTCCACAGCTGAGCTCTCACCAGGCTGGTTCAGCGTGGTCCCAGCTGGTGACCAGAAGAACTGCTGACCACCACCTGTGCCCGCAGCTCTAGAGAGCTCAGCTCCCACTGCTGACTGCCTCATCTCCCGGAAGCCTCCCCGGGGCCTCCTGATCGGCCTCTCAGCTCTTCTAGCACCTGTGAACCCAATTCCTACATAACTGACCTCGCTGTCAGAAACAGCTTGAGAAGTCTATGAGATACCAGGGTGCAGACGGAGAAGCCTGTGTGCGCGCCACAAGCGGGATGTTCACACCTTGTCTCTGGTTTTGGATCTTGCTAGGCGAGGTATATGTGGGAGATGGCCACGTGGGAATTATGGGGCAAGATTACGATGGTGGGGCACAGGGCAGCCCTGCTGAGCCAAGGTAGGGCCCCTCATTTGGGAACCTCACTTCTGAGGTCACACGCATAGATCTAGAAGCAGATTGGAAAAGAGGATGAGAGAGAGAGAGAGGCACGCTGAGGACAAGGCCCCAGTTCCAGGAGAGAACAATAAGTGGGAGGGCGGTGACACAGGATGAGGAGGAAGCCAAGGGTGTTGGCAGCAGACTTCCGGGGGCTGGCTGCCTTCCAGACCATCTTAGTGGGATGGGTGAACTGTGAGTGGAGCCAGCTGACATCCTATGTGTCTTGTTTCAGAGTAAGTCTCATAATTGTTCATATTATAAAACCACCACGGCCGGGGAGCTGTATCCAGGGGTATGGCGCTGCTTTGCAAGCACGACGGGCAGAGTTTGCCTCCCCAGGACCCACATATAAAAGCCAAGCATGCTGATGCACGTGTGTAAGCCCAGCACTGAGGAGGCGCAGGTAGATCCCTGGGGCTCACCTGCCAGCCAGCCCAGGCTACTTGGCAGTACAGCGTCAGTAAGAGCCCCTGTCTCAAAACACCAAGGTAGATGGCACCTGAGGAAAACGACCTGAGATTGTCCTCTAGCCTCCACACACATGTGCGTGCATGTACACACACATACTCCTACAGACATTAACATAGGCGTGCACACACAAAATTGCCAGAGTAAATCATGATTCTTCAGATCATATACTCTTATCTGCTTTCAGCTTTCAAGGTCACGTGCCATCTGTAATATCAAGGTCTGACTTAAAAGCTGCCCAAGGATTGCTCAGCACATCACTTTGAGGTACATCTGTAGGGGTGTGTTTCATGTCATGTGAATCTCACTATATATATATATATAACAAAAATATGCTTGAGGAATTAAGTTTTTTTTCCACCTTACAAATAGTTTTCATGTTTGGTGGTGGCATCTGATGCAAAAGATTTAGTCTTTGCCCTCCCAGGACAGCACATGGCGAAATCCCTGAATTCACACCCACTGGGAACACAGTCTCTGTCAAAGGCGTTTGTGACTGGACCCAAGAATCTCTCCTATAGTCTCCTGTGACCATTTTCTAGATGCCAGAATCCCACGAGTGACTGGGTTAGAAAAGCCTCACCCAGGACCATGGAGAGGCCAGGTCCTTTCCCACCAGGCCCTCTGTAGGGAGTGTCAGGGTTTCTATCGCTGTCATAAAACACCATGACCAAAAGCAACCCAGGGAGCAAAGAGTTCACTTCAGCTTACAGTCCCACATCACAGGTCCTCACTGAGGGAGCCACTGAGCCAAGCTGAGACTCTCCCAAAGTTCTACCCCTGACCCACATCTAGCTAGAACCAACATAAACCTTCCGTTCTCCACAGAGCCACAAGGGAGGCCCTGGAAGGCAGGGATGCCTCAGCAGCCAGAGGAGCTGAGCAGGGAGGGGACTGAGAATGAAGATACAGGAGGGAGGGGGTTAAGTCCTCTCAGGACCTGTCAGGAGGCCTCCACTTCCTCATTTCCAGCAGCTTAGCAGACAGCGATGGTGACAAGATGTGGGTGCAGGTCTGAGGGCATGTCTAGAGCCTCTCGCCCACAGGGAGGTCCTGAGCCCCTGCTGCCTCATTCCCCTAGTTGGGTGGGAAGCCTCTGGGGGAACACTACGCCCTCCTCGCGTCAGCCAGTGCCAACCAGGAACATTTCAAGTCACCAGGAAAAGCCACAGCACAGCTTTCCCCCTCAAAGTCCTGCTTGGCTCCTCCACAGCCTCAACTCCGTGCTGTCCTCACTGCCTACAGACTTCCCGCGCAGGACAGCCATCTTCAGAACTCTCCCGCCCCTCAGAGCCAGCAGTGCCTGGCTTGCTAAGTAAGGACATGGGGGATGATGAGTGGGTCGGGGTGCTAACATGAGGTCAAGGTGCAAAGGGGCTGCTGGGTGCAGGGCCGTGAAGACGATCCGGGACAGATCCAGTTGAGGGGACACTATAGAAAAAAACGCATGGAACCCAAGGTTGTGGCTGGCTAGCCTGCACACCTAGCTTGTTTTAACCCCAGCATTCCCACGACATACATGTTAGCATCATTCATTTCTCAAGTGGGGAAACTGAGGCTGACAGGGGTCCTACTCCAGGAAGTGGTCAATGCCCCTGAGGGACCAGCAAGGGCTGGGGTTCCTCCATGCCCCCCCCACCCCCGCTTCCTCATGGCCCGCAGGGAGGCAGTGTGTGTGGGTAGCACACCATGTGTTCTGGGGTGGACTAGTCTTGGCTTTACACGTCATAATCCTATGAACTCAGGCCTCTCTGTTTAACGGGGTGACAGTGTGGTGACCTCCCAGGACTTCTGGTTTGTTTGTTTTTGTTTTTCCTGAGACAAGGTTTCTCTGTGTAGCCCTGGATGTACTGGACTCACTTTGTAGACCAGGATGGCCTTGAACTCACAGAGATCTGCCTGCCTCTACCTCCCAAGTGCTGGGATTAAAGGCATGCGCCGCTGAGCCCAGCTTCTCAAAAGACTTCTGAAGGAAGGTAACACTGCATTGGGAGATGGTTGGCCTGCCAACTGCTTTTGTAAATAAAGTTTTATCAAGTCAGTTTGTTGCAGATGTTACCACAGCAGAGCCGAGCAAGCTAGTACAGAGAGTACAGTGCACATCCTAAAATAGTGACCATCTTCTCTCTGTGGGAAAAGCCTGCTGACCCATCCCAAAAGCCTGCTGACCCATCCCTACATGAAAAGCACCCAACAGGGGCACACAGCGTGCTTCAAGGGCTCCGAAGATTATGAAGCAACCCCACCCCCACTGATCCATGTCCCATCACTGTGAGGATATGCCTGTCTGACATGGCGGGCTACCAGGTTCAGGACTCAAAAGTGACTAGAAGGGGCTGGCAGGCTGGCTCAGTGCTTCAGAGCACTGACAGCTCCTGCAGAGGAACCATGTTTGAATCCCAGCACCGACGTGATGGCTCACACCATCCATAACTTCAGTTCGGGACATCTGATACCCTCTTCTGATCTCTGCAGAAACCGGGCAAGCGCATGGGGCACAGATACACATTTGAGCAAAAACATTCATACACATTAATTAAAATAAATAAATCTTTAAAAAGGAAAAAACCAAAACCAAAAACCAGGATATACGGCCCAGCTTGGTGCTGTGCCATCGATAAGCTGGTGAAGGGGTCGTAGGAGCAAGTGAGGGTGGCAACTACAGAGTGTGAAGAAAACAGGAGGAAGGAGGAGCTGTGAGGGGCAGAAGGGAGGCCATGCTCCTCAAGTGTCACAGGTGGGAGGAGCGTGGTGGGAGAGGGCAGGGAGCTCACCTTGCCACAGCCAGGTGGAGCAGAGCCTTCAGGCTCACCCTGAGGGCACACTGATGAGCCCCACGTGGGCTGCTCTGGTCTCAATAGACCTTTCCAGATGCTGAGCAGAGAGGAGATGGTGGAGCATCAGCAGGACCAGGAGAACCATCAGGAAGCTGACTCCATCCAGGTGGAGAAGGGACAGGGTAGGCCCATGTGATGTGGGGCATGGGGTCCCGGAGAAACCAAGGCTGGCTGTAGGATGTCAGCCCCACAGCTGGACAGAGGTTCTAGCATCCAATCAAATGGGGGAAAGATGGCATGAAGAGAGACACCAGGAGCTGTTTGGGGTTCTGGGAAAATGGCCTACATCCTTTCCCCAAAGATGCTGCTCAAATCTCAGCAAAAACGTGCCATGCCTTACAACTTCTCATGCCTCGCTTCCTCACTGTCTGTCTGCCCTGAAGCATGGTGTCTTGCTGTGCCCCTCTCCCCTAGCACTCAGAGAGACTGTGATGGGCAGGTAAGGTTCCATCACAGTCAAATTGCCAAGTCTGGAATTCTGTGAAGACTGACTGGGGCCACTGCTGTGCCTCTGGGAGGCACTGCTCCCTGCTGGCTGGCGTGCACTTGAAAGTGGGACACTTGTAATTCTAGGGTTTCTCTAGGTCCTGATGTATGTGGGAACTTTTCATCTCGTACCTGCTGCTGCCTCTACACAAGTCCAAGAGCTGCTCTCTGCATCTGGCTCCTTACAGTAAGCTGTTTCCCTTCTAGCCGGAGCTGTGGTGAGTGAGTGTGTGTGTGTGTGTGTGTGTGTGTGCATGCAGGTGTGTGTATGCAGGTGTGTGCCATGTGTGTACAGGTGTGTGTGTGTGCATGCAGGTGTGTGCATGCAGGTGTGTGCCATGTGTGTACAGGTGTGTGTGTGTGTGTTTGCAGGTGTGTCCTGCCCTCAGGCCAACCTCAGACTAGCAGACCCCACAGCCACACAGCCCACCCTCTTCCCCTCCCCAGATGCAGGCCCACCTGTACCCACATGTGTGTGTGCATGTGCAGTTCAGAAGTCAACCTCAAGGCTTATTCTTCAGGAGCTGTCCCTTGTTTTCTAAGTCAGGGTCTCTCACTGATCTGGAGTGGACTATTTAGACCAGCATCTTCCCATCTGAGTTGTTCATCTGATGCCTCTGTTTTCACTTCTATGTTTTATCTTTTCAACACACTTGTCTGTCCCCCTACCCAGTGCATTGTTTAGAACTCAGCTACACTGGACCATCTGACGGCTCAGTCGTTCAGTCAGCTGCTGTGCAGGGTTAGGGTTAGAAACCATCCCTCTGCTAAGAATCCACCCTACAGATGTACTGGGAACAAATGTTCCACTGAGTTGGGCCCAACCTCCCACTCCTCAGGCCTCACCAGGAATGCCTCCTTCTCATGTTCGGAGCTAGGGCACACCTTCCCAAAGACACTAGCAGATCCGTGCCCCTAATGAAACGCCCAGCACCTGATCTTCCCTACCCTCCTGGGTACATCTGTGTTCTGCTCCTGAATAAACTGGGGGTGAGGCTGAGCCATCTGGGGGTGAGGGGTAAGCATATTCCTCCTGCCCTTGCATTGGTGGCCTGTGGCCTGTCCCTCTTCAATCCCTCTGGCTGTGGGGACACTGAATTCTTAGGTTCTCCAAGGCTGACCACATCTTAGAGGTTCCTTCTCCCCTTACACCCCCGCCTCCCAGCATCCTGCTTCCTGCAAGGCTCTCCAGACAGGCTTAGTTCCCTGCTCTTGGTCTTGTGCACAGCTCCCACTTCTTACCAAAAGGCTCGCTCTGAAGCCAGACTGCTTCTGAAGGCAGCTAGGCACCCCACTGCATTGAGCAGTCGGGCTACCAGCACAGATGTACAGATCTACACAGATGGACATACAGGACACGTGCACATGGGACGCGAGACTCCAGTGGCCGTTTGGACACAGAGCTTGGACAGATAGTCAACAACCATGCTAGAGTTAGCTTAGAATTCTGAAGCATTATCAAGTGAGGATTGGGCTGGGTGCAGTGGCGCACGCCTGTAGTCCTAGCGCTCGGGAGGCAGAGGCAAGAGGATTCCTGTTGAGTTTCGAGGCCAGCCTGGTCTACAAAGCAAGTCCAGGACAGCCAAGGCTACACAGAGAGACCCTGTCTCAAACAACAACAACAGCAGCAGCAGCAGCAACAACAAATCAAGTGGGGGTTGGGCCCCCGGTCCACCTTCCATGGTCTGGGGGTGTTCTGAAGGAAGGGGAGACCACTCTAATTAGGCTCCAGAAGACAGGACAGAGAGTGCAGTGGACTTCCTGATCTGCATTTTTGCTGTCTGTGGTTTCTGTTACCTGTGGTCAACCAATGTCTCAAAGCATTAAGCGGAAATTTCCAGGAATAAATAATTCATGAGTTTTAAGGCGCACACACCATTTTTTTTAGTAGCGTATTGAAATCTTATGCCTTCCCACCCAGTCTTATGCTTGGGGTATGAACCTTCCCTTTGTGCAGACTAGCTGTGCTGTACACACTACCCTCCCATTAGCCACCCGACAGCTATGATTCCTCGGAGCTTCTGTCCAAGTAAAGTTTATTGCGCATAAACAGGTAATGACACTGGCAGGGTTTCTTGTTTTTTTTTTTTTTTTTTTTTTTTTTGTTTTTGGTTGGTTGGCTTTTTTCGAGACAGGGTTTATCTGCGTAGCCTTGGCTGTCCTGGACTCGATTTGTAGGCCAGGCTGGCCTCGAACTCACAGCGATCTGCCTGCCTCTGCCTCCTGAGTGCTGGGATTAAAGGCGTGCGCCACCATGCCCGGTGACACTGGCAGTTTTTATAGCATATTGTTCTAATTATTATTAGTTGCTCATCCCTTACTGTGATGAATTTACAAATTAAGCTCAATCATCTATATAAGGAAAACGCAGTAGACACAGGTTCAGTACTATCCAAGGCTCCCACTGGGCATTTCGGAAGGTGTCCTCTGATACTCGGAAGTCTTAGCTTGACTCCTGGTGGTGTTCAGCTACCAAAGGCCAGATCCCAGCTCCATCTTTTCAGTGATGCCTCTGTCCGAGCTCTGTAACACATACCCATCTCCAAAACTGGAAGCTGGCCACAAACGAGCCGAAAACGAGGCCGTGCTCTGAGAGAGACAGATGGAGAAAACCCCTTCTAACTGGCGGGAAGGCCAGCCTTGCCCATGGAGAAAGCAGATGGACCAGAGGTGGCTGTCACAGCCCAATCTCGTGGAAGGGGGCAGAGGCCTCGGAGGTCTCCTGCCCAGACACACCTCAGGGGCCCACGCGGCTACTTCATAACTGTAACGCTGCTACTTTTGCGAATCACAGTGTAAAATATCTGTGTTTTCTGATGGGTCTTTGGGGATGGCCACTTACAGGTTGAGAACCGAGGCCCTGTCACCCGACTCTCCATGTTATAGGTGGCACTTTTACAGTCTCTACTTAGGCATCAACCTACTGTGTAGTGAAATAACTTGCCTCAAATCATACAGCTATAAGTGGGGAAGAGACTTATTTATTAATTTATTTGCGTATGTGTGTATGTATGTACGTTTTTTGTTTTGTTTTCTGTTTTTGTTTCTTTTTTAGACAGGGTTTCTTTGTGTAGCCTTGAAAGTCCTGGACTCACTTTGTAGACCAGGCCAGCCTGGAACTCACAGTCATCTGCCTGTCTCTGCCTCCCTGAGTGCTGGGATTAAGGGTGTGCACCACCACGCCCACCTCAGATTTACATTTTTAAGAGATTTTTGTTTGCAGTGTGTGCAATGCCTACAGAGGCCACAGGAGGGTGCTAGACACCCTAGACCTGGAGTTAATGGACGGCTGTTGAGCTGCCAGTGGGTGCTTGGAAATGAACCCAGGTCCTGTACAAGAGCAGCAAGTGCTTTTTAACCACCACGCCATCCCTCCAGGCTGTGAAGTAGATATTTAAGCACAGATTGCTCATCCTTGATCCAAAGCACTTGGAAGTGGGAGTGCGTTTAGATTTTGAATTTTAATTTATTTTTAAAAATTTGGAGTTTTGAAGCATTTTTATATACATAACAAGATATTTTGGAAGTGGGATCCAAGTTTAAATTAAAAAAAAAAAAACCTCATTTATGTCTCATAAACACCTTATACGTATGTCCTGGAAGTAACTTCTAGAATGTGTGTGCACACTTGCGGGTGATTGGATCGAAAGCCTCGCATAAGCTAAATTAATCTTCTCTCATTGAGCCTCACTGACTTTCTTTCACAATTTGAGATGGGGGGGGGGTTCTCATCAAGCTGCCCAGGTTAGCTTTGAACTCGCTCGCTCTGGAGCCCAGGAATCTTCGTGCCTCAGTCCTGAGTTGCTCTGCTCCTATGCAACTTGAGCTCCTCCCTCGAACCCCAGCTCCATGTCCAGGACCTCGCCCAAGCCTAGCACCCCACGCCCACTCCACCTGCTCCTGCTAGTTCTTCCACAGCCCCGGGAAAGGTCACCACCTCCCACCTCACCTTCTTGGCTGGGGCTATAGCCTGGGCTTTATCCTTGCCTCCTTTCTATTGCAAAACACCAAATACTGAAGTTGGGGGCGGGGTGGGGCGTGAGGACTCAGCCCCACACGAAGAACTAGAGGAAACTCAGGAATGCTGAGAGTGGGCACCAGTCAGATGTCCGATACCAAATGACCAGCCCTGAAAACATATGTACGAGCAACATTATACAGACATACATGTACAGCTACAGAGATGCATGTAACAATGAAAAAGAGGCCAGGGATTTGAAAGAGAGCAAGGAGCCGTACATGGGAAGGTTGGGAGGGCAAAAAGGGAAGTGAGAAATTAAGTATTATAATCTTTGAAAAAAGAAAAACAGAAGTTGGCCCTGCTGCTGTTCAGCTCCCCGAGGCCCCTTGACACTCAGGGTAGAGGCCAGTGTCCTTAGAAGCCAGGGGCTGCCGGGCAGAGACCCTCCTTCTGCGACCCCCGTTTTCTACTCCAGCCACGGCGGCCCTGTGTGCCCTTCAGCAGCAGAACTGCCCTCTGCTCGCTGCTCCGCCTGCCACGCCCTCCTGCTCCTCTGCCTCCAGGACACCTCAACATCCAACACAGAAACCCAACGCTGCCGGCCACCCCATCCCCACTGCAGCTCTCTGCGCAGCACTTGGGTCCACCTGTCACATGGTCACGCCTTTGCTCTCCGACTTCCTTACCCAAATAACAGCACCGTATGTACGAGTGCCGAGGGCCGCCCGAGAAGAGCAGATGCCACTACCTAGCCAGCAGTGGCCTCTGTACCACAGAGCACACCGCGCAGGGCACAAGACTTTTTATGCCAGCTATCTGTACGCCGTGAAATCACGCAGGTATAGCAAGGCTGGCTAATGGCGGCTGACGTGGGGTGGGCTGCAGGCAGAGAGACTGAACCCTGAATTATGTTCTCTACTCCTAAAGAGGAAGCCCAGCCTCAGAGCCTGGATGAAGAGTAAACAGCCGGGAAGGGCATACACGGACAGACGGGCAACAGTCCAGTCAACCAAAGTCCAGGGGGGCTCTTATCTAGGACCCCACAATCCGAGGTGTTCGCTACATGAGGCACTAGGTCTCAAATCCCATTTGCCAGGGTCCCTCTCAGGCAAGCTCACTGTGGCCACAGTATGAGGCCAGCCTTTTGCTTTCACCCCTCCGTGTTTTCAATATCTATTTCAAACTTTTCTCTTATCTACAAACCTTGACCACTCCCTCTAGCCTCTCCGGGGAAACTTCACTTCCTACAGCACAGAAAAGCATAGAAGTCAACAGACCAGAACAGCCTCGACTTCCTGCCACCACACCTGTGTGTCTCCGTGCATGCGCCCCCCCCCCCCCATCTGCCCCAGCCCTCTCACCCGGGCTGCAGAGGTCACCTCTAATTTCAGCTGGTTACTCCTGGGCACTGCCTGTGGTGGCTTCCTACCCAAGCTCACCTGCCGTCAACCTCTCCACACCAGCCAGCTCCATCCTTCAGCATTCAGTCCCACGTCTCTCTCACAGGACTGAGGAAAGCCAAACCATCCCACCACTCTCGGCTGTCCCCAGGATCCCTGGGTGGGCTATCTCGCCATCCCGCATCTCCATGTCTCTCCTTTACAAACAGCCTCAGCATCCCTAGAAGAAGTTACTCTCCTGCCACCCCCGGACTTCTCTCCTGAAGGCCACTCGTGACTTCACCAGTACCACTCACTGGTCATTCTGGTCTTCCCCTTATCAGGCCCCGAGGCAGCATGTGACACAGTGAACCCCTGGACTGCGCAGATTTAACAGCAGCCACTTAAAAACGTTGTATAGCTTCCTTGAAGCCACGCTGAGTGGCACGGAGGACAGTGCACACTGATGTGATGAGGCCCACCCTTCCCTTTGAACCCGGACACCCTCCCTGAGCGACTGACCTGCACCACTGTAGACCTCAAACAGCCTGAAGTCAGTCACCACGTCCGAAACGGAGCAGAGCGCTCTGCCCTGACGGCTTTCTGCAGAATTACCTGCAGGTGAACGCCCATTCTCTTCCCTAGCTACAAAGTCAGCTGGATACCCATATCTGCCCATGTCCCTCAAACCATACCTGATTTCCTAGTCTTGTCATTTTGCTCAGTTTCTTTTAAAAACATTTATTTTTATGTGTGTGAGTGTTTTGCCAGCATCGAACTGCGGAGCCCAGAAGAGGACATCGGATCCTTTGAACCAAGAACCCCAGACCATCAAGAGCAGCCTTCCATGTAGGTGCTGGGAACTGAACTCTGGTCCTCTACAAGAGTGGCCAGTGCTCTCAACTGCAGAGCCGTCTCCCTAGCCCTGCTGTTTTGTTTTGTTTTTTGTCTTTGATTTATGCTGACTTGGGAGCTACAACAAGGTTCCCTAGGCCGTCCATACCCGAGGTGTGCCCCCAGCTTCTCTCTCAGAAGGCTCTCTGCCATACCTGCTTAGCTCAGCCCCATGCTCCCCTCCCCCTCAGCCCCATGCTCCCCTCCCCCTCAGTCCCATGCTCCCCTCCCCCTCCAGCTCTAAGCCACACATCTGAACAAGGAAGAATGGAGATGCGTCGGCCTGGTCCTGCTGCTGCCTGCTCCTGGCGACCTGGAGCCGCTGGTTTGCTTCTCTAATCTGTTTTATTTCCCTTTCCTACCAAATGCTATTTGTCCTCAAAGTTGCAGCCTGGTTTGAGTCTAGAATCCCAGGTCCAGGACCTAGAATTCTGGCCCCAGACCCTGAGCCTCGCCTCTGAACTTGACCTGGACTCAGTCTAGCTAATCTTCATTGTCCCCACCCCCACCCCCGAACCCACCCACCCTTGCTCCTCAGGCCTCTGGCCTAGACTGAGAAGTGACCTGGCTACCCTGGCACATGACACACCTGCTAGTCTGTGTTTGCTTTTTATTTAACCCTGAATGCCTTTAGGCCAGGGGTCCATTCCCCAACTCTCCAGAGACCTTACAGCTCCGGTGCCATCAAACACACAGTCTCTGAGCTCTGAGGCACTGGGCTGGGTGTGCAGACTGGCTCATCTTACCCGTCCAGCAGCCACGGCTGGAAGATATCACCGCCTCTTCGAGGCAGGAACTACAGATGCTCAGGAGCGTTGGGCAACTTGTCTTGATCACATAGACACACCCAGAAAGTCAAAACTACTTCTGCACTTCTTGACTACTTGCTAGGCCACCAAGTACCCACAATTTCAGTGTTTGGGAGGCCAAGGCCAGGAGGAAGGTTGCTGCCAAGTATGGGCCAGGCTGGCCTACATACTGAGACCAAGGGTAGCCTGAACTATGTAGTGAGATTTTTGTTTCAAAAATAAAAGAAAGCAATCCAGATTTGAACCCACGGCCCCACTCTGATGTAGCAAAGGCCATGTGTGTTAGCCAGGCTGAGTCTTAAGGACACCCCCCTGGAGCAGTATGGAAAGGAAAAGAGGACAGAGGCACACCTGGAGCCTGAAGGCAATAAATGGGTATTTCAGGCCGTCCAGGAAAGAGGCTCTGAGCCTGGTCAGTGACACTGCAGCAGGCTTTGCGACAGTTGGGAGAACTGGAAGGAAGAAGTGGCTGACGTGAGCGTCTAGAGAGCCTCTGAGACACCACGTCAACCAAGGCGGCCAGTACTACAGAAGCCAAGTGCAAGAGTAGGTTTCAAGCCTTAGAGTGGCAAAGAACTCCAGGACAAAAAAATTAGCTTCCTGACACAACCACATTTGGGAATGCCAGCGGGGACAGGGCGGGCTCCAAGGAGACTGGCTGATGGGCAGGCTGGAGGACAGCTGTGAGGCGCCTGCTGGCGACAGAGGATTATCAGACCTCAGGAATCCTCCTAAGGCCTCTGAGTAGCGCAGCAGGTGCAGGGAACCCAGGGAGGCAGAAGAGCAGACAGCTCTTTCCAGAGGCTTCTAGTGGACATGGGAGATGAGGAACTTTGGGAAACACAGGGCCTTCCAGGTCAACAGCAGCGTACCGAAGGCTGAGGAGCAGGGAGCAGCAGAGGGGAGAAGCCAGACAGGACGTTCTTCACGAAGGGGCAGGTTTCTGGCTGGGTTGGCCTTGAGGGAAGAAGCTAGGGAAAGTGACTCAACCCAAGCTGCTGAAAGGAGAGCTGTCCTCTGGGCTGTCTGATGAGGAGGACCCACGTGTACATCTGAGTGCACTGCCCAGGGCACAGCAGAACGGGGCGCACACCGCTCTTGCTAGAAATCACAGCCAGCTGCCTGCAGATACTAATGTGCAAACTGTGCTGGGGACTAGTTTCTGTCAGAGCCAAGTGACTGTTTTCACTTTTATTTCAAGGTCTGCCATTCTACTTCCTCATTAGACAAGGCTTGCTGGAGGCCGTAGAGACGTAGGAATTCCTCAAGTACTTTTCTCTCAGCAAAGCGACACCCTAATGTTGGCCAGATCCCTGTAGTGGTGGCGGCGGTGGCAGGCACCCCTGCCCTTGGGGTTTCTTTTTTTGTCCACTAGGATGGATCACCTTTCCGTGTCTCTAAGATGCTGCCAGATACCCCACCTGCCACCCCTCCCACCTCGACCACAACCCTGTAGTAGAAGCACCAGCTCTTGCCGAGAAGAACCCTGGGAAATCTAGGACCCAGGCAGAGGAAGTGCTTAGAGGCTGTCCCTGTGGCCCCTTCCTCTGTTTTGTTAAGTCTTCAGGGTTGTAGTTCTAGGCCAAGAGCTCATTGGTTCTGCTATCGCTGGCCAAAGAATCTTGGCCTCTAGTCAACATTTACTGGAAAGAACACAGGAGTTGAGTCAGAAGGCTCAGGCTTGGGTCCTGCCCATTCCTCGCTGTGAGACTTTTCTCATCACTTCTGAGTTCCGAGTTCCAGCTTGCAGTCAGGTGGAGTCTCTCCCCTCTCCCTGGGAGAGAGAAGCTGGTCTGATGTGATGGGCTATTTATAGCATCTTTAGTCTGATTCCTGGGATCGACTCTCACCAACACCCGCCCTCCGTAGTAGCTGGGAGACACACCCCAAATAAGCCAAGGGCAGTTCAGCCAGCATCTTTTTAGGCTAACCAATGCCAGATTCCAGGCTACAAACAAAATCGGACTGAGGCCTCATCCCAGTCACTCAGCTGGCTGAACAGACAGAGCAGCATTTGTTCGCATAATGGCAGGGGCCATCTCCAGCAGAGGTTCATCCACGTTGCTGGGAATGGATGCTCTGGGCACTTATGGGACACTGGGTCCTCTTGCTGACCCCTCAGGCTAGGGGGGAGGTAGGCAGTTGTGGCTCTGAGAAACCAAGGTGACAGACCTGAAGCAGAACACGGCTGGCCAGCGGCAGAGCTGGGGGTGGGGGGGGGGGTGGCTATTGACACTCGGTGCTTCCCCTCAGAGCCTGGGGGATGTGGAAGGTCACCCTGACTCACAGGGGTGTCGTGGGGGAACAAAATGAGAACAAAGTGACATGAGCGGTGGGCACACTGGTTGAATGGGACCAGCTTTACACCCAGCAGCTCTTTTCTTCTTCAAGGTCCCCCTCAGTAAAGGGGAGGTTGTGAACTAAGTAAGGCTGGTTCCTCCTGCTGGTCTGATAGCACTGGCTGGCTCGGAGGCTTTGCCTCCCCACTTTGTAAGTCACCCTAGACACCCAGAAACGAAAGCTCCCACTCCCAGTGTCTGGGCTCCTATGTCATCTGCCCACATCCAGTGGGTCCTCCCAATACCACAGGCCTCGGCTGGGGACCCCAAGAGAGCCACCCTTCTTTGTCATAGCCCATTCTCACAGCTAGCCCAACAAAGAGACCCAGGGTAACTAGGGACCTGAACTCACCAAATGAGGAAATCTTTATCTCCCATCTGTCACCCCTTCTGTAATTTCTGGCTTTTTGGGTTTTTTGTTTGTTTGTTCGTTTGTTTTCTTGCTGTTGTTCAAATCAGTTGTCCAAGGTGGCAGGTTTTTTTTACCCAAACCCTCAGCTGTGTTAACATACCTGGCTTTGGGCTGTATGAGGCAGATCAGACAGCGGCAACTGGATTGGAAAAGTCCTGTTAACCCAGGCTTTTGCTATCTAAAATTATCTCTCACACACCCAACACGTTCTATTCTCAGAAATGCTTTAACCAATTTCTTTCCATTTTAACTCTTCCTGAACACTTTAAAAACGCATATGTTCCTGGAAAAAGGAACTGTCCTCTTTGGCTGTAATCCAGTTTTCACCTATGCTCAACATCCAGTGCAATAAGCTGGTGGCTGGATGTCTCCTCACAGGCACGGAGGGTCGGGGAGAAGGGAGCCTCTCCTCATTTCCCGGACCTCAGCCCACAACCAAACTCCGACCAGCCCTGTGCCTGCCGCGGGGAGATAACTGAGTTCTCACGAAAGTAAATCTGAAATAACCAAATATGGAAAGTCAGCTAGAGGCTGAGGAAGAAAGAAGCCAACCAAAGCGGCCCCAGAGGGACCTGCAACCAAGAGTCCTCAGAACTGTCAGACCCTGCAGTTGGGTAGCAAGGGCGCCTAGCAGTGCTGTGAGAACTGCCTCCGCCCATCCTGCCGTGGGTGCTCACCTCTAGGCGCCTGGGTCTACTGAAATCTGGAACTCACCTTCTGGAAAATCGGGTGCTGTCTCCAAACGAGTACACGCTATAGCACCGGTGTAGGTTTGAGTCCCTGGCATTAAGCTCAGGTTAAAGTGCTCTGCTTGCAAGCGTTGCAAAAGTGCCCCGGGGCCGGGCGCGGGTTTCCCAGGTAGTCTCGGTCGGCCCGCTACGGTAACTCACGCCTCCTGCCGGCCTGAGCCACTTTCGGTTTCAGAGTAGCTGGGATCGTCCGCTCAACCGGCCCTTGCCACCTGCGGGGCTGGTAGGGCTCCACCGGCGCCTAGGGCGGCTGCGGGCACTTGGCTGTTTCGCCTTCGCGGCAGGCGCCGCCAGCCTCAGCGGCGGGCTCTGGGAGGGGCGTGGCCGGGAACGGGGCGTGGCCAGGGTGCCTAAGAGGCGTGACCGAGAATGGGGCGTGGCAGGGGCGCCCAAGAGGCGGGGCGTGAGGATCCTGAGAGTGGTGGCCCTGAGCTCGGCCAAGTATCCCCCTGGAGGCTAGGAGTCACCCGGACCCTAGAAACCTAGCCTTCTCTTTCTAGAGCCATTAGTAGTTCCTCATGTGCCTTTGAACTGTATGTATTTCGCTCTTCAATTCTTGCGCCCCCAAACCTTGAGTTTGCCCAAAATCAGGGGTCTGGCTCAAATCACTTCTTTCCGGAGCTTCCCGCAGAGCAGCACAAGTCCGCCAACCCTTGTTCTGCCGTTAGCATTACATTTGCAGTCTTTCAGACTCAGTTCTTCTGTCGAAAGCTTCGCAGACAGCTCTCCTGGTCTTCAGAGCCACCTGGTGGAGCGTGCCCGAACTACGAGAGCTCTCTGAGCTCTAGAGGTGAACTGTGTGGGTCTACCCAAAGCAAGAACTTGAATCATGGCCTCCCAACTCCTAAACACAGGCTGTTACGTTCCTGAGAACACTCCATGCGGTCTCAATCATTGCAACCTGTATGAACGAAGCGGGCTAGCATCCCAGTTCTAGCCTCTTTCAAGTCAGACAACCGTGGGAAGTACTTAGCGGTCCCGAGCATCCGCCCATCACTAAGAGACGTTACCACGGTATGTTGGAGTGGATACAGGCGTGCACTGGATCTGGGCAGCAGCTTTAGGGAGCAGTTGTGAGGTCTGGTGGATCAGCCAACAGGAGCCCCCAAATCCATACACAAACCTTTGGTTAGCGGGATTAAACATTCTATGGGGGAGGTGGTCCTGTGGGCATGCTTTGGCACTCGGGACCAGCTTACTCTTGTGAGAGCTGAGAGAGGCCGGGCCCAAGTCCTCCCCACTAGTCCTCCACATGGCACATCTATTTTCCCTGCTCTCCACTTTCCCTTACATTACAGCAAGGTGATACAGCCTATGTGTCGTCCAACACCATAGGACAGACAACACGAACTGGAAAGAGCCATGTCTGGGATACTCAGTGCTTCTGCGTCTGACACTCAGCTATGACTCTCCCGTCTCTCTTGACCAGCTGAACGAAGCAATCTCTTCCAAAACTGAGACCCAAGGTCTTGATATGAAAACCAAGATTGGGTAGAATAAATCCTTATCATGTCCCAAGTAGTGGCCACCAGACTCCACAGACAGAAGCCTAAATGAGGACAAATGGGCCTTTTTGTTTGTTTGTTTGTTTGTTTGTTTGTTGTTGTTCAGGAGGTGTGGTGGCACACACTGAAAAATGTTTTGCCTGTATGTATGTCTGTGCACCAAGTGTGTTCCTGGTGCCTGAGGAGATCAGAAGAAGAAACAGGAGTCACAGACAGTTGTGCACCACCGTGCGAATGCTGGGAATTGAACCCAGGTCCTCTGGAAGAGCAGCCCTGCTCAGTGCTGACATGGTAGTGGCCAGAAATGAAGGACATGTTCCCAGCACCTGCTGTTGATCGCAGAGTCAGTCTCTTGTAGCCCAGGCTGCTTCATGCTCGCTGTGTAGCCGCCGCTGACTGGGACTCCTGAGCTTCTTTCCCTCTGCCTCCTGAGCACTCTGACCGCAAGCGGATACCATCACACCCAGCTTTATTTCTTTTTTTATACTGTTTGTTTATTTATTTTTTAAAAGATTTATTATTTATATATTATTCTGCCCACATGTGTGCCTGCACACCAGAAGAGGGCACCAGCTCTCGTTGTAGATGGTTGTGAGCCACCCTGTGGTTGTTGCGAATTGAACCCAGGACCTTTGGAAGGACAGACAGTGCTCTTAACTTCCGAGCCATCTCTCCAGCCCCGAGTTTGTTTATTTGTAATTTATTCACTTTATATCCCGATTTTAGCTCCCTCCTTCTCCTCCCCTCGTCCTCAGAAAGGGGGAGCCCTCCTCCCCTAACATCTGACCCCAGCCTATCAAGTCTCATCAGGACTGCCTGCATCCTCTTCCTCTGTGGCCTGGCATGGCCACCCCGCCAGGCGGGAAGCGATCAGTGAGTGGGTAACAGGGTCCGTGTCAGAGGCAGCCACTGCTCCCCATATTATGGGGCCCACAAGGAGACTGCCTATCGACTCCACCTGGGCAGAGGGTCTAGGTCTTCACCGCATGTTGGCCTTGGTTGGTGCATCAGTCTCTGCAGCCCCTTTGGGCCCAGGTTTGTTGGCTCTGTTGTTCTCCTGTGCAGCTCCTGTCCCCTCAGGTCCTCCTATTCCTCAGCTCTTCCCTAAGTCACCCTGCGCTCTGCCCTAGAAGTCTAATGCGCTATCCATTGCACCACACAGCCACCTCCAGCTTTATTTCTTATCTGTGTACATTGTTTTATCCTTCCCATATACCTTTTTGTTTTGTTTTGTTTTTATGTTTTGTTTTGCTTTGTTTTGAGACAAGTGAGGATGTCTTTGCAGGTGTCAAGACAGGCAGTGAATGGATCAGCCTTAAGACAGGGCCAAATTTAGTACCTTGAAAATATTCAGTATTAGTTTCCATATAATATTTAACAATAAACTGATTTAATAGTCGTTAAACTAGATTCATCTACAAAGAGAAGGACTGAACTGTGCATAAACTCTGATTTGTCTGGACGCTATGGTTGCCTACCACCACCAGTGGTTTAATTTACTGGAGTGACTATAGCCTGGGCTGTCAACTTGGGGTCAGTTTGACAAAGAGGGCAGGGTGCACCTGCTGGAGGGATGCGCTGTTTTCCTCAGTCTACACAGCCAGACTGGTGAGATGTGTAAGTTGAGAACTAAAAGCATACGTTCAGCACAGGCGAAGGCCGTCCCCGGCCTGCAGGGCCCACTGCACTGAACAAGTGTGCGTTGGGGACAGGGAGAGCAGTGTGTGTGCTGTGACTTGGCACCGGAGTCCTGGTGGCAGTGACAACTTGAGAACACACACACACACACACACACACACACACACACACACACACACACA
>OU015747.1:142441268-142461655 GCA_907169655.1 Acomys percivali
ACACACACACACACACACACACACACACACACACACACACACACACATACTGCCCAGCCACTAGATTGCCCTGGCTCTGGGCAATGGCTGAGCCCCCGAGATGGGGAGCTGTTCACTTTCTGGATTGGACCTCCTTGAGGAAACACCATGGTCCATGATGCCGCTGAGGGCCACATCAGGGCCGTGCTCCTATGCAGCCAGGGTCCGTGTTGATGTCCGTGGCCCATGTTAACCACAGAAGGCCATGTGGATGCCTGTGTTCCATGCAGCAGTCTTGAAGCTATGTTAATGTCTGCAGGCCCTGCTGCCTCCAGGGACCACATTGATGCACTGCTCAGTGAGGCCGTAGTGGTGTCTGGGCCCATGGTCCTGCTGCAGCAGGAAGCCATGTTCGTAGTCTGTGCTGTTGCCGGAAGCCCCGAGGAAGCCCATGGTCCCAGCTCCAGTTGACTGTACAGAACAGGGAAGCTACTTTGGCAGCGATGCCGTTGTCTGCAGATGCACAGATGAGAAGGAGGTGCTTACAAGACTTCTGTGACAGTCCCTCCCCTCAGTCCTCCCTGCAAAAGTAACAGCCAAAACAGGAAGCCATCAAAGAGAACTTTTTTTTTTTTTTTTTTTAAAAGAACTCTTATAAAGTGTAATAAGGATGCTGAAGTGTAGCTCCCTACAAGTGATGGCTTCTGGCAGGGGGTGCAGGCAGAGAAGGACTCATCTTTCTTTAGGGGGCTGGCCACTGGGCGTTTGACCATGCTCCCGTAAGTATATATGGACAACACAAGCTGGACCTTTTCTGCTTGTTTGTTTGTGAGGAGGTCACAAGGGGAGGGGAGGGGGCGGGGCGGGGCTAGGAGAGGGGAGCAGGGGTCGGGGGTGGGCGCAGACATGAGACATGGAAGCATTGGGAAGTGTGACCTGACTGTATGATGTGAAAATCCCAAAGAACCAACAAAATAGTACTTTCTGGGGGTTGGGGGAGGGATACTTTCTATTACCTGGTGATAGATGTGATTAGGCCAGGAGGAAACATCTTGTCCTCTGGCCTGAAGTTGCGCATCTAACCTCCGCCATTATGGCCTACAGTGGCAAGTCTGCTCATCACGTGTGCGAACATAGAATACTCGGGTATTACCAAGTGCATTGCACCAACACCTGTGGGGTTCTTTCTGACCAGCAACAGATGAGCCTTTCCATTCTGTCAAACATGCCTGCCCTCAGCTTTGCCTGTCCATGGGCTGACTACCACAAAAAGACAAGCAGAGGGAGGGGCAGAGGGCAGATCTCTCCAAACTGATAGAATTTGTTTTTAAGAGTGCTTTCCCTGGAGCTGGAGCTGTGACCCAGGGCCACTCCCCAGAGCTCCTGTGGCGGCTTGCAGGGCCTCTGTGGCGGCTTGCAGCCCTCTGTAGCTCCAGTGCAGGGGATCCTGTACCTAACACTGTATTCAGTAGCACAAACACACGCAGGCACCATGTCCACATGCCCCATGCCTATGCACACAGCAGCTGCAGTTCTTGTAACCCACACGGTGGCCGGGTCTCCTTTGTCCCCCGCCTTGCCACTAGCACTGTGTGACGGGCACCAAGTGTTAGAAGGCAGGCTGCGTTGTTGTTGTTACCTGCTCTTGCTCAAGGGTGTCCAAACTGAATCTGTGCTCTTTTCACACCACTTGTGTCTGGTGTCTGAATGAGTCAGCACTTTAGTTAGGGGTCTTAATGTTAGTTTAGGCCTGCTGTCATTATATACCTAGTGAAATGTGTATACTCCTGAAGACCTCAGATCATGGGAAATATAAGCAAATGAACTGTTTTCCATCAAAGGGTTAAGTAAGACAAAATTCCACTTAAAAGTTGTAAAGAAGCCTCTTGGCAGAAACTCACATTCCTTCCGGGCCAGCACTCATGGCATCAAGCTGTACCCTTCTCCTCAGCGCTGTCTGTTCTGAGTCAGCCACGTACTTAAGAGCGCACGGCCAAACTGACAATAGTGTTATAACATACAATAAGCATGCCACCACGCAACAGACCAGTGGTATAAGGGAAGGAAGTTTATTTTGGGGAGAGGAGAAGGTTGGAGGAAGCTGGAGAAGAGGTAGGGGATGACTGGACATGTGGAGAGGCAGACAGAGTGGGACAGAGAGAGCCATGAGGTGGCCGGGGGGGGGGGGGGGGGGGGGGGGGGGGGGGGGGTGGTGGGGGTGTGTGGGTGGGAGAGGGGGGGGGGGAGAGGGGGTGCGGGCGGTGGGAGAGCATAGGAGAAGTAGGAGTAAGAGTGAGAAAAGGCTGGCAGGTCATTTTTATCAGGCACACACCTGGCATGCCTCTGGCATTGGCAGGTGGTGATGACATCAGCAGTTGCTAGGCAACCTAGAAGCAGGCTTGTGGGACCATCTAACACATGGAGTTAAAGCTTAAGACCCCTGCTTGTTGAGCCGGTAATAAGGACCCAACAGGACCCCCATTGGTTGTGCTTGCCTGCCCGATTTGACAGAAGTAAAAACATTTTTTTTTTTTTTTTACCTTGCTGACTTACTTTGGGTTGTGTGGTCTTTTTCCTGAGATCTCAGACTCACTTCTAACAGCCCACCATCGTTGTCCCTAGAAACCTTGCTTACCACTAGAGTCCTGCCAGAGTCCTAAGAAGTCACATCAGGAAAGCCCACCCCTTGCCAGCAGTCTGTTAAACACAGCTTACAAGCGCCTCAGTAAACACCGCCTCCTCCCTTCATTGCTTCCTATTAAGTGTTCAGGGACAAAAAAAGATGCTGAGGAAAGGGCGGGGGGGGGGGGGGGGAGTGAGACATGTGACATGAGAACAGAAAAGGGGGTGCATCGAACCAAGGAAGGCACTGATGGGGTGACAAGGTTTGCTTGAAAATGCCATGACACTTAAAACACAAACAAAAAACCTCCAGGTGCCATAATCTTCCTTCCTTATGACTAATAGAGATGAGTTAGGGCGAACCCGTAGGTGCGATGGCTCATCTTGGCTGTCAACTTGACCACATCTGGGCACGCTGCCTGTGAGGGATGTTCTTGGCTGGGGAGAGTCACCTCAACCTGGGCCACCTCTTCTGATGGCTAGTGACCATGAACCGGTTGATGTACTAACAGATGAGGGCTCCTGAGCTTGACTTGGGTTCTCTCTGCATTCAGCTACTACGACCTTACAAATAAGGTGACCTGTAAGTGTTTAGCTTAAAAACAACAACAACAACAACAACAACAAAAAACCCAATCAACACATCTTAGTTTCTTGTTGGCATATTTCCTGCAATGAGACCACGGCTGTGTTATTTTGGAGAAGTGCACAGAGAACGGCAGAGCTCGAGCCACCTTCTTCCTTAGGGCCCTGGTGTCACCATTTCAGCCAGGGTTCAGCATCCTTAAGGGACAGGAGAGAACATCACTACAACATACCCAACTAAAAGCTGAACTTTGTGCTTTTAACCAAATTCCTTCCTCCCTCTCTCTATCTATGACTGACGACATGGAGGTCCACATCAGACAGAACTCTGCGTTCCTTCACTTCCTTGTATGCTCTCATTTATGAAATTGTGAGGTTACTCTTGACCATAACTTACCTTTGTTTCCATCCACACCACACTGGAACTGAATTCTTCTTTGTTTACTTTAGCAGGTGTAGCAACAGTGTGATTTACTTTCAGTTATAAGAACACTCTGGTGTAGACCTCTTAAAAAAGATAACCTTAGAATTAATGAAAACGGTCATTAAGAGATTTCTAGGCTTTGCTTTTTATATATGTATATATAAACCAGTATTTTAATTTCACAGTGAAGAGGTCCTAAATTCTTACACAACATGAGGTTATATAAAGATAGAAGACATGGACACCTTTAAATCTTTAATCCTTTAAGCAGCAAGCATATTACTCTTCCAGGCCAAACACTGCTCAAACAAAAAAAGGAAAATAATGACGTGCAAAATATTTACAAAATACGCAAAGCACACAATAAAGACATCTCACTATATACATGTGTCGTATCACTAATGAAACTACGGTCTCCTACCGTGTGCTCTAGTGTTTGTAAATAAAACCGCAACACGTCCCTCGGCTACAGCACGCCCAGGCCCATGTCTGGGACAGAACAGACTTTAAATGAACCACAAGACACTGAACATCTGGACAGATGCTGGTGCTGCTGACCAACTTGACTGAATTCTCCCACAGACTGTACCGAAGGCCTGCTGACAAGACACGAGACAATGAGAGCTGTCAGGGATAATACGCACGCACACAAGACAAGTGCTGTTAGAAAATGCTCTGGACAGCTTACGATACATAACCGTCTTCCATGGCTTTTAAAGTAAAAATAAGAATAAATACTTTAATATTATTTTAAATCAGTTGCATTTTATGTGGGGCATAAACTATTAAGGTGACCCAATGAGGAAAAAAAAGGGCCTCTCCTGCAAGCAACCTTCAGTTAGGAAAGAATGGAGGGTCCCTATGAAGGGAAACCTAAAAACTAAAACTGACCAGTGAATTTAAACCTAGGGCTCTTTAAGGCCAGAGAACCCGTAGGGACTGTTTCCCAATACTTAGGGAAGAGATGGCCCTTTGATGCAGGCAGCCCGAGGCCCTGCCATCTGTCCCTCTCAACAACGAGCCAGGCTTCCAATATGAAGTTGGTCTATCAGAACTGTCAGCAACGCTGTTGAAATGCGACCACGGTGAACTATTCTTTGTGGGTGCTAATGATTTGTGTTGGAATAAAAAGGCTTTAAGTCTCTGTTTCTTCATAAAAATGGGTCTCAGTACTTTAGTTAATGGCACAATTATTGCAATAATACAACAGATTCTCAAGTTCATCTAGTCAAGTGACGCCGATGACAGCCCTAATCGAACCACAGGCACGGGCTGGCTGCACGGACCACACAGACTTATCCAGATGTACAACAGAGATTTATCAGGAAAAAACCCCCTTCGTGTTAAACACAGGCCCTATTAGTGAGCATGAGGGCAATGCTGAGTCCAGAAGACAAGCGGAATAAATGTCTCCATAGCCATAACCATCTCTACAAAACTGACAGAAGGATGTTCTAAATTCCCAACACAGGCAGAGGCTAGGTAAAAGCAAATAGCATTTACAAACATTTTTTTTTCAAAATTAACATTTTTAAAGAACTTAAAAACATTATATCTCGCCAAATGTTAAGTCCTCTTTGTGCATGTTACTGATAGATACAGGGCCAATGACCTTGGAACAAGGACTTTGCACTAGGGCCCCAAACCATGTTAAAGGGTTAGAAGGCTCAATACATTCTTTGTGGTTTCATATAATTGCTTTGCAATTGATTTAATTGCTTTCTTTTAAAGGAATATATTAGAGTTCCTTTAGAAAAAAAGCAACATATTTTGAAAAAAGGGATATGAAGCTATAATTTCTTAAATATGAATATGAACATATCAAAATCTGAAATGCAGGCTATTTACTCTTGCACTCCTAACATAGGAAAGTGTGTGTTTTTTAAAAAATTTAAATTAAAGAAAAAAAAAAAAGAAAAGAAAAGAAAGAAAGAGCTAAACACCCTTAAGGAACTTAAGGGGTTTTTACGATTCCTAGGTCAGTATTTTTGTACTAATAGCTTTGAGTACGAAGAGGCAGGAAAATAAGAAACCTCAACAAAATAAATACAGTAAAAATAAACGAATCCCCTTGGTATATAGGCTACTTTCCCTCCCGTGAGATCACGCCGGTGAGCGCTGGGAAGGAAGGTTGTGTGACTCCCACTTATGCTAGTCCACTGCCACAGAACTGCTTTGCAGCCTCGGTATCTAGCAAGGACTAGTTTTCCTCTTTTGGATCGGTCAGATGAGCACTGGTATAATGCCGGGTGAGAGATTACTGCCACTTTGTCCGATTTAACTAGTGCAGTGAGGGCTGCGACTCTGTCTGAATCCCAATGAGGGAAGGCGGCTGCTGGCCACCAACCGCGGTCAGCACTGGTCTTGGGTTCAAGCGGGGCGGCATAGAGTTAGCAGGGCGAATGAGAGGTGGTGGAGGCTGATTGGGAGTTGGCCGGGGCTGGATGAACCGAGCCTGCTGCTGGAGTGGAGGAGGCTGTCGGTGAAGAGCGGGGGCGGCAGGCAGTGTTGGACGAAGAAGTGGTGGAGGCTGGTTCAGAGTGGCGATGGGGGCTGGTGGTGTTGGAGTGGATGACGGGGCAGGAGGTGATGGACCCAGAGTCCGAGCAGCCTGTGGGGTCTGTGCCTAGAGGTGAGGAGACAAAAACACGTGTATGAGATTTAAGTCCGAGCAAACCTGCTGCAATACAGTTTGGGCTGTCACAGGAAAAAAAACCAAAATAAAGAAAAACAAAACAAAACATAACGCCAGTGTTTATTGGAAGCACAAGCTTCTTTTATTTTTGACAAAACAGAAAATAAACAACCCCTCCTCCCACCCAAAAACAAAACCCAACAAGGCTACCAAACAGACATCCTTATTAGTAAACAGCGTAACAGTAGGAATAATACACCTTCCGCCCAGCTAGGACCAGAAGTCAGCGTGTCGTTACGACTTAGCAGCCGCGAGAGAGGTGTCACTGGGGAAGTGTGCTGTCAGCCTCACGCTCATTTAGCTAGCCCTCACACATGACCCTTACAGAACACGCCACACGGAAGGGTGACTCCTCAGCTCAGATCAGCTCAGATGCCAGACACAAACACACCTCCTCTTCTTCGTCAGTGCTCTTCCCTGACGGCACATTAGAAGCACTGTTTGTCTCCTCCCCTAAAGCGGAAGCATCAGCGTTAGAAGCCTGGGTTCCTTGCTCTGCTTCCCACTCCTGCAACACCTCCTCTAAGTTAAACCGACGCCTGTAGTTTACAAAGAAGTTCTTCACTTGGCCAACAGTCTTGTTGCCAATTACATCTGCAATAGCTTGAAAATCTTTACCATATTTGCGGACACCTGGAAGGCAAAGTAAATAACACACCTGTGAAGGATCAGTGAGGAGAGCTGTGTGCACTTACATCATGCTCACACAAACACCAGCAATGAACAACCTTTCTGATAAACTGCTCGTTGCTCAGTTCTGAGACAGAGGCTAAGCTACAATCAAGGTCACAGATGAAAACCGTCAATTATGTCATGTCGTCGAGCCAGCCACTTGCCTTCAACTGAACAATCAGAAACTTACCATGGTTTACATACTCAGTCATTTTCTCCAATCCTCTCTTGAACTCTCAAATACAGTCCAGTTATTGTAAAGCATTGAATTCTTTGTTCCATCCTCAATTCCACATTCATTTATTTCCCTAGAAGCCAGTCACCTAAATTTGAGCAACACCGTTTGTAAACAAAGCTGGTAGGGAAGGAGTTATCCCTTCACCCCGCAACGGGCTCGGTGGGCTGCACGGTTCCCCCACGATGCAAAGCTTAGTAGTAACTTCGCCATGATTGCTCGCCTACCCCACCAGGGAACCAACAAATGGAAATCATTAAAGTGTGAACTCAGAATTACCATAGTCTGATGGGTTGTGGGAAGGAGAGATGCATCTGGCCCACCCGATGCTCTAAGACCCTGCCTGAGAACTCCTAACTATGCTTTTCTGGGAGAATCAGCTCTGTGCACACACCATGACTAGGACATGTGTCCAGTAAGGAAAGGCAGTAGCTGACTTATGACGCTGAGACCCACAATGGTGCTTCAGAACTTAAGATGGGTGACAACCTGCTGAGCTGAATTCCAAAAGAAATACAAGGATCCATATTTAGAAACAGGTGTACCTTGTTCAAAATACATTAATTGTATTCTTAATGAAGCTTTAAATTTATACTTTGATAACTGTAATTGTATCAGAAAATAACCATTCATGAAAGAGATGGGGGGGGGAGGCTTTAAATCAGCACCACTTAATGTAATCAGAGATGCGAGCAGGAGAGGAAAGCTTGCTCAGACTGGAGTCGCTGCTGGGAAGAAACATCTAACACACCACCACATGGGGAAATGACTCGGCTTTTAAGCTCTACTCTTATTATTTTGAGCTGAGAATTTGGGAACAAATATCTCCAAATAAACCTGCCTCTCTGGGCTTGACTGATGGGGAGCTCCCCTGCTTCCTGCCTTGCTGGGCTGGTGGGGAGCTCCCTTGCTTTAGAGCTTTTGGGATGAGAAATCTGACACTAACATTTAGCTAGATCTCACTTTAAACAGAAGCTTGGATTTACAAGCTATGTTCACATGTGCCCCGTTCTAAAGGAAAGGCATGCGTGACAACACAGACATCAGTCATAAAGCTTAATAAACATAGACTCTCCTTAAATCCAAACTGAATTTCACGTTCAAGATGAATTCTAATAGTGATCTAGATAAACACTGGGGGTTTATATGGCAGCAGAAATCCCAGGTTACCCATAATAGTTACTGTCAATACTCAAGTAGTTTCCATGAAGTGTTCTTTAGGAAGTAACCCTTTTTAACGGGTTCTGGGCCAATTCTAAATACAAGCTTGAGATAGCTGCACAGAAGAGAAACCAATTAGAAGACAGACAGGGGGCTTTCTCTGTGCTAATTCTCACAAGGGCTCCTCAGTTCACACTCTCCCTCTCCTAGAATTTGATTACTTTGGACTCTTCCTGGCTCTAACCTTCGCTTGTTTAACAAGCCTTATTTTGGCATCAGCACTGTCACACTTGCAGGATTACAGACCCTAAGCAGTGTTTCTCAAGTGTCCGGTGCCAGAGACTTCCCTTATTCACCGGGCGTGTTTCTGATGACCTCAAGAGAGGCTCTCAGCACCATGCAGACCCCTCTGGTTTGGTGGATGATCTCAACTGGCGTCCTGAGAACAAGTGTATCTGGAACAATCTCCTCAGCCTGCAGGCCAGCTGGGCTCTGTGCTAGCTGCAGTTCCTTAGGCCTCTTAGCCTTGGGCAGTCCCACCTGCCTGCTCTTGTGGTCTGACAACTCCAGGCTTTCTCTCCACGATGTGGAAAAATCTGGAGAAATGCAGTGTTACTGTAAAGCTAAGCCAGGAAATGAGATTTTTCTGCTTACTTCTCTTGTTCTTCCTCAAACTATGGGGCCATACAGGGTGTCTTGAAGTGTGTGTGTGAGTGTGTGTGTGTGTGTGTGTGTGTGTGTGTGTGTGTGCACACGGAAGCCAGAGAACAAGCTCAGATGTTGTTCCTCAAGTACCATGCATCCTCTGTTTTTTTTTTTTTTTTGTTTGTTTTTTTGTTAAGGCAGGATCTCTCTGTGTCCTGGCAGAGACCAGGCAGGCAAGGCTGGCAGGCCAAAGAGTCCCTGGGATCTGCCAGCCACTGGCTCCATGCAAATGCACACTACCATACCTTCAAAGAAAACAAAACCAAAAAACTCTTGGCTCTAAAGCCTTGCACTTTACTGACTGATCCATTCCCCTGGCCAACGGTGCAGTGACTTGTAATCTTTGTACTCGTAGGAATGCTTTGTTGACTGGAAGATGGAATCCTTTAAAGATGTTCACAAAGCTGGCTTCAACATACTGCCTGGGAGATGAAACTCTTGAGGTCTCTGCAATAGACAGCAGCCAGCTGATGTGCTGGGATCACACCTCCAGAAGAGTCTCATCTGGGGATCCAGAGGACAACCAGTGCAGTGCAGAGATGAGGAACAGCGACATGACGGAATAGCCACTGAGTTCCACTCTGTACTCCGGGCGGTGGGGTGGGAGGAGGTGGCCCATGCTCTTTAAATGGTCTGTAGCAAACCAGGCAATCTATTGCTTTCTCCGAAGGGAGTTGAACATGGTGGTTAAACCCATCAAACGGCTGATGGCACATCTGAATTGACAGCTGACCTCTAAGGTCAGTGGAATGACCATTGGAGGCCCCTCTAGAACTGAAACTGTGACTCTCTAGAGAGGATTGCTTTTAGTCACGTTTCTAAACTCTCTATTTTTGCAAGGAATTACTTTAAATACTTGATAGAATTTTTTCAATTTTGTCTGGGAATTAAGAAAAATGGAACCGGGTGATTGTTACCATCACATTTTATGGTGGTCCACATTTTCCTATCAATATTCCACATTACCCAACATGTACATACCACTGCACACATATTTTTAGCCATTCCTTATTTTTGTTAAAGACCAACACAGGCACTCCTTGAAGAACCCCCAACTCTGAGCTGGAGGACGTGTCCACCCTAGGAGCACACGGAGAGTGTTGCCCAATTATGGTCACGGTTCAGAAAGCCAGAAAGTTAGCATGGATACTGCTCTTGGTACCTAGACACTCTGAGGATGTGGCCTCGTCTATAACGAAGACATATTTAAACTCACATCTCTGGGGATGTGCGTTGTCATCTCCTGGCAACTTCCTTATTAGCTCAGCAACCAGACAGCGAGGACTATGCAGAGAGTCAAGTCCAAATCATGGTGTCCTTTTCACTGTCTACCACTTCCTTCTGCGCCCTGCACTCACATCTCCATGTTGTAAGTTCAATTCCACTCCAAAACCAATGGGGATTTGAATGATTAATCACTGAAGTGGTGTACCAGAGGCTGACAGACTCCAAGATGTCCACTCTCACAGCCTTTGACAACAGAAAAAAATACTCCACACAAAAAGGGGGTGTCTTTAAGATGCAAAGGTGCTGGTTTCCCATTTCCACTTCCTTTTGGTTGCTCATGCTCTGTATTTACCACCTTTTACACTTCGAGCCATGGTCAAGCCAAGTCCTTGTACTTTATGAACACTCTAGTTTTGGGTCTTTAGCCATGAGATAAAACTTAAGAGGCAATCTCCATATTTGCTACTTTGCTTCCCTTTACAGGATGGGCAGTATGAGGTGCTGAGGAGACAGCATCTGTCAGGGCACAGAGCACCTGCTCCCTGTTCCAGATGCCATGGAGGGAAATGAAAACTGAACTGTAAAGCTGACATCTTGCTAAAATTTTGTTTTCCCTGAAATAGCATAAAGATTAGAGAGCTGGATCTTTTAAGCACTAGGAAATGCATATTCTTCTGAGGTGGACTAAAATAACATCAGCAAACACTGCACGTCACGTTCCTCCTGCACTCCCAGGTCAATGCAGGGTTTTCTGAGAATAGTCAATAATTGTTGCATCCCATGTAAAAGGCCATATACACGGACATATGACAGAAGGGCCGTTCTTACTGGCACTAGTGACATCCCACTTGGACTCCTAGAGAATGCCACTGAGACCACAGCAGAACTAGAATGGACATAGGGCAGCTACGGAAGCATAGACAGATTCCTGCACACCTGACTGACCCCTTCCCTACGTTCCACCAGGGGAGAAAGGAAGGGAAACTCCTAACCTGCCAGCAGCCAGCCGGCAACAACAGGGACGGTGCGAGATACGGTTTAGAATGAGACCGATCTTGGTATGCTTGTCGGCTTTAAAAGAGTTGCAGAGTGTGTTCAGACGGACTCACTGATCTCAGCAACGCAGCACTCTGTTCTCCAGGTCACTATGACAGTCGTTAGGAGCAAAGCAAAGCAAAGTGCTTTTCAAAGGGAATCACGGCAGTAGACACGTGTGTGTCATACAAACTGAAACACGTTAATATCAAAACAAAATTGATGACTGCTTTGCAACACTGAGGCAGCTGTTACAGGATTTACCATGTAAAGGTCTCTCAAAAACATTAAGGAAAAGCAGTGCTTGACAAGTAGCGCCTTACTAGGAAACTCCACATGCTAAGCAGACTCTACAGTTACACATGCACCCTGGGCACCGGGCACCACTCCCTTACACTGTTTCTAAGACTTACTTCTAGATAAGAATGTAAATGTCTGGGCATACAGGGCAAAGTGGCACCTTTCAGTCCTTTCTAAACAACTACATTAGACACAAATCGCTACATAGTGTTTTACTTTATGTACTAACAGTGGAAACCAAAAGGCCTAAGCCAGGCGGTGGCGCAGCCTTTAATCCCAGCACTCGGGAGCCAGAGGCAGGCGGCTCGCTGTGAGTTCAAAGCCAGCCTGGTCTACAAAGCGAGTCCAGGACAGCCAAGGCTACACAGAGAAACCCTGTCTCAAAAAACAAACAAACAAACAAACAAAAAACCCCAACTAAACAAAAAAAAAAAAACCAAACCAAAAAAAGAAAAAAGAAAAAAAAAAGAAACCAAATGGCCAAATAAAAATTCCAAATACTTTCTAGTCTACAGAACTAAAAATGAGGTATTAATGTATTATTTTAGAAGGACCTTCAGAACCCCGAGAACAAGCATACTTCCCCTCAAACTGTCGTTAGAGTAATTTATTTAGAGGTGACTTTCTAGATGTGCACAGGAAGGCAATGTCTGACTTGAAGCATCAAGGCCCTCTTCTGTCGCTTCCATACATTTAAGCTGGCCGCACACACACGGCTCAGGCTGCACACAGGGACCTCACTGCCACCCTTGAACGCAGCTTTGCAAACTGTTCAGTTTGGTGGACTCTGCCCCTGACAGCACAACACTGTCAAACTTCAAGTGCTGTGTGAAAAAAGGTCACCTCAAGTTTCTCTTGGAGTCTCATGAGAAAACCCTTCGCTGGGATAATTTATGCCATGGTACAGAATTAGCATATTAACAGACCCTGGGAACCCGGGGTCAGTTCTTATCACGCAACACTGCAGTGGAGGAAAACAGGCTGTGCACGGACAAAAGAAAGGCCTGCTCAAACTCCTGTCAGAGTTCTAAGCCACAGTTCTAAATGCGCACGATACAACTTCTAAGCAAAGAGAAGGATGCGTGTTTGGAAATGTTAGGAACTCTGTGCCCATGCCTCACAGCAGTTAACCTTGATAAGAAAGCTCTTCTGCTCAAGACAGTGAGGCTTACCAAACAGTAAGCAGACCACACTCATTTACACAACAAAGTCTGCAGATAGTTCATCTTAAAGAGAAACAAAATCTATCCTAAATAAAAATATACAATTTGCCCTTAAGCAGATCAAACAGAAGAAGACCCAAGTCTACCATGTTCCCCGTTTGCCCATGGGTGCATGCCAGTGAGCGCTCATGAGCTGCACCGGCCACGGCCACACACTTTCAGTGTCTGCGGTCTCTTGAAGGCACTCAGTGACCTAACTCTTTGTAAGGAACGACACACCTAAGGCACATTGTTAATATTTGCATGACCTCACACTTATCAAGGAGAGAAACAGAGCAATTGGACAAATAAGAAACTTATGGTTTATGTTCATAATGACTCATTGATGTGACAGGGATACACCGTGAAGCTGAGCCACGGAGCACTGGGTGACCTGCCGTGGTCCCGATGAGCCTAAGTGTACAGCTTCGGTATGCCACACCCACAGACACAGCACACAGTCCCTGGTCCCCGGGAGGTTGTGGGGAATGCAGCCCTGTCTCGAGCCACTTCCACAGGAGGAAGAACTGCGCAGTCACCCTCACGACAGTCACAATGATGAATGACAATAACTGCTTATCTTTAGTATACCTTGCACTGCTAGAAGCTGCTCCTCTGTGGTCCAACGGGCATTAATTTTCTGATTTGACTACAAAATTAAAAAGAAGTTTCCTAATGAGGATATGAAGACAGACATTTTTCCAACTTGCTTTTTAAAAACTTTTCACCAAATCATAGATATGAGACTAATATGCCGACTCATGGAGTTTCATTTCAGAAGGATTAAATACATCTTGAGTTACCTTTTACCCACACAGAAAGATAATGAAAGAAAAATGAACCCATTTGGGAGACTGAACAACATGGATATTTCACTCACTTTTCAATTACAATGTTCCTATTACAAACCACAGAGACTGGTGTTAGCCCAGTTTTTAACATTTAAGAGATCATTTTCCTTAGAGAGAGTCTCTGACTCTGATATTTTTTCACTTCACATTGAATAATGCTTTCTCCTACAATAGTTGTACAAGTTAGACTAAAATGAAGGATAAGCCTAAGTCCTAAGACATTTCTTTAAATCTCTGAAGCAGAAAAATGATCCATTGATAGGACTTTTTCTTTTTTTAACCCCACGATTTCCTAATGACTCTTCCCACAGTGACCAACATGAGCCAGACTTTAGCAGTTCAAGCCACTGAGTACATCAGGGGGGAGAGAGAGACTGGTGCCCCAGTTCACAGATGGCCCCAGGGACATCAGCTCTCACCTTTGGGGAACACCAAGGAAAAGAGGTTTATACCTCCTTATACACAGGTATTCAGAAAGAAGAAGCAACTTCAAAGTCAGAAACAAAACCTTGAAAGGACAAAAGGAAAAAACTTTAAAAGATCTAGAGCAAGGAAGGAAAAATAAAAATTGGAAACCGACATGACTAAATCCCAGGAGATGAGAGGGGACCACGGGTACCCTGGACAGTGTGCTAGGACACCAAGGGAGGGGGGCAGCAGAGTACAGGCTCTGAGATGCACAGAAGCAGCAGTGAGAGGTCGTCAGCGGGGCCTCGGATGGAGGGGTGTAGTTCCAGCTACTTGAGAGGCTGAGGCAGGAGGATGTCAAGGTCCACACTAATGGTCAAGAAGAGCCTCGACAACGTAGCGAGGCCTATCCCAAAACGAAGTACACAAAGAGGGCAGGGGACGGAGAGTGTTTCAGTCCCCGGAACGCTCCCCTCAGTGGAAAAAGAAATCAATAGAACAAGCCCCGAACTCAGGCAGGGGCACAGAAGAGAGCACATGAAGAAGGGGCAGACACTGGACAGGTGGCCAGCAGCACCCCTGCCGGCTCCTGGAGGTCAGCACTGGAACCATTTTAAATGGACCCAAATGTTTCAGCTCAAATGGTGAACAGGTAAAGCCCTATTCTAACTTAATCTGACCTAGAAAACACAAGCGTTATAAACTGGCCCATTCTTTGTATGAAACAAAGCTTTTGGTTTTTGATCATATGTATGATGCGTGTCTGTGCCATGCACACATGTGGATATGTGGAGGTCGGAGAACAAGTTTGTGGAGTTGACGCTCTCCTTCTAACTTTAGGTGGGGTCCAGGTACCAAACTCAGGTTGCCAGGCCTGTGTAGCAAGCTCCTCCACCAGATGAGGCCTCCTGAGGATTCACCCTCTGAGGCTGTTAGTGATTTGGTCACTAGGCTTCCACCGCATTTGGCGTTGCTCTTCTGACTAAAGAGTGAAACGATATCCTTTGGTTTTGAAAACCGTGTGATCATAACATGGGGCTTTGCTCTTTGAAGGCTTCAGTACTTCCTTCAAGCCCTTTAGCTCTTTCTGAAGTACTTAGCTGTCTTCGTCTCCCCCAACTTCGCTTCAGCTGTCAACAATGTGTCGATGACAGGAGCTGTTCTCTTGCACAGACATCATCCAGGGTCTCACCTGGGTATCCAGAGTTGCACTTGGTTTGTGCTGTGTTTGCATTTTATTAACTGCAGTGATGGGTGCAGTGCTAGCTGGGAGGGGCTGCGCAGACAGCGTCTGAAGCTATGGGGGAGACGGAGCACGTGCTCGCTGGCCAGCTTCTCCTGCTGAGTTTTGATTCTGGCGCTCTCCTAGGCAAACAGCAACACTTCACAAACTGCTCTGAGGATGAACTAAACCTAGAGATGGTGCCTGAGACAGTGAGAGCTGATGGACTCAGGGAAAAATAGTATGAAAAGGCAACAAAAATGACACAGAAACGTGTACGCTGTAAGCGTGCATTTTCATCTAAACCTTAGAAGTGTCTGAAGGGCACAGTCCATGTGCAGAGTCCTGAGGTCTGTGTGGGGGGAAGGGCCAAGTGCTCCAGCCACTCTGCAGGATTTGAAAAAAGGAAACCAGACCAAGGCTGGCAAGCCTGCACTAAGCTAACAAGCAATAGCCGTGTCAAGGGGTGAGGAGTCAGCGCATGTGCAGTGCAGCCTGACTTTAACCAGAACAAGCCACTAACGCCCGGACAGGCAGCAGAAGGCAGGGAAGATGAGAAGGTAAAGTGAGGATGGGTTACACTAGAAACCAGGCGCTGGGGCGTTCAGGCAGAGCTCAGGTCCGTGAGGACAGAAACATAATATTCATGTACCCAAACCATCATGGAAGGGTTGAGAAGCTTTTATGACAATGGAGCCATTCGTACATTACTTAAATGTGAAGTGCTTTTAAAAAAAGTGCTGTGTCCTCACAGAGGTAGCTGTGGACAGACACTTCTCACACACAGCACCAGCACTGCACTAGGTTGTAGCCGAACCCAAATAGGGCCGTTGAATGGATTTGGACCAGTGTTGTATAAAGACGTGCTAAACACTAACAATGGCTCCCAAGGGATACGGGGGCAAGCTGTGTGAGAGCCGAAAAATGGCTGAACGAACGGGACTTGGTTTCCAGGCCACGATGTTCACCCTGGGTGTAGATCCCGGGATGTCCTCAGGAGGAAATGGCAGCACTGCTGTGGGTGCTGCTGCCACCCAGGCCTGCTGTCTTTAAAGTATCTGTGGTGGAACTTCAACACTGTGGAGGGATGAGATCGTGGACATCCAGGAGAAGGGAGCAGGAATTCTGAGTGTAGAACTTAGATCACGCCTGGGTGAAAACTGCCACTGAGGGAATGAAGTAGTAACAAGAGGACGAAGTATCTCAGCAGCCGAGGAGAAGGACAAGCAGGGCAACCATCTAAAATGGAGCTTAGGGAAAGGGCGGGGAGCCCAGGGTTTCCAGCTGTGGTCCAGCCTTCCTTGACAAGTCAACAGCCTTTGAACCACAGCTCTGCTGGGAAAAGCAGGAAGGAGATATTGAACTGGATAGGATTAAATATGTTTGACAAAATGGAGACAGAGGAGGAGGGAGAGACCGAGGAGAAATAGAACAAGGAATTTTAAATACGCAGCAGTCTCTTAAGCTGCTGGTTTTAAGTTCTCACAAACACCAGAAAGCTCAATTTAATGAAAGGACAACTAGAATATGACTGTGACCAAAAGCTACACCCTGGTCGTCTCAGCAAGCCCTAGCCTGAACGCTCCGTTCTGAAAGTAACTATTTGAACTAAGACAATCAAAGCAACACTAGAGGTCTCTGCAGACAGTTTAAATGCGGGACACTTGCCCTGCGTCCTCCCTACTAAATCAGTCTGTCTTCATCTGTTCTCCATTTTGTCAGTGGTAAGTTCATACTATTTCACAAGAGCTGGAAAAGTTACAAAGTTAAGCTTTCTGCTCAAGGCTGGAACCTTGTCTCCATCACAGGGGCAGACGCAGGGCCTGGGAACCCGAGGTCTGCCTTCTCAGCCTCTGTTCTCCTCTCCTCCTGGACCGTGGAGCTCACTGCCTCCGCCTATCTGCCATAGCTAACACCAAACGCCTCCTCCACGCACACACACTCTCCAGGAGACACATGCATTTTAACTCTGCAATGGATTTGCCTCTTGCTCTCAGCCCTGTGGCTAGCCTACCGCATTCACCCCTCACTGTACAACCTACACACGCCCCGCATATTAGCGCAAGGACGTCTGCCTATTCTGATACCGCCAAAACAATTTTCCTGTGACACAATTCCATCGCCTACTCTCTGTTCCAGAATAGATCCATTCGAATTGTCCTGTTCTGACAGCAACAAAAATATGATAACACAAACACACTGTGGAGACTTTCTGGTGCTTCATGCACTTCGAGTCACATGAGATCATTAAGTCACCCAGTGACACCCAGACCTCAGTGAGCTCATATTCAAGGCTTAGATTTTGGTGGTTTTATTTTGCTCATTCTTATATCAAAAGATATAATAAATGCTTGACAACTTCTATGCCAGTAGCTGGCCTAAATGTGAACCTACCAAACAATTTTGCTATTCTGTGACACTTAGAGTGTTTACGGTAGTGTAACGTACATTGACCAATAGCGTCTAAAACCCTGAGCTGCTGGTTATTATCTGGTCACCTTGGCAACCTCCCTGAGCCCTGTCCTTCTCATACAGCAGCTGTACCTGCTTCAGTTGCCTGTCTATAATGATCAGAAGGCACACAGGGGTCACTGCTCACAGCACTGTCATGTCTTTATGCCATGGTAGTGAGTGAAACTATCCTGTGGTACTATTAAATATTTAAGGATAGAATTAACTCTTTCTTGAAGATTTGGTCCTTTTTTTGTAAAAGAATCTGGGCTTTTTTTCTTGTGAAAGAAAATGTTGACTGTAAGTTATTCAGCCTTTCCCCAATCCTTTGGAAATTTTAGCGGGGAAGCTCCTAGAAATTCTTTATTTCATTTAAATTTTCAAACTTCTTTTTTTGTTGTTGTTGTTTTAAAATTTTCTGTGTGTGGGTGTTTTGCCTGCATGTGTGTCTGTGTACTAAGTGAACGCCTGCTTCCTGAGGAGGCCAGAAGACAGCATCCAATCCTCCAGAACTGGAGTTATAGATGGGTGGTTAGCACTAGGTGGGTGCTGGGAACTGAATGTAGGTCCTCTGGAAGAGCAGTCAGTGCCAAGCCATTTCTCTAGCCTCTAAAATTTCAAACTTTCAGCATAAAAATTCTTCCTAGTAGTTCCATGGTTTGTTTTTTAATAATATTTGTTTATTTTGGTTTTTGCATATGAGTGCTTTATCTGCAGAAGAGGGCATCAGATGACATTATAGATGGCTGTGAGTCACTATGTGGTTGCTGGGAATTGAACTCAGGACCCCAGGAAGAGCAGGTGGCTCTCTTAACCACTGAGCCATCTCTCCAGCCCCAATATTTATTTATTTAGTGAGGGCATGCGCATGCTATGGTGCATGGATAGAGGTCAGAGGATAACTTTAAGGACTCAGTTCTCTCTTTCAACACGTGGATTCTGGGCATCACACTATGGTCTTCAGTGTTGGCAGCACTGCCCTTACTTGCTGACCATCCCATTACAGCACCCTACCACCACACCTTGCCAAGTTCTTTTTGAGACAGGATCTCTCTGTGTAGCCCAGGCTGTCCCTCTGTCCTCTGCATCCCAAGTACTGATATTAAAGGTGTGCACCCCCATGCTTTTGTTTGTTTGTTTGTTGGTTGGTTTTTTGAGACAGGGTTTCTCTGTGTAGCCTTGGCTGTCCTGGACTTGCTTTGTAGATCAGGCTGACTTTGAACTCACAGTTATCCACCTGCCTCTGCCTCCTGAGTGCTGGGATTACAGGTGTGCACCACCACATCCAGCCCTGCCATGCTTTTAATACCTGCTATACTTGTGTAATTTTTAAATTAGTATTTGAAACTTTTGCTTTATATATATTTAATATATGATTAAATACAAATTAAAATAATCAATTCAAAATTTAAAGTTTCCTTTTGTAATAATATAGGACAATAAAATGTTTTATACTACAGCTCCCTTAATTCAATGTCACAACAGTATATCAGTTTACCTATGGGGCTTGAAATGAGATTTATATCTGATCTACGGATTTCTCATTGCTCCTCACAACCTAAAGCTGATGTGGGGAGCAATGTTCCTGTACCCCTGCTCTACGGCTTCCTCCCTAGCCCCACCTCCATTTCATCTGTAGCTATGTAGTCAAATGCAGGAGGCACAGACAGGCCCCACAGGAACACATATAACTATGTGATCACTATATACACAGAAAGGCCAAACTTTTGTAAGAAGACTTGATTGGATTTTAGGGGCATTTAAGTTCTCCTATAATTACCATGAACAAAGAAACAAAACACAAATAAGGCTGAAAAATGGGTAATATATATCTTTATATATGAGATTTTGTATTTTCAGGTAGAGTGTAAAATACACACAGAAAAAAAAAAATCCCCACTGAAATTTGAGCCAAAACAAGTATCTTAAAATATGATTTTGTGTAAGAAAAACCCTTGTGATTTATCCTTCCAATTCACACAGGCAGAAAGGGCTCTGAGCAAACCCTGCTTATGCCTAGGTGCACAGCAGCCTTCCCGCGGCCTATACTCTAGGCTTGCTCTTAGTGCAGTGTCCTAAGGACTGGCTGAGGGCGCGGGAAATGAGTTAATTTAAATACAGAAAGGCTGGTCAGGACTCAAAAGATCAGCTATGTAAATGAAAAGTTAGGCACGACAAACTGTCTGTTATTGTGAAACCTTCAAAAGGGACCTGAATCAAACCTGGGCACTGGGCAACTCAGAAGAACAGGCGCTTAGTCATAAGTGTTCAGCATCATACCTCAGGAGGTTTGAACTCTTCAATTCCACCTTCCATTTTCTGCTTAAGTGCACTGTTTACTTGCTTAGCATTCTGAACCTTCACAAAAAAAAACAGAACATGAGTCAGGTCAGGCACTTAGGAAATCCTAATGAGTAGTACATGCAGCACAACCACCTTACACAGGCGATCAGGACACACAGCACAACCACCTTACACAGGCGATTAGCACACACAGCACAACCAACCACCTTACACAGGTATCAGGACACACACACAGCACAACCACCTTACACAGGCAATCAGGACACACAGCACAACCACCTTACACAGGCGATCAGGACACACACACAG
>OU015747.1:142471114-142482825 GCA_907169655.1 Acomys percivali
ACACACACAACATTGGCACGACACACAGGACACACACAACATTGGCATAATGGAAGTTTAGGACGGACTTTCATGTTGGAATTATGGCAGTCTTTATACCAAAGTCCACCTCTCACTCTCCGTGTTACTTTAGTATTGTCCAGACCCTGCTTTTTAATTAGTCTGTCCTATTCCACGGGGTCAGCTCAGGACACATGTAGATATGAGCAATACTAAGGGGTCTCAGTAAGTTGTATGTACGTGTGTGCATGTATACACACATGAATGTAACAATAATAGTTAAAGTGTTTGTGAATTTGAAAGGGAGGTGAGAAACATGGAAGGAGTTGTGGGGGCTGGCGGGGGAAGCAGCATCGTGGGTGCGGTGCTCATGTACTCTCTCAAAACTTAAACAAAGAAAGACTTTCATATACAAGATGAAAGAGTCCTGAAGTTAAAAATCAAAACATTAAAAATATATTAAAAAAGAAAGTTAAATTATTCCCCCACAAAAACCATCAAATTAATTTAATAACTATTACTCACACGTTTGAGACCAGATAAAAATGATTCATTAATGCAATAGTAGACACCTGTGATGCACGGACACTGCAGAAAATACAGCTGCAAATACACTCATCTCAGATACTTTTAATGTTAAACCTAAGTGAAAACATTTTATGTGTAGTAAGTAGGTAGTAGTATCATAAGGCAGTTATAATGATAGTTCGGGTAATATCAAAACCATCGTACCATTTGCTGAATCCTGTGGAAGCTCTTCCCGTGAAAACTGAAGGCTTGCTCAAACAGGACTTTGTCCTCCACCGTCCACTCATCTGGGAAGGGCGTGAAGTTCGGGAGGTCCGCAAGGGACTTCTCAATGTTGTGTTTATGCCAAAACAACATGCCAAGCGCCTTTGGAGAGAGACCATCCCCCCGTGAGCGCCTTGGAGAGAGACCACCCCCCTGTGGCTTTAATGGGCTTATTTCCACCACATTTAAGAGTTAAACACAAATCTGATTAAAAATTTTTAGACTATGTCTTCAACTTACCACAAACTCAGTCTGGGGCCTTTAAAAGGGTAACAGGCTACTTATGTATTTTAAATCTGGGCCTCAGAACAAGTACTTGTATATAGCATTTGCTATGGAAGAAGAGGTGAGTTGGAGTGACCGACTCTAAGCAAGGTTGCAGGGTCATGGCACGATTCTACTCATCCTACGTCAAGTTGTCATGATGTCAGGGAAATAGTCTAAAAGCAAGCTGCTGAGTGAGTGACTTCGATCCAACCGAATAAAAGGATCAATTACCACTTAGCAGGGAAACGTCAAGTGTTAGCCTGTTAGGATTATGCTATAGGCTGAGTAATTCTAAGATTTAAGGGTACTTCCATTGCAACTATTCAATTTAATTATGGTATTGCATATTTAATAAAGTATTTGCATATTTACTCTGCTGTTACCATAATGCATGCACGCATGTAATTACTGGAAGTCATCTAGGTAACTTCAAGGGCTTGATTGGCAAACCACTTCTAAAAACTTCATTACCCCCCCCCCCCATCTACTGTGAGTAGCAAGGTTTTCTCTTTACTATCAGGCATTAAGCATTACTTAACGAGCAAACGTTTACTCTGGAAACAAAAGGACACAGAATTTTTAGTGGTGAGCCGAAAAATAATTTTCTGTACTTTGATAATAAAATTTCAACCTAAACAAAAAAGTAAGCCAATATATACTCATATTTTGAAAGATTAACTTTCTCAAAGATGAATAAGGAAGGCATGCCAGGTGTGGTGGTGTGCACCTTTAATCACAGCACTGGGGAGGCAGAGGCAGGAGGATCTCTGTGAGTTTGAGGCCAGCCTGACCTACAGAGTGAGTCCAGGACAGCCAGGGCTACACAGAGAGACCCTGCCTCAGACAGACAACAAAGAAGGAATATAAACAAAACGAACACAGGCAGGGAGCTAATCCCACCACTGGGGAGACAGAGGCAGGAGGATCACTCCCAATTCCAAGCCAGTCAAGGCTACGCAGCAAGACACTGTCTCAAAATCAAATAAAAACTACTCCCCAAACAGCCAAACAAAAACTAAGACCATACGACAGGTCACCAAAAGCTTTAAAAAACGTCCCCAAGTGGTTAATTTATGTTTAGCTCTATAGATAAGCGCATCATTTTCAAAAAGATGACTTTCAGGTTCGCACTGTGGGGTGAGTCCCGTGATCCGCATACCAGGCTTGCTCTCTGCTCTCTCCACACCAGCCCACCTGTCCTGCTCATAACTCTGACTCAGGGTGACGTACTCAGCTTTAAAAATCTCTGCTTCACAGCAGGAAGTAGCGCCGCTCAGCTACCGCCCCAGCTACAGGGACAGCTGAGGCAGGGGGCTGCTGGCTTGGGCAACAGCATGAGATCTGTCTCTTTGTGGGGAAAAAAGGTAGGAGCAATCAAAGGTGCTAGTCTGGCCCCACGTGGGTACATGCCCACCACACACATGTAAACACACACCCAGACACGCATGTTCAGGTCTCTACATACCTGTTCAACATTGTAACCGTGCTTCTCCTTTGCGATGGCGATGTATTCATCCACTGCAAGGGAACAGTGGCATTTCGTTACGTTCATAAACTTCGATTTCTCAGAGCTAGTTTTTTTTTTTTTTTCTTTTTTAACATGGTAAAATAATTTACTGTTCTGAGGAAAAAAAATAGCCAAAGCTGCTATGCATGAAATGCTACTGAAAGAGACATATAAACAGTATCAGTGGCTCCTTGCCTGGTTAAAATTTCATTTAACCTGATAACCCTATGATCATCTATGACATAATTATTACTAAATTAAGTGACATTGCTATAATTATTTTTGCATGCTGAACCTAATTACACTGTAAAATACTGAGATAATCCTTGATTTTCAATTATAGCCTTTATCTGAAATGCTTGGCTGTGTTAAGACCCTCTCTCAAATTTATAAACAAGGACGGGCCTACAATTCTGCAGCTGTACAGTGGAACGGCCCCCTGCCTCAACACCCTAACGCTCTCTTGAGCTCTTCTGCTTGCTTTGTGGTGCTTAGCTTTCTATTTTCACTTATCTTCCACATGCAACTACATGTGCAGAATAATCCAAATGTGCAGCTTTAATGATGATGTGCTGCCTATCCCACGGCCTCGTTACCCTGCACTCCCGACATGCGGGATTCACTCTTACGTAGTGTCCACAGTCACTCCTTTGTCCTTTTAAAATTATTTATTACAACATGTATATGTAATTAGTTCTTTAAACATATTTCCGGGAAGCAAGAATCGTAAGAATTCCGTCTGACCCTGGGATGGCTACTGTCTACCTGAACTTGCCTTTCTGGCCACGCTCTGCTGCAGCGTTTCAACTTTTGTACCTTAGGTTCCCGCTCTAAATTTGTGATTAAGATCATACAGCCTCTCATATTATTATATTTTGTTTAGAATCCATTTAAGTACACTACAGACCTAGAAAGATGCTGACTAAATGTAACAAAAATATACTACAGACATTTAGATAGCAAGTTAAGAAACCCCAGTTAAGCTAAAGCAGCCTCAGTGCTGCCTGGGCGTTAGAACGCGGAAGGCAGGAGCAGTAAGGCGATGCACAGGCGCTGCCTCTAAGATGTGGGCCACATCAGACACCGATAACTTGGAGACAAAGCTCCCTGAAGGATCTAACACAATGTCGCCTGGGTTGGTCACGGCCTCAGACCTGCTCTGGACAGCCCCACGGACCACCACCAACCCCCGACTCAGGCATGCTCTGGACAGCCTCCATGGACCCCCTCCACCCTCCGATGTTACCTCTCTGTATTTTGTTTTCACTTTGATAAAGATGCACCATTGTACAAAACAGCGAGGCTCTACGACACTCTGACGCTTGTTTCATGAGTGAAACCTCTGTATGTAATCATGAGCAAACCGGAAGGGGCAAATCTCTCTGAGGTTCTCGTTACATGTTCCTTATGGACCGCCTCCAGCGCGCAGGACCCCAGCTTAGCCGCGGGTGGAGCCTCACCTACCGCGCGTTACAGCGTTTACGCTATGCAGACTCATACCCCTCTGCAATTTTTAGCTCCCAATTGCATCGATTAGCATGATTAGATTCTATGCACAGGACAGATAGGACATGGCTATTTTTCTCAAGATTAAACAATCATAACAAGACATAAGTTCATAAGATGCTAGGAAGAGCTTATTTTATGTCTGCTAGAATGGCTGGCCAGTGTAGCTGCTGTTATTTAATAAACTTGATAGCTGAATGGAGGGATCTTAGTGCCGTTACCTGTGTGTTTCCTATATCTGATGTGCCGCAAAGGGTTCGGGTCCGCTACATCACACTGAAGTCTAAAGCCACACCATGATTCAAGAAGTGCATGGTCAGGGATCCAGAAGGTCTCCGCCCAGAGATGGAGAGCACAGGGTGACCTGGTGGCTGCTGAAGTCACTCCTCTCACCTTCCCTCTTTAAAATGGGGACGAGAGTGGGTCCCCTGAGGTCTGGAGGCCGAGGAAAAGCCTGTGCAGGTGTCTAAATAGTAACCCCCTCGCCTGCTTGAGGATTTAAGCCGCAAAGCCATCAGGTCCTAGGTTTTTGCATTCTTCACGGGCCTGACACAAGCTGAAATGATCACATTCACTGTCTTTCAAAAGGAGAAACATTCTAATACAGCGGAGGTTTCCATTAAAAAAGAAAACAAAGGTAACTCAGTTCTTAAGAGACTAAAATTCTAAAAGACTAAAAGGCAAATGTAAATCACACTTTGAACAGGCTGGTTCCCTGCTAATCTTAACATTCAATCTCAGAAAAAAACTTACATTTGGCATCTGGGACACTGTGATACGGGGACCACACAAGCATCCCTCCACTGTCATTATCTGTGTACTTGGTAGCACCTGAGGAAAAATTAATTATTTTGAATAGGATAGCTTTTTACTTATATTCCAGGTAAACACAAGCAAAATTTTATTTGTGTTAGTACAATACCTGCAAAGAAGACACAGGAAAACAGAAAGGAAAGATTTACACGAAAGACACTAAATTGCCTACTTAGGGAAATGAAGGACTAAGGAACAACACTGTAAAGCTCCAGATACCACTTTAAAGACTTCCTGAAGGGAGCACTCCCGTCACCTGGCAGAGGTGACAGTCTCATCTGACCTCCTGTGACCCCTGTGTGCTGAAATTATTTTAAACCTAAGTGTTATGATCTAAAAAATTAAAGATGGTGAGCAGGTTATCTAAGTACCAAGAAAACCACAAGTACAAAAATACATCTAAAAGTAAAACATTTATATTGTGTTGCATCTTTTTAAGAAAAAGGTGACAAAAAGAGGAACTTAAAATCTTTACAAAATACTAGAGCCAGAAGTTTTATTAAAATGTACAGTCAACAAACACAAACTTTGAGACAATCTTGTAAAATTGGTGTATAACTGTCACCTCTTTGTTTGGGATTGTTTGGGAGGCTGAGCAGGTGGACTGGAGTGCAAGGTCAGCCTGGGTTACAAAGGAACGCTGTCCTCAAACAGTTTCACTGGAGTGTCAGCAGGGCGAGTGTCCGCGCAGGAGCAGAGGGGGAGGCAGAAAGACGCAGACTTTGAAGCAGGCTTGTGCAGTAAGTGTTTAGTGAAAATCTTTCAACCAAACAAGGAAGCAGACAAAATGCCAAACGGCAAGGTTAAGCAAACAAACCAAAAAAGAAAACAGTTTCAATATTAAGACATTTAATTTTAGTCATGGGCCTGGTAGGTGAAAAAGAACTTACAAATGCAAAAGTCAAGTTATTTAATGGGAATGAAACAAATCTCACCTTAGCTGGCCATCAGCCTTTACTTAGAAAATCAAATGTTTCTAGTATCATAACTTCAATTATTTTTACACAATGAATTATGACAATAAGAGCTTTAAAATCTTTCTTAATACAACATGACACAGCAGATAAATGCTTCCACTAAGTCTCCTGACTTGATTGTATTCCAGGACAAATAAATGCAGTTATGCACTCTGCTCTTTAAGAACACTACTCCACCCTAGTAGACGTGTGTTGCTGAGAACACGCCACCGACGATGTGTGCAATCAGAGGACAGCGTTGGTGTGAGTCCCTGGGATAGGACCCACATTTGGTGGCAAGCCCCTCTCTCCACTGAGCCATCCCTCCAGCCCATGGACCTCATTCTTGGGTTGGGAAAGTCGGATGCGTCTCATTTAACATCTCCTCTTAAACAGGTATTGTTTTTTTCTCCACTTAAAATACCAGTTATGATTCTCCTGAAAGTTTTCAATATTGTAACTAAGGGTCCAATATGATGGAAACCAGTGTCAAAGTTGAGGCCACTCACTGCTTTTCTACTGTGGTAAAGGTATTTATGTAAGTGGCCTAACAATAGAGCATGCTCAATGGGGCATTTCACAATGTTCTTTTCCTAACGACGGACCCCAACCTTTTCAATCACACATCACCTGTCAACTAGACCCAAGAAATGACGGTGCTCACAGGAGTTATTTTAGTATACTGGTTACGGGCAGATATTAAAGAGTTCAAACTCCCAGTCACAGCAAGCGTGCCACCTTGAAGAAACCTTCTTGTGCCTCAGTTTCCCTCATCCATAACAACTGAGATGATGTGAGTTATCTACTTCAGAGCTTTTCAAAAATGAAATTGATGAGTTGATAATGTACAACAGAGGACAATCAACTGCTAAGACACAGAGTGTAAGGAGTAAGGTAGGATTTCTACACCAATAGCCAAGTGCAAAGTGCAAAACCAGCCATCTGTAACCTTTAAAGACTCCCTCTGAGGCACTAAAAACAGGGGCTTTGGTGAACAAATACACTAAACTGAAAGAATTTAGATCCTGAGACTAACATGCTCTAAACACTTAAAAACTATTTATAAACTGGATTCTATATTGTATTATTGGTATAGTATTTTCAAATAGGGGGTAAAGACTTGCATGAATAAATTGTGTGTGGTATATGCATGTGTGTGCAAATGCGTATGCCTATGTGTGTATGCATGGATCATGTGGCGGGCAGAGGTCAACAGAGGGTGTCTTCTTCTACCATGCTCCTGTGTTTTATTTTTTTAAATCAGGGTCTCTCCATAGCCGTAGGTACTCTGGAACTCACTATCACTGTGCAGACCTGGTTGGCCTCAAACTCACAAGAGATTTGCTTGCTTCTGCTGGTATCAAAAGCATACACCACCACACTGACTATTTTTTTTTCTTTTTTCTTTTTTTAAAGACAAGATCTCTCGTTGAACCCAGAATTCACTGCATCAGCCAGGCTGGCTGGCCAACGGGACCAGGAACTGTTCTCCCTTCCCACGGTGGTCTGCAGCACTGGCTTCTCTATGGGTGCCCACAATCTGAACTGAGGTGCTCATGCTTTTAAAGCCAGTGAGCACGCTGTCTACTAAGCTACCTTCCGAGCCTCATAAGAGTCAAGGGATTCGATTTTCAGATGTAAGTTTCCTGCTTTCTTTCTCAGTATAATCTACCTGAAAACTCACCTGAGGTCTAAGCTGCACTGTGGTCTTTCCTGTATCTGAGGTTTCACCGCCTCTGATCAACTGCAGTTAGAAAATACTAAAAGGTCAAAGCCAGAAGTGAAGGCTGTGTGGATTTAAGCTGCACACTGGTCTGAACAGCGCCATGAACTTTGACACAGATCCACTCAGTCCTGCCTAGGGAACCCGCGTCCCCGCGTCCCCGCGGAGGGCCCAGCATGGACATTCTAGCTATCACCCCAACAGCAACTGTCTTCTCAGGCTAAACACGCATGCTTAAAACTTCCAGCGTTCCAGCTTCTCACTAAAGCTCTCCTTTACTGAGGGGAGCCACAGCTACTCCAGTTTTAATCAGTTATGCACTAACTTAAGCCAGAGATTTAACACTCAGAACTTTATTTTCACTATAATGTGTTAGGAAAAGTCCGACAGGCAGTCAATAACACACTTTATGTGTCTGTGTCAGGGAGCACACGCCCCTGTGAAGGCCAGAGGAAGACAGCAAGGACCTCTGAGTCTCCCTGCCTCATTGCCTTGAGACCATTTCTCACTGAACTGGAAGCTCGCCATTATGGCTAGACTGCCTGGCCAGGGGGCTTCTGGGAACTGCTTGTCTCTGCCTCCCAAGACTGGGGTTGCAGGCATGTGCAGCAAGGTCTGGCTTTTATGTAGATGTTGGTGACTCAGACCCAAGTCTTCTTGCCAGCAGACCAAGTGTTATTCTGCACTGAGCTATCTCCCCGGCCCACAACAGAGCACTTTTAAGATATGGGAAATTCTGTGGGGAATATGCACAAAAATGACTTCAACAACAACAAAAATAATATCCATGTATTTTATAAAATGGATATTACCACATTAATGTTTATATATAAATGATAAATTTGAAATAAAGAATATAATTTTATTTCAAAGTATTAATATTTAAACAACCAAAGACTACATTATTTATCAATTATTGAACTCAGCAACAAATGAGAGATGTCAACTTTAAAATATGTAAGCCTCTTTGAGGCTTTTTTATGGGTCTGTGAATCACTGAGTCATATATATTCTCACCTAATCTTGGAATGTACTCAACAGTATCTCTTTTCTATGAACAAGAAACAGGGCTGGAGAAATCAGAGTTCATCTCAGGTACTAACTGTGCCAGAGAGGCCTAAGGGCATGAGGTCACAGGCAAAGATGCTCTTCAGGGGCCAGCACAGTCAGGCAGCGACCACAAAGAATAGTGAGCACAGAAAACCTTCAGAACTAGTGAACAACTGATTTACAAGTGAAAGGTAACAATCAAATCCAGTTAGTAAGCCATAAAGATGTGAGCATCGCCACTTAAGGTAAACCTTCCTTCCCCAATGGCCAAACTTCAGGAGCTCCACAACACAGACCTCCACTCTGTCAGCTCCAGGATAATAGTCAGCCATTTGTCCCGTGTTTCTGAACCCTAAGAGTGATTCGTTCCCTCGTTCATGTGTGTAATTTCTACCATGACCATTATTATCTCTTCTGAAAACTCTTCCTCTTTCTATGTTCTCACAAGTCTCAGCACCTAAGGATTTTTTCTCCCAAGTGACTTACATCTAAGGCTATAGTGAATAATTTCCCAGCACTCAGGAGGCAGAGGCAGGGGGATCTGCGTGGGAGGCCAGCCTGGTCTACAGAGTGAGTTCTAGGACAGCTACGGTTATGTAGAGACTTTGTCTTGAAAGAACAAAACCAAACAAAAGGTGGAGGGGAAGTCATGAAGGAAAAAAAGGAGCACTTACAATTTCTCACTTTCTATCCTTAGCTGGAAAATTTTCCTTTTCTTCTATTAACTTTTCCAAAACAATGCTTGAAATTTCATCTAATTATACTGCTACCATGAAATACAACCTTTGAAAAATAGTACAATACTTAGAACAAAACAGCAGAGCCGGGCGTGGTGGCGCAGGCCTTTAATCCCAGCCCTCGGGAGGCAGAGGCAGGCGGATCGCTGTGAGTTTGAGGCCAGCCTGGTCTACAAAGTGAGTCCAGGACAGCCAAAGCTACACAGGGAAACCCTGTCTCAAAAAAAAAAAAAAAAAAAAGAACAAAACAGCAAGAGGCACAAGAAGCACAGTGTTTCCTTGAGAAAACACCTTAGTGACACACACAAATGGTAAGTGCTTCTAACTGTATCCTTGGTTTACATTGTTAAACAAAGTCAATAAATTTAAGTAACAGGAGGTTTATCCTTAGCCCACTAATTTAAAAACAGTAACACTTCAGTGGAGTTTTTCACAAATGTTTTATGTACTTGGAACAAGCCAAGCAAGATCCATTAGGTCAGTTAGTCTGAACAGTGGCAGGCAAGACCACCTAACCACACCAACTGGCCTTCTTGGTTGGAAATTCGATGCACAAATTCTATCTAAAAACGACAAACGCTTCGGCACTGAAGCATATGAAGCTCACTACTGCACTTAGCTAGGAGACGACACTGACTGAGCTGGACCCAGTGGGACAGAAAAAGAGGTATGTTTTTGACATAACTCAGGTGCTGAGTTCCATCTGGAAATGACTTCACCAATATTTTTTAAAAATTGAGTACCAATGAAAGCTCCAAATCGTTCTCCATAATTATGAAATCTAATCTTTACTGAGTAACTGCCATATGCCTAGTCATTTAATCCTGGCAAGAATTCCATGCAATGGCTTTTTACAGCTAGGAAAACTGAAGCCCAGGCAAGGCCAGTGACCTGCTCAGAGCACAAAACAACAGTTGAGAATTAAATCCAGCCTATCCTTAAAGTGAAGATGACTTCTATCCAATGTCAAACTAAGCCCTGAAGCCTAACTGTCGTAATGTGGAAGAACCCACCGACTAGCTAGCTATGCCAACAAGAAAAATAATTTCCACAAACGTTTAATACCGTTGAAGGCCCACCGCGGAGCACACCATAATCTTCCAACAGGATGGCCAAACAGCTGTGTTACTTGGAAGGGGACCCCAATCAGGTGAGCACGCTTGTCTGTTCATGCTTTTAACTGTTACCCTTCTCCCTCTAAAAGCGGGGGTGGGGGGGTGAGGGGGGAGGGAGCGCTACTATCTAGTTGGTAAAGATCATATATTGTATTATTTTAACAGGGAGAAGGACGGAAGGCCTCTAGAATACCCTAACAACTAAACAGATACTCTGTTTTCCTTGTGAAATTACAAGTAAACTCTGTGCATAGCTAACTACAACTCAAGCGTCTGACTCCAGTAATGCTGTTAAGAACCGGCTCTGTATAAAAACTGACTGCAGGAAAAGTGGGAGGGTGGTTCAGGCAGGGCAGAGCCCACCCAGTGGCGAGTCTGGCTGGGTGGAAGCAGCCAAGCACTCCAGGCCCAGAGGCTCCAGCAAGGGCGCCTCCATATGCGGAACTCTCGCCCAATCCCCGAGCAGCCTCACATCCCGTGACAGCCGGGAGCCTGTTTGGAGAAAAGTAGAGAGGGAGCCCGCAAGCTGCGCTGGCGGAGGGCGCTGGAACCTGGCTGTTCCGGAGAAAATGTCTCCTTGGCAGCCACGGCCGCTGTCCTGTGGTCTGGCTCCCCTGGGCCGGGTCGGCGAGTGGGGGGAAGGGGGCTCGGTGTCGAGCACGGGCATTTCCCCGCCCAGGTCCACACCGCCACGGCGGAAAGAAAAACCAGGATCCCGCCTATGTGCGCCGGGGTCGCAGGGCTCGCCCTTTGCCGGGGCGGATGACAGCAACCCGCTGCCGAGCATGGCCCCGCGGAGCGCGGCGGAGCTCCGGGTTCCAAGGGCGGGTCGGTACGGCATCTGACCTGGGGTAGGTTAATGCACACACAGACCGTACGCCCTCTCCTGCAGCCCTCGGCTCTGCAGCCCCTGCGCCCCGGGCCTCGGACCCACGACCTCCGTGCGATGCCAGCAGCGTGCAAGTGCCGCGGGAGGAAACCATGTTCACCTTGCCATGCACGCATCTACCCCCACGCCCTGTGTCACTGCCCAGCCGAGCCAGCCAGCCTCCCCACCCGCGATGCCCTGCCCTGCCCGGCCCTTTCCCGGTGCTCCCCACACTTGCACCCGTAACTCTTCACACCCGGACGCCGGCCACCCCAGAGCAAGCCCCGGGGGAAAAAGAGAGAGAGAGGGAGGGAGAGAGAGAAGGAGAGGGAGAGAGAGAGAGAGAGAGAGAGAGAGAGAGAGAGAGAGAGAGAGAG
>OU015747.1:142501660-142514670 GCA_907169655.1 Acomys percivali
GAGAGAGAGAGAGAGAGAGAGAGAGAGAGAGAGAGAGAGAGAGAGAGAGAGTTTTAAGGACATTTCAACCCAGAATGCCCATGGTCCTCACATCGGGTGCAATTGCTTGGATGAGTTTCTCTCTGAAGAAGCCATCAGAGTTTCTGAAGACGCAAGCAGAATATGTTTGCCTCCAGACATGCTTCATTAATTGCAAGGTTGTTTTCCAGGGATAGCAGAAGTGGTAAGGTAAATAGAAAAGGGAAACTGAAGGCAAAATATTCTATTCACATATTTCAGAAGTAGAACTCCTTAGGCATTTAGCTGCATCAGGTTAGGACTTGCGGGCCGCGGATAGTAAAAACCTCACTGAAGGTGTCTGAGTGCCCACAGAGTTTAAAGGCTCAGCCTGTTCTCACGCCTTCCTGTTTCCAGGCAGGAGCTTGAGCTTACAGCGGCTACAGTCCTGTCTCCCCCTTGTGTATGGCATTGGTCTGGTAGTAGCTATCGTTTCTCCGCGGGTGCTACATGCCGAGAACAAATCCAGCATTTTCTCTGCTTTCGCTGATTTAATCCTCACTACAACACCCAGGCCTGTTATCTTTGTATTACAGAGGAGGGATACGTAACTGAACAGAGGCTAGACCACCTAGCAAATTGCAGAGGCTGTACTGGCATGTAGCTGACAAATGTCTCCTGAAGGCAACACAGCACAGTGGCAGGAATGCGGACTCTGGGCCTCCTGCCTGGCTTAGTCTCAGCTGTGTGCATCTTGGGGACACTGTTGCAGCTACTCTGCAGCCCAGCCTTGAGCCTCTCAGCCAGGGCCTTGCTGTCCTGCTCCTCCCCTAGGGCTGCTCTGCGCCAATCCAGCTGCTACCCAGTTAAGGGCACCCCTCCTCCAGGGAGCTTCCGGCCAGTCCCTCCCCACAGCAGCTCCTCAGGTGCAGGTCGCAGGCTTCCCTCATTCTCTCCCGACTCTCATACTCTCTTCTTGCTTTTTTCTCCACACCACCTTTCCCTTCTCTTCCTCCAGCACTCACACTCCATCCCCCTCTTTTCCACTTCTTCTTTAAGAATAAGATGGTTAGCCCAATCAACCACCCCGGGCAAAAGATCTGGACCAATGCCACATAAGCCTATACACAGGTGCTCAATGTCATTTTGCCTTTGAGAGTTCTAAACCAAGACAACGAGAAGACACTCCCGTCTGCTAGAACAGAAACGATCCAAGGCCCTGGTGAGGGAGCCGAGCAATGCAGCTCTTACTCATTGCTGGTGGGAAGGCGAAACAGTGTAGCCGTTTTAAAGAAACAGTCTGATAGCTTCTAGCAGTTGTAGTCTTTCGTCTGTGCTCAAATGAATTGAAAATATCTCTACTAAAAGGCGTGTGCACCAATGTTTATAACAGGTTAATTCATAATTACCAACACTTGGAAGCAGCTGCTATGTCCTGCAATCTTAAATGCAGATTTCTAAGTGAAAGAAGCCACAGTAAAAGACTGACTAGTTTTAAATTTCAACCACACGACATTCTGGAAAAGGCAAACTAGAGAAAGTAGCCATTGGCTGCCAAGGACTTAGAGGGGCAGCCCTCAGCCTTCCCAATGCTGCCGCCCTTTAATACAGTTGCTCATGCTGTAGTGACTCCAACCATAAAACTATGTCACTGCTACTTTGTAACTGTAATTTTGCCACTGTTATGCATTGTAATGTAAATATCTGAGATACAGGATATCTGGTATGTGATCCTTGTGAAAGGGTCACTTGATCCCCAAATGGGTTGTAACCCACAGGTCGAGAACCACTGACTTAGTGGTAAGAGGGATGGATGGATAGGGGATTGTGGGAGTTACAGAAGTGGTGAAAGTATTCTGTGTGGCACTGTGAGTGGAAATGCATGCTATTGCCGTCCACTTGTTAAAACGCTGAACAGTGTATGTTGTGGAATTTAGGTAATAGTATATTGATAGCAGGTTAGGGTAAAGCTCAGTGGTAAAGGACATACCCTGGCCTCCATCCCCAGCGCTGTAAAGAGAGAATCAGTATTGGGTCATCAGTGATAACAAAAGCACAACACCAATGTAAAATGTTAATAATTGGGAACTAGTGTGTAGTGAGATTGGGGGTAAGAATGTGTGGACCTGTCTGTATCTTACTGCATAGGTGACAGATGATGATAACCACGATGATGACGATGATGCCTAAGATGATGATGACCACAATGAATGGTGATGATGCCTAAGATGATGATGATGACCACAACGATGACGATGATGCCTAAGATGATGATGACCACAATGAATGGTGATGATGATGATGATGATGACGATGATGATGATGATGATGATCACATGATGATGACGATGATGATAATGATCACATGATGGTGGTGATGATGATGGTGATGACAATGACCATCATGACGATGATAATGATGATGATTTCTAATGCTTAGTTGGAGATGGCCTAGATATTTGCTTTATTGTGTCTGGGGTCTCCTGGACTCCTGTTAGGAAAGTAGTGTGACTGACCATGGACAGGTAAATTATATATACATCTGTTTCCTCTTTCATAAAATGGGGTTAATAGCTTGATTGTTGTGCAGATTTAACATATATAGAGGGTCAGATATGTAAGTGTATATGAGATATTAGCTAAATGAACAACAACTGTTTCTAGTCTATCTCATGGACATTTGCACTCCATAGAACCCTACTCATACACCCCACCTAATTGTTCTTTGCCTTTCCCCGTTTTGCATTACCTTAGAAGGCTTTTTAAAAAAAAACTCTGTGTCTCTGACCTACTGTGGCCAGGATCCACAGCACAGGGAGATGCTGAGCAGATGAGCTGGCAGAGCTCTAGAAATAGACCCTGGGCACAGTGCTTCACCTGCAGGCATGGTTGGTACACCAAGCATTGAGCTTGGATAGAGGGCTTGGTTACAGCTGTTCCATGTCGGGTCAACAGTGAGTCCTGGGCTTGCTGTCCCCCCACCCCTACCTCAACATCTTATTTCTTTATTTCTGGCTCTCTGCAACTTTACTTCTTTCTTGTTTCTTGGATCATGCTAACACTTTGGTACTTTTTCTGCAGTGTACTTTCCTCTCCTCCCAAGGTTCCCTTTCCAGACTCTGCCGAGTATCCGCAGGATGATCAGTGGCCATGCTGTGGTTGTATCTTTCTAGCCTTATGGTGGAATTTAAATTCAGAAGTATTGTCTTTGTACTTTAACTTTATAATCCTAGATTTCAAATGCCTTTAGTAAAAGAGACAGTAGTGGCATGTCTCCTAATCTTTGAGCATGGCTGTCTTTGCACCCCAGCTACCTCTGTGGCTTTCTGTCATTCCCAAGACCAGGTCAGAACCCCTCCTGCCCAGTTTATAGCATCCCTGTGTTGAGCTGTAGATCAGCCACTTATTGAGAGCTAAGTTAGGTCACCCCAAGGCCTAGGAAGTCTACATTCCCTTCCTCAGGGAGCCTCCCTCACATTAGTACCCCGACTTTGGGTGCTGGTTTTAGTGAGCAGTACCTCAGTAGTAACTAAGATTTGAAGATTTGTACTTTGTTAAACTGCTTTCCCAACAGACAGATGCACAGTCCTAGAGAATTTTACCATATACTCTACATCAGTGCTATGGCTTCACACTGGCGGCAGGCCTTCTTTTTCTGAGCTGCTCTGGGCTACTCCATCACTGAGGTTTCTTACTGGCTCTTCACCTTACCAGTCTCCAACAGCACGCTGCACCCTGTTTTCCTCTGCCCTCCATTTTCAGGAGTGGAAGGTTATTTTAGCCTTCTTATAAAATGTTAACTTAAGACTCTGCAACACCAAGGCCATCAGCAAGCAACTCTTAAGTATAATAAAAACTTGTAGTAACTTCTCTATAGAAAACTCTGGCACGGCTGCTCAGACAGTGTGGCTTCACTGCTGTTATATCATGAGGCTACCTTGACCTAGCTTCTATTGTTCTAAGCTTAGGCTCCTGTGACCATTTGGCTCTAGAATGTTCTACAAGATCTCTTGGGTTGGAGACCTGGTCTTTAGCCAGTGGTGCAATTTGAGGTGCTAGAACCTTTAAGGAGTTCAGTTCAGTGGAAGGAAGTTAGGACAGTAGAATCTGGGGAAACAGAAAAATCCTCCCTGTCCTGATGAGGTTCCAACAACAACCAAAGCACTAAAGTTTATCCGGGAGAGCCAAGGAGATATTGGGCTTATGCACAGAGCATGGTTGGGGATTTCTTGGCAGGAGCCTGGTTGATCCCAAAGCAGCTGTACTGGGAAATCTTCACACAGTGTAAACAATGGCTTTCCTGTAGCCTTCCTTGGAGGCCCTCTTCAGTGAACCTCCCCCAGCGAGTACAGCTGGAATCTCAGGTGAGGGTCTTAGGGTCCTTCCCACTTCCTTCTATGAGGGGATGTCAACAGTTGATAGCTGTGATGGTGTCTTGACAGCAAGCACAGCTGATCTGATCTGCCCAGAGGACAGTGAGTGGACTACAAGACCTCTGAATACTCTCAGCGGGACCCTGGGAGCCTGGCCTCTTTCTGTCTCTTTTGCCCCTTGGCTGCCCTGAAGTGAGCAGTTGTCTCTACAACATGCTGTCTCTGTGCTGAGCTGTTGCTTTGGCATAAACTCAGAATCAACGGAGCCAGCCAGTCTGTATGGGTTACTTTCTTGATGTGACAAAACACTATGAACAAAAGCGGTTTATGAAAGAGCGTGTCTTGGCTTGGGTGCATCACGGTGGACAGGCACGGCAGCAAGTGGCAGGTTTGGCTGGGGATGCAGGAAGCTGAGACCACAAAGGCAGAGAGAGTAACCTGGGGGTGCGGTGAGGCTAGACACCCTGAAGGCGTCCCCCCCCCCCCAGAGATGTAATTCCTTCTGCAGTGCTGCGCTTTCCAATAACCTCTCACACAGCATCACCAGTGAGGACCAAGTGTCCAGATGAATGAAACTGTGGGAGACATTTCTCATTTGAACACCCCCCAACCACAGCACAGACCTCGGGGACCATGAGCCCAAACAAACCTGCCTCCTTCACAGTCTGGCTGTTACTTATCATCACAGCCGGAAACTGCTGCTTCTCTCTCTCCTCTGCTGTCAGCACACTTGTGTCCTCACGATTGCATTTTCAAAACACATCAACATTCTATCTTCCAAAGCTTTTCCTGCCTTCCCAACAAGCTGAAGTATATTTTTAAAGTAAGAAGAAAAAAAGGAAAAAAAAAAAAAAAAAAAAAAAAGAAAAGAAAAAGAAAACAAGCAGCCGGGCCAGGCACATGCCTTTAATCCCAGCACTTGGGCGGCAGAGGCAGGTGGATCGCTGTGAATTTGAGGCCAGGCTGGTCTACAAAGTGAGTCTAGGACAGCCATGGTTACACAGAGAAACTCTGTCTCAAAAAACAAAACAAAATAAAAAACAAAAGTCTACAAGTGTAAAATAAACATAGGTCAAATATTTTACTTAGTTCATTAATTCATGAGGGTGCTAGTAAGATGTAATGCAATTGGTTAAAAGGAAATTCCAAACAACAGATGCATATACAGTTCATTAACGGGCTGGAGAGATGGCTCAGAGGTTAAGAGCATTGGCTGCTCTTCCAAAGGACCTGAGTTCAGTTCCAAGTAACCACATGGCTGCTCATAACCATCTATAAAGATATCTGGTGCCCTCTTCTGGCATGCAAGTGTACATGTAACGTAGGCAAAACACTGCATACCTAAATAAATAAATCTTTTAAAAATTGCTTTGCATAATTTTGCTTTAGAAGTTAAAAAATTACAAAAATAAGAAATTTATACTTATACAAATTTGCTTTTAAGAAAACTCCAAAAATCTGGGTTCATCATTGGAGAAGGGAAGTGGGTTGGAACTTGCTTTAGGGTGACTATTGCTGTGATGAAACACCATGACCAAAGCAAGTTGGGGAGGAAAGGGTTATATGGCTTACACCTCACAGCACAGACAAGACCCCAACAGAGCAGGAACCTGGAGGCAGGAGCTGATGCAGAGGCCATGGGGGCGGGTGTTGCTTACTGGCTTGCTGCCTGTGGCTCACTCAGCCTGTTTCTTACAGAATCCAGAACCACCTGCCCATGGGTGGTCCAACACACAATGGCTGAGGCCCTCCCCCATCCATCCCTAATTAAGAAAATGCCCTACAGGCTTGCTTATGGTCTGATCTCAGGAAAGCATCTTCTCAATTGAGGGTCTCCCCTCTTAGTTGACTTTGGCTTGTGTCAAGTTGGCATGAAATTAGCCAGCACAGTCACCAGACCTCTGGGTATGAGCAAGGAAGATCCCATCGCATCACATGCTTGCAGGCTTGTGTTAGACACCGGGAGGACACTCTCTGGCCAAGTCAAAGGAACTTTCCCCTATGCCATGTTCCTCTAGATCTCTTTCACTTGATTTATCCATCCTGGTTCCCGGTGACTAACTTTTACTTTTTATCTCTTACTTCGAGGTCCCAACTGTCTCTTTAATAACCTGTCAACAATTTATCCAGAATGCACATGAATTTAAACTGTGATTTTTGAAATAATTGGTTTCTTATGTCTGGTGCTGGCTAGAGTCATCTTAGAGGAGCAAGCCTCACTTGAGACAATGCTTTTATAGGATCAGACTGCAGGTAAGCCTGTAGGACATTTTCTTCTCTTTCTGGTTTTTGTTGTTTGCTTGTTTGTTTTTCCGAGACAGAGTTTCTCTGTGTAGCCTTGGCTGTCCTGGACTTGCTTTGTAGATCACCCTTGGCCTCGAACTCATAACTCTGCCTGCCTCTATCTCCCTGAGAATTGGGATTAAAGTTGTAGAAAGCAACATGCACTTTTTCTTTTTCTGGATAGGGCATTTTCTTAGTTAATGATTGATCGGGGAGGGCCCAGCCCATTGTGGGTGGTGCCATCCCTGGGCTGGTGGTCCTGGGTTTTGTATATAAGAAAGCAGGCTGAGCAGGCAGGCCATAGAGAGCAAGCCAGCAAGCAGCAGCACCCTCCATGGCCTCTGCATCAGGTGCTGCCTCCAGGTTCCTGCCCTGCTTGAGTTCCTGTCCTGACTTCAGTAATGAACAGTGATGTGGAAGTGTAAGCCAAGTAAACCCTTCCTCTACAAGATGCCTGGGTCACGGTGTTCATCACTCTAACAGAGACACCCCTTTGGGATAAAGGCAGAGAAGCACTTTCCTGGGTTTAGGCCTCTGGTGCCTCCATCTTTCTATTTTTCAGGGCTTGGGAACTTGAACTAACTTCAGCTGTACAATTTAAAATACTTAAAACAACAACAACAACAAAAAAAAACCTCAGCAAGTTTTAGGCCTCAGTTTCCTTGGGATGATGGCAAGGAGAGCTCTGTGTAGGTGCTCTACTTAACAGCAAAGGGGAAGGTAGGGGCTGCAGGAATCCACAGCCACCGCCACCCACCGCATGCACACTGCCACCCACCACGTGCACACCACATGCACAGTGCCACCCGCCGCACGCACGTCTGTCTACAGCTCTCCAAGCGGAGCCTCTGTTTTACTCTTCTTGTTCTCAAAATACGGTTTTGGTGTTGGAAGCTGCTCTCACAAGCCTCACAGGCTGGTAGTCCCTCTGTGACTTATGTTTCGCTATTTCTGCACTTGTCTTTCCAAGGAGGCTTGGTTCAGAGGAGTTCGCGCACCCGCCTGCTTTGTGTGCCCCGGATTCACTTTCTTCCTTACCAGGCAGGTTTGAGTCCTCTGAGGTAACATCCAGCATTTTTTCACACAGGTGGATGAAGGAAAGGTCTAGATAATTTAATCGGAGTAGTTCTTGCTAAAAGGTAAGTTTACTCAGCGAGCCGATACACAGGCACAGAGAGGCCTTGGAAGATGGGAGCAGCATTGGTTAGCAAGGCTGGCTGTAATGAGCAAAAGAACCAGCGTCAAAGAGATGAGGTCAGCAGACCCCAGGCTGGGACCGTGAAATCTGTGACTGTGAGATCTTGCCTAGTGAACACACACAAGCAAGTCCACAGTTTACGTGTGCAGAATAGAATTACTATTCAGTTCTGAATCGTGCTCAGGGTTAGGCGCAGAAGGAAGGCCTCTCCATCCTGGGTTCTCTGGGTCAGATGGACCATTTTCTGCATTGTTCAGCCTGTAAAACCAGCCACTTCCAAGGCCATGGAGGACCCAGGATCCTTGGCCTGAGGAGGAGGAAAAGGATCTCTGCCTGGGGGAAGCTGCACAGAGCAGGGCGCAAGGCAGGGTGGATCTGTCCAGCTTTACGGGCTGAGGTGGGAGTGCTTTAGCGTCAACGAGAAGCTTCTAGCTCACTAGTCTTCTTTCTCCTCTCATGCCACATCTTCCCTCTACAAAGCCGTCTGTCTGCCATTGAGTGCTTTTTACTGCTGGGTGCGATATGAATACCCTGAGACCGCCAGACAAAAGGCCAGGGTAGAACTCAGTGTTTGCTCACATCTGATCCACAAATTGCAGTCAGAGAGACAGAGACAGACAGACAGACACACACACAGACAGAGACAGAGAGACAGAGAGGGACAGAGAAAGAGAGAGAGAGAGACAGACAGACAGACAGACAGACAGACAGACAGACAGACAGAGAGGGCCTGTCCAAAAGCCCACCCCCAGTGACACACCTCCTCTGACAAGGCCACACCTACTCCCCAGAGGCTGCACCTCCTAGCCTCTTTCAAGCAGCTCCACTAAGTGGGGATAAAGCATCCAAATATATGAGCCTGTGGGGACCATTCTCACCCAAACCAGCACAATATTTAAATACATATGTGTTTCTAAATATGACCTATTTACTCTGTAAAATGCTACCTGTATGTTTGGTTTTAGGGCTGACTGTTTGGCACTGGACAACTGATTGGTGTGTTCTTCCCCGGGGCGGGGGTGGGGTGGGGGCGGGGAGAAGCCGGCTCCTCCCTTTCCCGGCTTTCCTCGGCGGCCCACAGTTCCTAGAGCCCAGTCCTAATGGATATGTCTACAGAACGCCTCCACGCCAAAGGCTCAGGGAACGTTGTGGAAGAGGGGGCAGGAAGATGGGAGGAGCCGGAAGATCAGGGAGCTTGCTGTGAGACTGTGCCTCCTACTAATGTCAAAAGCTACACTCATATAGTCCCTCTCACTAGCATGAACTCGCCAGACCGGATGGATGGAGAAAAGCTCGGAAGCTGGTGGGAACCTGGTCAGCCAGCAAAGTTTGTTCCCACTGTGCAAAGGAGCAGAGCTTCTGAAGCCACAGTACCCTGATGCTGACAACACGCCCTCACTGCCACAGCCCTCCATCACATGGGAGGGCTACAGCAGACTCCAGGTACAAAGCCCACCCCTGATACTCAGTGGATTCCAACATTAGCCAACCTGGATGCTTCTCCATAACAAAACAAAACAAAACAAAACAAAAACACCCCTTATTTTTCGGTGTTGTTACTTATTCATGAACTAGTCTGAGACAGGCTCGTGATACATAGCTGCCATAAACTAACTGTGTGGCTCGGGCTGGCCTAGAACTCACAGATTTCCTCCTGCCACCTAAGTGCTAGAATTCTAGATGTAACCCCCCACACTTATTAATTTTTTTTCATTTTTCAAATAATTTATTCAGATTACATCCTGTTTGTTATGCCCTTACTTGCATCTTCCTGTTCCCCCTCCCTCCCTCTTTCACCCTATTTCCCTCCCCTAGGCCTGGGACAGAAAGGGACCTCCTCCACTACCATATGATCACAGCCTATCAGAACTCATCCTGGTAGCCTGCTTCCCCTTCCTCTGAGTGCTCTCAGGCCTCCCCACCAAAAGGAAGTGATCAAATGGGGGCATCAGAGGTCACATCAGAGTTAGTCCTTGCTCTGCACCAACTCTTGAAAATGCACTGTCCATTGGCTAGATCTGAACAGGGGGTCTAGGTTTACTGCACGCATTGTCCTTGGTTGGTAGAGCAGTTTGTGCAGGCCCCTCTGGGTCCAGATCCATCAGCCTTGATTGCCTTCTTGTGGGGCTCCTGGACCCTCTGGGTCCTTCTGTCTCCCCATTCTCCCATACCTCTCTCACCTGGAGTCCAATAGCAAGTCCCAGCATCTGTCCCAATCCCTCACTGAGTGAAGACTCTCAGAGGACATCCCTGTTGGGCTAGTGTCCACTTATAAGTGAGTACATCTCATGAGTGTCCTTCTGGGTCTGGGTTACGTCACTCCACGTCGTTTCCAGTTCCATCTATTTGCGTGCACAGTTCAGGATTCCTTTGTTTTTAACAGCTGAGTAGTACTTCTAAGTGTTGGAATTCAACATGCCCCCCCCCTTAGGTTAATTTTTTTAAATTACACTTTTATTATTTTTCTTCCTCTTTCTTTTTAATTTTGTATCTATGGGTATTTTGCCTGCATGTATGTCTGTGCACCACGTGAGTACCTGGTACCCATGGAAACCAGAAGAGGGTAGCAGATCCTCTGGGACTGGAGTTTCAAATGGCTGTGAGCTGCTAATTGGGTGCTGGGAATGAAACCCAGGCCCTAGGCAAGAGAAGCCAGTGCTCTTAACCGCTGACTCATCTCTCCAGGCCCCATGTTTTATTTAAAAAAATTTTTTTTACGAAAAAAAAACAAAAAAAAAAACAAAAAAAATTTTTTTACTTGCATTTAATTAAATTTATAGATTTTCATTTACTTTGAAATCAGATTTCTAATTTCTTCCTGTTTTCTATTATTTCTCACATTCTTTCTCCAGTTTCTTTTTCTTTATTATTTTCTGTATTGTTATGGTGTGTATGTGTCTAAATAGCTCCATGCCATGGAACATGTGTGGAGCACCGAGGATAACCCCAGGTTCTTGCCTCTGAGCTTTTTAGAGCTAGGGAATCTCCTGTTATTTATTTATTTAGCCACTGCACGCATCGTGACGGCTGGCTGTGGATTCTGGGAACCCACCTTTGTTCACCTCCCACCTCTCTGTGGACAGCAGAGGTCACAGGTGCGAGCCACTGTGGCCTCTGACTTCACGTGGCAATCTGGACCAGGCTCTCACGTTTGAGGAGCGCTTTACCCATGGAGCTATCTTCCAAGGTCTATCGGGTTTTTTGTTTGTTTGTTTGTTTGTTTTTTGTTTTTTCTTTAACCTTGCTTCTTTCTCCCATCTCTCTTTCCATTATTTATTTTAACCCCTATCTGGGCAGGGTTTCTCTGTGTAGCCCTGGCCATTCTGGAGCTCTCTACATAGACTAGGTTGTACTTGAACTCAGAGGCCAACCTGCCTCTGCCTCCTGAGTTCTGGGATTAAAGGCGTGTGCCTGGCTTATTTTATTAGTAATATTTTTATCCTTGTTCCCACTTGGGCTCATGGTTTATTCGACATTATCCTAGCCTTTTCCTTTTCTGCGGTTATTGATGATACAGTAGTCGCTTTAGCTGGCTTTTATCATCTATATCAGGTTTGTTTTAATGTTGTTGTTATAATGAAAGTTTGTTTTCTTTTTTCCAACTGATGCTGGGGATTGAGGCCTCCAGAGAAGGGTTTTCTTTTCTTTTCTTTCCTTTTTTTTTTTTTAATGAGACAGGGTTTTTCTGTGTAGCCCTGGCTGTCCTGGAATTCTCTTTGTAGACCAGGCTGGCCTCAAACTCACAGAGATCCACCTGCCTCTGCCTCCCGAGTGCTGGGATTAAAGGCGGGTGCCACCACTGCCCGGCCAGAAGGGTTTTCATTAAGAATACCTCCGCATAGACCTGGAAGAAATGTTCATCCCACCAGGTACACAGACTGCAACACAGAAACACAAGAAACGGAGGCAGTGACTGACACACAGCCACAATACAAAATACAACTGCAGAAGCCGTTTAATAAGCCAAGACAACGAGATGTTGGAAGTGCCAGCAACTAATGTTTAAATTTAAAGTCTTGTTTTAAAAAGATGTATGACCAAGCTGGGTGTGGTGGCACATGCCTGTAATCAGCACTCAGGAGGCAGAGGCAGGCAGATCTCTGTGAGTTCAAGGCCAGCCTGGTTGACAAAGCAAGGCTAGGCTACACATAAAAACCCTGTCTTGAAAAACAAACAAACAAACAAACAAACAAACAAAACAATGTATGACCAGAAAGAGGACTCAGACAAACAAATGAAGGAAACTCAAGGTATGGACAAGAAATTTGACAACTTGGGATAAGAAAGAGATATCTTGAAAACAGAGTGATCAACAAATAAAATAAACCTAACTGAAACCTCACCAACAGATGGAAGACAGAAGAAAGAACATGAGGGATTGAAATGGGTTCTTAGCATCAGATAGCGATAGCTGAAAGGTTGCTCATGCAAGGTTAATGCAGGAAGCAGGGACATGAAGAGGTGACTTTGTGCGTGTGTGGTATAAAAGGGAGTGAGATGCAGGCCCCAGGGCAGCGAAATCTATGCACTGTAGTCTTAGAACATTCCAAAATCTTGGAAAACATATGGACTTTCAAATAAACGAGGCACTTAGAATCTCTAATAATAGGAGACCAGAAAACAAAACAAAACAAAACAAAACAAAACAAAACAACTTCTCTACGTTAGACTTAAGGTGACAAGAATGCAGAACAAAGTCAGAGTATGGGAAGCTTCCAGGCACAGGTGCTGCGGGCAGCAAACTGGAGTAGCAACAGGCCTCCCTTTAAAGGCAGGCAAGCACGGACCGATGTAGTTAAAGTCCTGATGCGAAATTACAGCTAACTAGGGTTACTCTCTCTGTCCACTGAAGTTACCTACCCTTCAAAGTCAAAGGGCAGGGCCAGAGGGCCAGCTCAGTGCGTGAGGCTCTCGCTGCACAGCCCTGATAGCATCCTCAACTCCCTGAGTCCGTGAGGACGTGAAGGAGAGAGGGGCTGCTGCTCCAGAGCTGTTCTGTGTGTAGTCATGAAGCCAGAATCACGTTCTCTTCGGGTGCTGTGGTGACCTCACTTGTAATAGAACAAACGACCACTAGACGGAGCCAGAGTTTAAGAAATCACAGCTCTAACCTGTGTGTGTGTGTGTGTGTGTGTGTGTGTGTGTGTGTGTGTGTGTGT
>OU015747.1:142533069-142553323 GCA_907169655.1 Acomys percivali
CTCTCTGTTTCTGTCCTTTCCTTCCCTCTCTCATTCTCCCTGCTCCCCCCACTAGCCTTTCTGCTCACCTACAGTATTTACCTGGCCCTTCTGGTCTAGTCAATCCTAGCTTTGGGCCGTCTGGCACACATACTTTGGCTATAGGATCTGCTATAATAACCATTCGCTTATACATATCCATCAGCCATGGGGAAGATGGCAACTTCTGTGTCTCTCCCAACTCCAGGGGAACTGAGGCAGGATGAGGAGTGTGTCTCCCAAGGTAGAATTCTCTCCTACCCCAGATAATTAAATAAGACAGCAGGCACAGACCTTCCTTTCTCATCTCCTGTCTCTCACCCCATCTGTCCCTTCTGTGGTTGTGTGGAGGCAGGAGGAATAGTCTTGAAATAGATCAGTATTCTAAGCTCTAAGAAGAAGTGATATTGAGATTAAAGATCGAGAAGGCGAGGGAGACGCTAGCCTCTGGAGAAGGAGTGTCTCCCGCCGCGTCCCGAGGGCACCCTTGTGTGTCATCATAGGTGGTGGCAGGAGTGGCCTGCTGACTCACCAATGAAAAGTCTCATTATGGTTAGCATGAGCGCCAGATAAATCCCAGAATTGGTTTGATTTTAGCACTTAGTGGAGTAAGGAGACTCTGACGTGATGATGAGACGCAGGGGTCTAGAGGTCATGTAGGTCCCGTTATTGGGCATCATCAACCAGGTGATGAAAACTGTGATGCTTCATTAGTAACACCACTTCATGAAGGTTGTTAAAGGTTAAAAAAAAAAACCACAAACACTCAGGTCTTATAGTAAAGCACGACTCAGCAAATATCAGCTGATGGCATCTGTCCTCAGTGACACCAGAACACATGATATGAACTTCTTTCATTTCTAGTGATGTGTGGTGGATCACGGGATTGTGTGGGTATGCCAAACATACAAACACACTGTTCTGCACAGTAATTTTCAGGTCATTATTTACAGTTAGAATAAAAAAAAAAAGAATATATGTGTTATGAATACAGGAAGAGGGAGAGGAAATAATGTGATGATTGTTGGAGCGTGGGCTGGGATGGCAGCTTTCTTCCCTCCTCTCCAAGTCCTCTGGCAGAGAAGGTTCCTAGGCCTTCTGCACATGGGGAAAGGGGCCCTACTTCTTGGGAGCTACATCTCTTTCGGGGTGTCTTAGTTACTGTACTATCCCTGTGATGAAACAACATGAGGAATCAGCTTATACAAGGAAGCATTTAACTGGGGTCTTGCTTACAGTTTCAGAAGGTGAGTCCATGACCAACATGGCAGGGAGCATGGCAGCAGACAGATGGGCATGGATGGTGCTGGGTCGGCATCTGCGAGCTACATTCAAACAAACTGGACACAGAAAGGAAGAGGGAGGGAGAGGGAGGGGGAGGGGAAGGGGAGAGAGGGAGAAAGAGGAAGAGAGAGGGGGGGGGCAGAGAGGGGAGAAGCCAACAAGGCCACACCTCCTAATCCTTCCCAAATAGTTTTACCAAACATTGAACTATATGCGCCTGTGGGGGCCAATCTCATTCAAAGTACCACACAGTGTTATGGGGGGGGTGTCGCATTTGAGGCTTTTAGATTCCGTCTGCTTGAGTGTGTGGGTGTTCATGTGTGTCTTGTTGGCCGCTGTGTATGCCAGGCTGTCTGCCCCAGGGCTTCTCCTGCCTCTGCCTACGGCTCACCGTCTGTGTGCTGGGATTCAGACAACACGGCTGCACCCCTGCTTTACATGGGTTTTAGGGGTCTGAGCTCTGGTCCTTGTGCCTGAACAACGAGTGATTACTGTTTCGAGCCTCATCCTCAGGGCCCTCTTTTTATAATTCAGACTAGGGTCTTATGTGGCCAAAGCTGGCCCGAATGCGCTGTGTGGCCCGAATGCGCTGTGTGGCCCGAGCGCTGTGTGGTCCGAGCGCTGAGGCCCCAGTGCTCCTGTCTTATCTCTCTAAGCGCTGGGCCGCGGGTGCACTCTCTGTCTTCTGGCGTATTTTGTTTTTGAGACAGAGTCTTGCTGTATAGCCCTGGCTGTCCAATCTTCCCACTTGCCCTCCTCACTGCTAGGATGACCAGCACATGTCACGTTTGCCCTCCTCTTCTCCTGTTTGTGCACGTGTCCACTTGTCCTGGCAGTTTCTTGTTTTCAGAGACCATGTCCCAGTGCTTGGTGCTTACAGGGCAGGCAAGAGGCACTTGCACAAACATGGGCAAGATGGAGGGAGGAGCTGGCTGTCAGTTTTCAGTAGACGCTAATTTGTGAGAGCGGTCAGCTTACGCCTTCACTTCTTGAAAGTTGTATTTATGTTCCTGTCAAGTAGATCCAACTAGGCCGCCAGTGTGTCGGTGTGGCCCAGTGGGCAAAGGTGCTTGCCCAACAAACCTGGCAACCTGAGTTTGGCCCCCCCAGATACGCGTTAAGGTAGAAGGAGCAAACGGACCCTATAACATTGTCCTCTGACCTCTTCTGGTACTCCATAGCACAAGTGCCCATACACACATCAAGCACACAACAACAACGACAACAATAATAATGGGATTAATAGTGATATTAATAATAACACATCAAGCTGTTCTCAAGGAGGATGACGTTCCCTCCCCATGATCTTGACTCAGTGTGGCCTTTGGCTTCTCTCTTCCCTGCCTTTGTGCTAAAGCATCCTCTTGTCATTGGTGGGCTTTAAAAATTTTATTTTATTAAATGTAGTAATTACAAGCCTGCCAAATCATCTGCGGAAGGCAGAGTAGCCTGTCCATGCGGACAGGAAGAGCGGTGACCTACATTGTGAGTGAATTATAAATGCCGCCCTAGGGGCTGAGGGATGGCTCGGTTGGTAAAGGGCGTGCTGGAAGCATGAAGACCTTCGGTTTGATCTACGCTACCCGTGCGCATGGCTGGGCGCTCCAGTAGTGAGATGGGCCGAAGCAGGTGGATCCCTGGGACTCAGTGGCCCGCACAACAATCGGTGAGCTCCATGTGCAGTAAGAGACCCCATATCAGAGACTAGATAGAGAGCTGTCACAGAAGACACCTGCCATCAAGCTCCGACCTCTATGTGCACACATGTGCGTTCAGCCACGCAAACAGTTTATACACATGGAATGCACTTGATTTGTGTTATTGGTGTGCTTCCAGGGGACGGGAATTTAGGGACTGACAGTGTGTCATAGAAACTCAGTGATGTGCATAGAAATGCTATTCTAGCACAAATTAACCTCCCAGTTGGAAAGGCCATTGTTTCATCACACACACACACACACACACACACACACACACACACACACCCCTCTTTCTCACACTCACACACGCTCACAACTCATATACACACACTCAGACACAGTCATACACACACTCATACACACACACACACACATACACACACACACACACCATACATCCTCCAATTTACAACAGGAAGAGTATATATTTATTTCTTTTAGGATGTGAGGTAAGTGGAAATATATACAGAGGACGGAGCCAGGCTAAGACTCAGGTTTTATCTGTTCAATTTAAATTATTGAGATCACAAGAGGGACACTTGATTTACTGAGCACAAAAGATATTGACAACTCTTGATTTTCAGAATGTTAGAACTGTGAGGATGTGACTAAGCCTGCGCGTGTTGAGTTCCTTACACCTGGCTCCTGAGTGAGAGGGAGGCTGGCCACTGACATGCAGCTCTGTGGCTGCAGGACTAAGTCAGAAGAGGCTGTGTGGTGTGAGCACCTTGGCTGGTCTCCACAGCAGAACAGGGGGAGGAGCTAGTCATTGCCCTCAGGAGGCTTCTCCCCTGTGATGCGCTGCCCACTTCCCTTGCTTCCACACAAAGGCCTTCTTGAATGGCCAGGGCTAGTCAGGGTCAGGAAAGCCGGTTTGTGTCTTTAGGCCAAGAGAAGAAGGCTGAGGTGCCATGTGGAGCCCAGAAGAAGCTGCTTTTGGCTTTTCTCCTGCTTGTATGATGAATATGCTTCCAGAAGGATGAAAAATTAGGCCTTGACTCTGTCTCAGAGGAACTCACTGGGCTCCTGAAGGTTCTTGGGTTGGTGGCTTAATGCACTTCCCCCCCTAGGATACAGTGACCATGGTCAGCGTTTACACTGAGAATTTTCAGTTCCAAAGCTTGATTCTCCCTGTTCCTCCTGGGGACACGGTTCTGTCTGAGAGACTGTTCCCATAAGCGTTAGGACTGTTGAAATTATTCATGTCGACTAACGCCTTGACTCATGTGCTGTTTCTCTCTCTCTTTCTTTTCTTTTCTTTTTTTTTTAAACAGACACTAATTTTGTGTTGGGGAATGCCCAGATAGTGGACTGGCCCATTGTGTATAGCAACGATGGATTCTGCAAGTTGTCTGGCTATCACCGGGCGGAAGTGATGCAAAAAAGCAGCACCTGCAGGTACTGAGTGTGCTCCGCTGGGAGGGCCGAGGGCTGCCTCTGGGATAAAGGAAGATTGCCTTGACCTGACTCTTGTGTCTTGTGTGGTTTTATTGCTGTGACTCTTGCCGTGTGTGCATATGCTGAGGAAAGCAGTGGGGATGTACAGCGTGGTCCCTCCAGCGGACAGATCAGCGGTCAGCAAGATGGGGAAGGAAAGCCGAAAAATCTGTCTGATGCAGAACCAAAAGGTTAAGACAGAATTTAATGTGAGAGTTAGAAGATTAAACAGAAGCTTAAAAATTAATTAATGAAACCAAGATAGTCATGTAGCGCAGGCTGGCCTTGTAGGTAGCCAAAGATGACCCCACACTTCTGAGGCACCTGCCTCAGACTCCCAAGTGCCAGGATCACAGGCGTGTGCTGGCGCGCACTGCTCATGCCGGCCTGGGATCTGAACCTGGGCACTCCACCAGCTGAGCTACGTCCCCAGCGCAAAGCTGTAAAACGTCACGAACATTTTATAGAGGATGATTACACGGTAAGGCCTTGTTCGTAGAGCTTTTCCTCAGCCAGAATTCTCTTGAGGAGAAGCAACACTGCCACTTGTTCTGCCACGCAGCCCGGCTGTGTACGTTACCCCCAGAGCCCTTGTTTGGGCCTGGATGCAAGACAGGTCCTTTGCAGCCATGGCTGGATCTTAGCTCGGCCTGGAGCGTGGAGACGCCTCAGCGCGCTGACTTGTGTTCCCTGTGTTAAATCAGCCACATAACTGTTGGCAAACAGTGTTAAATGTCCGGACGATATTTGAATGTTGTTAAATTCTAGACCATTGAGCCTGACAAATGGATAGTTTAGGACTTTTCTTGCTTCTTATAGACCTGGCAATTATGTCTCTAGTATGCACGTCTCCTGTGTTCTCTGTGTGCTGTTTTCCACTGAGCATCCATCCCTATCTGTCCGTCTGTCTCTATGTGCAGATTCACAGCTGACATGCCCCATGCATGACCAGAACAGTGTTTCCCCACAGAGCAGGGCTGTGTGCACCTCTGGGACCACAGAGACATCCCTTTGATGATTTTGCCAACTTTTCTTTTATACAATTCTAAACAGTGTATTCCACTGTAACACCTGAACATCCCATCTGTGCCCCCTGGACCCCTGATAGCTCAGGCCTTTCCCCTTTCTTATTCCGTGCGCTGCAGACATTTTCATTATAACGTCCAGGTAAAGGTGATGTTCACCTACTCTTGAGCTACAGCTTGGAGGAGTCTGTGAGCAAATGGGCAAACCCCACACTTCATCTGTAGGGACTCAGATGTGGGGGGTTCTGTTTGCCTGTGAGGAAGATGCGGCTGTGGGTACCAGCGCTTCTCCTTAAATGAAGGTCACCAGTCTAGAAAAATGACTCAGAGGGGGAGGGAAGGGAGGGGGGAAGGTGGTGGGGGAGGAACGGAGAGGCACAGGAAGAGAAGCCGTCTTGTTCCCAGGCTGTGATGACTACGTCTGGGTCCATTCTTCTTTGTAGAGATATGTCCAATTCCTTTTGTGTTTTCCTGGCATCTTGCTTCTAAGTGCAGCCCCAAAGCCAAGCGCTCCCTGAGCCTCTACAAGGACACCCCACACATCAGTCACACCTCTCAATTGCTAGAAGGAACATAAAATGACAAAGTGACAGCAAACTCAGGAAGTCATCACCCAAGACTCTCTCCTTACAGAGTGCCAGGACTGAGAAGCGTGGCGTGAGCCCTCTGCTCTGCTCTGGCTGCCCATACAGTGCTGGACTCGGTCAGAAGTTGTACATGGTCGTACAATTTTTAACACCCCTTTTCTCTAAAATCCTATGATTCTATGAGTCAAGTTTTGAAGAAAAATCTAGAACACATTCAGCACACAGCATTAGATGATAGGAAATGTATGATTTGAGCCCACACCCCCGTTTCTGCATAGCCTTAGGCTGTGGGCAGGTCCCTACAGTCTCCCCTTCTTGCCTGAGGGCCTGGGGTTTGTGAGGGATGCTTGCGGGGCCTTGGGTGGTGTTGTCAGAGAGTGTGACTTTCCTGGCTATCTCCCCTGGTTCATCCTGCCTAGCTGAGGGTTTCTCCTGCCCCTGGAAGGATGAGCTGTGGTGACGAGGCTCGATATAGAGCTCAGGAAAGTGGGGAGGTCCTGGCGTCTTTCCTGTGTCTGCTGAGCGCCAGGGCTCGTAGGCAGCACCTTGACTCTCCTGAGACTGTCTTTGGTTTTTCACATGCTGTGTATTTACTTCCTTGGGCTGCTTTTCTCCAAAATTGAGCAGCAGGAGGATGTATTATTAAAGGCTTGTAGGATTTTATTCTCTCACTGTTTTAGAGCCAGTGCTGTTGTCTTTTTCAGAGTGAGGAGGCAGGAAAAAGCTGCACAGGCAGCGGTAGAATCCTTGGTCCTTCCTTCCTTAGTTAGCTGCATCTTCCTGCTAGAGCATCAGGTTGTACCCCATTTTTTATTCTCCCCTCTACCACTCCCAGTCCCTGCTCCCTGCCTCTCTTTCATCTCATTAGAAATTAAAAGAAAAAAAAAATCTCTGCTTCAGGTTTACCCAGGCATCTTTCCCAGAAGGCTCTGGAGTTGTGTTTGTTTCTAAGATGTACTCTGACTTTATTTCTCCTTTGCTTAAAGCCCTCCTATGCCCTCCCATTGGTTACAGGCTAAAGTTAGCTACCTCCAGGCTGAGAATGATATAGCCTCGTCTGGCATCTTTGTGTGTCTATTGCAACATCTTCCTCCCCTGTCTGTAGTCCAGTCATGTGGCACTGATACATCCCCAGGTTCTGGAATGACCTGACTTTTTTAAGAGGCACACACTTACTTGCCTGGCACACTCTTTTCCCTGCGTTTTCCAGCTCATTTCCCAACTCTGAGACCTCACTTGTCCTTACTTCCCAGAAGCCTTCCCCAGCCAAGCTGAGTGCCCACCCTTGTGCTCTGTGGGACACCCTGGTGCTCTGTGAGATACCCTGGTGCTCTGTGGGATGCCCTGGTGCTCCGTGGCCTGCCTGGTGCTCTATGGCCCGCCCTGGTGCTCCGTGGCCCACCCTGGTGCTCTGTGGGACACCCTGGTGCTCTGTGGGACACCCTGGTGCTCCGTGGCCTGCCTGGTGCTCCGTGGCCCACCCTGGTGCTCTGTGGCCCACCCTGGTGCTCTGTGATCCTCATTCTTTGGCTTCCAGATCTACTGGTTTCTCATGTATGTCTATCATTAGAGGCTTAGTTTTTAGGGGCAGATATGGAAAAATGGAGGCTTTAAAAAAAACAGTTAAATCAACGCATCTTAAAGTCAGTTAATGCTTTCACTGTGTGTATGTAGGTTTATATGCACATGTGTGTATATCAATGAATGTGTTCATGTATGTGTGTGTATTCACATGTGTATGTGTGTTCAGTGCTGGATGTGGAACATGTGTTTGCAGATGAATAAATACTTTTGACTTGCTAATGAGATTTTTTTGTTGACTTTCAGTTTTATGTATGGAGAGCTGACAGATAAGGACACGATTGAGAAGGTGCGTCAAACCTTTGAGAACTACGAGATGAATTCCTTTGAAATTCTGATGTACAAGAAGAACAGTGAGTATCAGCGGCCCTGGGCTCCACCCCTCTGTGCTTAGTTAGGGTGGGGAGGCTGCTGCCACCACCTCTGGGACTGGTTGTTTGTTTTCTTTCCCCTCATCTAGTTACCAGAAGCCATTGTGTGTCACTAACCGAGGAAGACTCCATCTGTTTTTCTGTCTAGAATTAGTGTTTTTCCTATTGGTTCGTTTATGAATTGCTGGGGAAAGGCAGCAGGGAGAAGCCCTGTTCTATCTGTCTTTGCATCCACCTCCCATAACACCTAGCTAGGGAGAGACTCCCAAAGCTGCCCAGCTACGACCCAAGGAGATAGTATTGACAGCACAGCATTGTGCGTTCGCGTATCTTGGCCGCAGTTACTTTTACCAAGTATATGATGAGTCTGTAGCCATGCACAGATACAGACCTTGCTTTCTCTTAGGTGGCTTCTGTTGGACACACGTGAGCTATCCTAGGACATGAGGAAGGTGGAGCCCGTGGCCACAGTTCTTCCATTTTGTTTTGGGGGGGGGATGGTTGTGTTACAAATCAAGCCTGGAGCTTTGTGTGTGCTGGGCAGGTCTTCTGCTGCCTGAGCTGCACCTCAGGCCCAGGTCTACCTTGTTTATATAATTCTACTCTCTGATTGAGGGAGACACATGATGCCATCCCTGGTCTGTCTGCACACCCATGTACACATACATGCACATAGATGCAAACATGCACACACACATGCATGTCATACACACATACACACACACACACACTCACACACACACACACACACATGTACACGGGTCAGTGAAGAACACTGCTTTTTACAGGGTTGATAGGCAGGTTGTTGATTTAGCAAACATTTCTGGAGCACCCCGATGGGCATGAGGGTATGTGTTACTGAGTGGTGTCCTGGGCTCAGAGATTGTCAGTTTGTTCTGAAAGGCAAAGGCCGTGTGCTGGTTTCATCTGGAAGACGCTAGACTTTTCCTGTCTGTCTGGAATGCCGAAGGACTGTTTGCTGGGCGGTAGTGCAGATGTTGACTGGAGAGTGAGCAGCACGGTTCCTGTAGCCTGTCCTCAGGAGCTGTTACATCACGGTAGCTTACCAGCAGTCTCCTTTCTACCCCACTGTTAGCTGTAGGAAGAATGAGGCGATGGATTGTGAGGGCTCTGTGCTGGTTGGCCCACAGGGGTGGGGTACGGCTCCAAGCCACAGCTCTTACCAGGAGCATGCTCACAGCAGCCTTCTCATGGAGAATGCATGGGCTGCACATGTGCTCTGAGCTAATAAAGTGAGGATGTGGTTTCCCACACGGAGCCTTTATGTACTGAACAGTGTGACTTGCCCCTCGGCACAGACCGCTAACTGGTAGGTGTGTCACATAAAGAATGCCTTGCTTTTGTGTTTTGCTTAAGAGTTTTAAAGCCTCATTAGACTATGCGTTCTGCTTGCCCAAGTTCAACTACACGTTTGGAACAAAAGAGAGAGAAGGAAACGTAGCTTAAATTGCTAAGGTGATTTCACTTTTTATTCCTTTTGGTGGGCACAGGCCCCAGAGGCAGTGAAGATGAAAGAGAGGGCTCCTTGCTTTCAGGGGCCGAGGCCCTGCACAGTGAGCCCAGCACTGTACTTGAAGTGATTCTTATATTGGGGATTTTGAGCTTTAGGAAAGTTCAGCCGTGCACAGGGGCCAGCCGAGCTGTGCACAGGCTAATCCCACATAAAACACACAAGGCATGAACTGAGGAGGACTCAATAGAAATAATGCTGAATTTCTCGTAGGAGCCTGACTTCTATCTTCCAGCTGCTTCCAAATCTTACCCTCTCCTGAAGGCTTGGAAACTCTGATTTGTTGAACCTGGGAATCGCATAGGTGGGTCTCTTCACCGTGACTGAGGAGGTCGGTGAAGGACCTCTTCCTAACAGGTGTGGTGGATAGGTGAGAGTGAGGCAGAGAACACAGCTGTCACAATGCGGGTGAGAGACACAAAGCAACACTTCTCTGTTTGACCTGTGCAGGAACTCGCCTGTGAATAGCAAGGTGTACATCTGCGCAGTGAGTCTGGGGAAGGTGTGACATTTGCGCTCAGCTATTGGCCACACCAGTGGGCCACACAGCACATTCTCAGTAACCAGGAAAAGCAGCAGCTCAGGAAGACTGGCTTCTGTGCCTGTCATAGCTGTGTTCCTGGCATCTATTGTAGGATCTCACACACACGTGTAGTGCTCCAGCCAAACTCATGGAACAGCTGGGAGTGGTGGCACATGACTATAACCCCAGTACCTAGAAGACAGAGACAACAGGACTGCAGCGAGTTCAAGGCCAGCCTGTTCTAACGAGTGCCTCCTAGCTTGGCCTGGGTCTTATGGGACAGCTGCCTCTCTCCACATTTCACTTTCTGTGCTGTCTTCTGAGGTCCCATCCGAATGGCCCATTACATATCACTTACAGAATTCTATGGCTTCCGAGCCTAAAGTTACAAACTCTTGCATATTCCTTCCTCAGATGAGTTCCCGAGGTTTGCGAACGGCAAGGTCAGGCTTCTCAGTTCTCCAGTTCCCTGTATTAGTAGTTTTTTCATTGCTGTGGTCAAATGTCTGACCAGAAGATACCCACAGGGAAAAGGGCTTATTTTGGTTCACAGTTTGAGAGAACACAGTCTGCTACAGAGAGGATGGCATGGTGGCTCCATGGTGTAACGTAGGAACAGGATGCAGCGATCACAGCAGCTGGTTGCACTCCGTCCACCGCCAGGAAGCGGAGTGAAAGGCTTTCATAACTCTGTCGATGGGCACGTGGTTTGAGCGTGAAGTGCCCTCCGCAGGCTCATGGCTTTGAACATGTGGTTCCCAGCTGGTGGAGCTGTTTGGGAAGGTTGTGGAAGGTTTGGGAGGTGGAGCCTTCATAGAGGAAGCGCATCACTCAGGCTTTGTAGCCCTGCCCCACTTCCTGTTCATTTCCTGCTCACTGACTGCTGGCCCCGTCCTTCTGCCACTGCGTCTTCTCTCCATGGTGGGTTGTATCCTCTCAGAAACCGTGTGCCAAAATAAGCCACTTCTCCTTTAAGTTGTTATAGTCCAGGCATTTTGTCTCAGCAGCGGGAAGGAAAGTGACACACGGGGCGTTTATGAGGCTCCAAGTTTTCCTTCCCGACCCCACACTGAACCAGGTGTGGTGATGGCCTCCTTATCCTCAGCACTCAGGAGGCTGAGGCAGGAAGACTGAGTTTGAGGCTAGCCCGAGCTACATCTTGAGACCCTGTCTCAAAACCAAAACAAAGAAACAAACAAACAAAAAAACCCAACCAAAACCCAGGAAAACAAAACAGGACTGAGTGAGGTAAATGTCCACAGGCAGATGTCCTGTTAACACTGTTCTCTAGATGGTGACGACGGCTGTGTCAAAGACACACCTCCCTGAGATGTTTGCCAGGTGGCAGTCCACTGTGCAGCCAAGCTGCAGAGTGGCTGACTCACTGCACCTCATGAGCACTGAATACTTTAACGCCCAAATGATCAAACTGCCCGCAGTGAAAGTTTCCATCTATCCATTGTGTTAGCACCAGTGAAATTGAATTGTTTTTCTTCCTATCCATTAAAAAAAAAAATCACCTTTTAAATATCACATGTTCAGATTCTAGGCCTTTCTAGTTTATTTAGCTCTAGTGATTTTCCTACTGGTATTTATAAGCCTCTTTATGCTTTTGAACATGTATGTGTGTGCATCCCTGCTTGTATCATGGGAATAGGTGTAGTGTGCACAAGCATGTGGCAGTCAGAAGTTGATATTTGGTGTCTCCCTTGACCCCACTTTGTTCGCTGAGGTAGTCCCTGTGAGAGAGGAGCTCTCACATGCTGGCCCACTTGTTGGGGAGGGGACATGCCATCTCTGTCTCATGAGTGGGTTAAAGTGTTCCATGTGGATTCGGGGACCCAACTCTAAATCTCACACTTGCCCAGCAAGCTTGTTACCCGCTGAGCCATCCGTCTCCCCAGCCACACTGACAAGCTCCTCAGCGTTGAGACTTTCTTCTACTTCTCACTCTCCAGCGTTATGCTGGCCTATTAGTTTTCTCATGTTTCAGACAAGAAAATCAAGAAACCTCACTTCCGAGCAAAAGCCATGTGACTCTGGTCAGTGTGGCACCCCGCCCCCCTCCCACTCACACAAAGCATGTGACTTCATGGTTTGGGGTGGCTGGTGGCTGTATCTCTGGGAGCTTGGAGTAGCCCTGCAGTTAGAGACGCGCAGGGAACGGTGCCCTGCAGCAGTGTGGCTCGGCCAGGGCTTGTAGAAGGAGCTGCTGGCCAAGTAGCTATTGATTCTGCAGGCGGCTGAGTCCTGGCCACAGCTGAGCTGAGACACTCATGTGAAAAATGGCTCCTGCCTTTCAGGAACAGACCAGGGTAGAGACAAATCTCACTGGTAAAGCGCGATATTTTGCCCATTTTCTATAAAGGAGCTGTTGATGTGTTATGACCATCAATCTTAAATCAAACACACATTGAGAACTATTTCCTTATTAAAATTCTTTTACGTTTGGGGACTTTAAATAAAAAAAACAACACTCACACACCCATAGAATTGAAAAAAAAAAAGCGTTTGAAGACAGGGTCTCACTATGTAACTCCAGAGAGCTGAATCTTACCCCGTAGCCCAGACTGACCTCGAATTCACCAGAGATCCATCTACTTCTGACTCCAGAGTGCTGGGTTTAAAGGTGTGTACCACAACATCTGGCAGATGTGAAATTTTTTATGTTAGTGCTTTCCTTCATGTTTCTGAGTTTTATAGGATAATTAGGGGGCTCATTTCCTTACCCAAGAAATAAAAGCACTCTTCATTTTCTGTTTGCTACCCAGATAGCGCTAGAATATTAAACAATTTGGAATACACACACATTTGGAATATACATATATATATATATATTTGGTATATACATATATGTGTATATATCATCTGAGCTTACTTTATACATTGCTCATTCAGTTGCCATAGTATTGTTTATTAAATTCTTCACTGATTCCTGATTTGAATTTCCTTTTTCTTTTTTTTTTGTTTGTGTGTGTGCACTTGTTTGTGTAAGCTCTTGCACATGTATGAGAATATTCCTGTCTGTGAAGGTGTGTGTGTGTGCGTGTGTGTGGGTGGGTGGGTGCGTGCACGCGCTCACATGTATGAGTATGAATGCACGGGTGTGTGCATGTGTGAAAGCCAGAGGACAATTTCAGTGTTGCACATAGGAGTCACCCACCTTGTACTTTGTGACAGGGTCTCTCATTGGCCAAGAGCTTCCTGAGCAGGCCGGCTGGTCAGCGAGCCCTACAAGTCTTCTGGTTTCTGCTTCTCCAGTGCTCGGATGACATATGTGCCCCACTGTGGCCAACTTCTTTATACGGGTTATAAGGACTGAATTCAGATGCTCTGCTTGTGTAGGCTTGTCGTCCGAGCTTTCTCTCAGCCCCATCCTTTTCTTTACATATTAGATGCTCACATGTGTATATTTGTCTTTGTCTTCTTGGCCTCCTGTAGCACATTTGCTGTGTGAGCTGGGTGCAGAACCCACTGAGTTGGGGCTCCCACACTCATATCAGGATTAAAGTTCCAGGAGCCGTTTCACCTCATAGCACTGTGAGGTGTTAAGCCGTAGCTCCTCAGAGCCTGGCTCATTACAAGTACTCGGTAAGGGATGATCCTTCCTTCCTCCTTCCTTTTCTTTTCTTTTTTTTCTTTCTGTTTTTTTTTTTTTTTTTTTTTGAGACAGGGTTTCTCTGTGTAGCCCTTGCTGTCCTGGAACTCACTTTGTAGACCAGACTGGCCTCGAACTCAGAGCTCCACCTGGCCCTGTCTCCCAAGTGCTGAGGTTACAGGCATTTGCCGCCAGCACCAGGCAAGGATGATTGCGTGACAAACTGTCCTGCTGGTGTTTAATTGTCGCGGTGGGTGCCCTTGTCATTATCCTCTCTCCCCTAGGCCATGCCTACACCTTTATTTTTTTTATTGGATTCCAGTTTGTCAGGCTCTCAAGAAAAGCATGCGGCACTCTGACTGAAATTGTCTTTATTTACACGTTAAGCACGAGGGCTGACATCTTCACAGTCGTATTATCTCATCTACGAACAGTGCCACTCTCCGATTGCTTAGGTTTTGCTTTGTGGTCTTTAATTACGTGGAGGGCTGAGCGTTGGTCTTTCTAGCTCCTCCTTGCTGTGGTGGAGATAGATCCTCTCCCCCTCAGAACAGAGTGAGTCTCCTCAGACACCTGGACATATATTTTCTTTTAAGTCAATCAAAACAGCCTTGGGGATTTTGGTTGTTAGCAGAAGAGGTAGGAAGGAGAGGTCGTTGTTTCTTTTCACTTAATCTTAGGGAGGGTTAGCGTGACTATTTCACAAGCGGGCAGTGGATGTTGGGGGAAGCTGGGTTGCCATGACCAGGATCATGAGGATTTAATCCTGGACCCTGGCAGGGCAGGGGTTGGGGTGGGGAGGGGGGGGACAACACTCCCCACCCCGTGCTGCCTCACAGTTCTGCATTTGTCATTCATCCAAGTGGAAGTTAACCCCAAGCCAAACGGTCTGTTCCTGGAGCAGGCTGCTCTTTCTAAGTCCAGTTTCTGGACCTATCAGTGCGGCCCAGCATGATGTAGCTCTTCCCAGGAGCCACACAGAGTGGCTTGGACTGTTCCGCGGCTACTGAACGTGATCTGATGCACAGAGGTACCTAGGAGGCCCAAGGAAGCCTGCTGGAGGCCCAGACATCTCTCATACATCAAAGCCTGTGTCTTGTCATCTGGCTACCAGGATAAGTGGTAGGGGGTGTGACTTCCTTACACATGAGGATCAGAGCAAATAGGGGTGTCTGACCTGGAGTTTACCTCCTCCTGACCACCCTTTGCCTGGAACGGACCCCTCTCTACCATCAACACTGTTGGGTGCCGCCCTCCTGTGCTCGTACATCCGTCTTCTTAGACATAGGAACCGGGCGTCAAACGCCTGCTTGTCTATCTGCATGTGCACATCTGGGCTCTGGTATACACTGGCCTGATCATGACGGAGTGGTCCTGCTGCACTTCTCGGCCCTGGGGCCTCTGGAGTCCATGTGATCTGCCAGCCGAAGGGTCCCTGACTCCCCTTAGGACCTCCAGAGAGGGAGCAGTGAGACTGCACGGTGGGGCTCAGACCCTACAAGGCTCATGTTCACCTGAAGCAGCTCTCTCATCCTGTGGGAGCCTGTGTGATGCTAGGTGAAAACGCTTTGCAGTGAGGACAGACGGGGCCTGTGCTGCAGGACCCCTGGGTCTTGAATCTGGAACGTTTCCAGCCGTGAAAAAGTTGATCCATTTCACTTGCTTAATCACTGATAGTTTGGGCTGAGGCAGGCCTGAGTGTCTGGGAAGACGTTGCCACATAACCGATGTCTTTGAAACTCTTTTAGACTACCCAGCTGCCAACTTGCCGCACGGCTCAGGGATGGCTCCCTGGAACAGAGCGTCCACTGGGATGGCACACAGGGTGGTAAGGCCCTGTCCATTATCAGAACCAACTGAGGTGTAGGAATCAGGAGATAGAGATGAAAATGTCACTGCTGTCACTAACCCTAACCCTGAGAAAGCTAATCCTGGGGGTGTAGTTTGTGTCTGTGGGAAAGGTTTCAGGCCTGCTAGTACAGATTTAGCCATCTGCCACAGGTAGCACCAGAGTATCACAGGCCTCTCCCCCCACCATTTATAAAATAGAAATGAGAGGCGTTCTTATCTCCTAAATTACCAATCTATGAGGTAGGCCTTGGCAGGAGTGAGGGAGCGGGAGGCGGGTGGAGGGTGTCACATGGAAAAATGTCCCTCCACAGGAAACTGCACAAAACTGCACACCAGGAAAAGGAGGTTCCTGCCTCCTTAACAGCCCTGGGGACCACCTCAAGATGAACTCTAAGGCAATGTGAACTTTTGATGCCAGCTATCTATTTAGGTAAAAGGGGACCGATTAGAATGAAATGTGTTTAATCAGGGCTATTTATTTCTAGAAATGACAGCGTGCACAGCTGGGTGGGGAAGGGTGCATAGCATACACAGGTGGCTCTGGAAAAGTGGAGAGTTCATGACAAACCTGAACTATGGGAAACTGGCAAAGGCTCCCCAACATGGCGCATGTGGTAGCTCTCTAGATCTCAGTGCCGTGGGTTCTCACAAGCCTTGGCACTTGGAGTGTAAAGGGCAGGTGGTGCAGCCTTGCTGAGTGTGCCCGAGGCATGGAGCCCAGCATTTGGAGCAGTGCAGGGCTGGCTCCGCTGAAGCGTGCTAGGAGGATGGAGCGGTGTGGCTCCACGTGGGTGTGGCTCCTCCTCCCATCTGATTTGACCGTAGCTTGATAAAGTAGGAAAAAAGCTGCATTGGGTTTTCTTTGAGCAGAAAGGTGTTTTCCTGGCTGGTTTGCAGTGTAGCCGGCTAGAGTATGGCCAGGTGTGGCTTGATGCTGTCCTGCTGTCTTGCTCACTTCAGTGTAGAAGGTTTCGGGTCTCACAGGTTCTGCAGAGGTCTCTGAAGGCGTGGTTAGAAAAACCTTCTAAAAGACAGAGGATAATTCCAAGGTCATATTTTTTTTTTTTATTTTGAAATGCTATTCTTTTTGTACTGTGGATTTCTTTCAAAATGTGCTTTTCTTGGGGAGCATTGTAATCTGTTAGCTTTCTCAGAGTGCCCAGAATCCAGCACCTAAGCTATACAGAGGGGAAGAAAATGTTAATCATGGATGTGCATTTCGGTAACCAGGATGTAGTGAGGGCACATTTCACTTGACCTGTTTCCTGACTGCATTTGCATTTTAGGGTTATTTATACTCATATATGAGGGAATGATCTGTCCAAACCAATAAGGTAGCTATCGTCAAGGTGAGCAACTAACTAATGCCTGTCTGTCCAGAGTCTGATGTGAGTGTGCAACCCTGGGCCTCTATTTCGACATCTGAGAATACGATCTCTTTGCGTCTTATAGACTCTGAGATGCTGAGCACAGTGCTTGGAACACAGGGAGCTGTCAGGTACCCATCCACGAGGTGAAATAGTTACAGGCTCTATTTTAAAAATGCTATTGTTCTAATTTCATTTGTGTGGCTGTAACATAATAACCTGACAAAAGCGACTTAGGGGAAAGAGGGCTTATTTCTGCTTATAACTCCAGGTTACGTCCGTTGTTGTCTGGAAGTCAAGCAGGAATTTCAGACATCTGCTCACGTCACATCCACGGTCAAGAGCAGAGAGGGGTGGACGCACGCGTGCGCGTTGGCTTAGTTGCTTGTACTGAGCTTGAGTCTACTTCCGAACAGCCCGGCAGGACCCATTGCTTAGGTGCCACTCACAGCTGACGGGGCCGCAGCAGTTAACGTAATTAAGACAATCCCCACAGGTGTGCCCACAGGCCAACCCAGGGTAGACACTCCCTCACTGAGACTCTTTTCTCAGGGGATTCTGGGTTGTGTTAAGTCCACACTTAACACTTGTAAACTATCTCAAATATGAAACATTTGACAGCCAGTTATAAATTCCTTTCATGCTAGCTGCTGCTTTAGGAAATAGGTGGAGAAGAGTGTACGTGCCATAGCTTTGCAGCTCATTTGCTTTTGAAGCATACATAGATTGGAACTTCTCGGTGAGGCGTCCTATGCAAATAGAAAAGCGGTTATTTGCTTTTACTAATTATTACTATTTTTGGAAGCCAAAGAAAAACCTTATAGATATTTGCAGGGTGGGGGGTCCTCTCTAGGAAGTCTGCAGCTCAGGACAGACAGTCCTCCAAACCCTGATGCGCTTCCCCGGGCTCCAATGTCACCACTGTCCAGCGTGGAGTAGCAGGAATCACCGTGGCAACCTCTCCTGGCTGTCTTCTGTTTGCCATTGTGGGGGACCTTGTGGGGTTTGGTCTGAGGGAGAGGGACTTAGAAATTCAGATTTTGTCCCGTGCTTGCTGAAGCACATGCATGAGGCAGACAGACAGAGTCTGTCAGTGGCTGTCAGTGTCCGCTCGGCCCATGCTTTTCAACTGTTGTCCCGGGTTCTCAGAGGCCTTTAGCTTGATGTATCTAGGTTTCTTTCATGAGCTCTGATGAGATTTTTTCAGGCTGTTTTTCGCTTTACGAGGGTTCAGACTCTGTACTTACACGATTATGTGACCATGAGGAGGTCCCCGCTGTGCAGGCATTCTATACATTTTCATCCCAGCAGGAAAAGGTAGCGGGGAGACGCTCCCACCCCTGAAGTAAAGAGAACATTTAGCAGTGAGATGATACTTGTTTCTGTTCATTCCTGAGATCTTGACTCCCCAGCCCCTCGGACGAGGATGCACACAGCTGACCAGCCTTTTGATGTTCCTTTCAGGGACGCCCGTGTGGTTTTTTGTGAAGATCGCTCCGATCCGGAATGAACAGGATAAAGTGGTTCTGTTCCTTTGCACTTTCAGTGACATAACTGCATTCAAGCAGCCGATTGAGGATGACTCATGCAAAGGTTCGTAATTCTGGTTTGTGCAAGCACATTTACATGGGGTCCCTGCCCCCCAGCTCCACTTCCCTTGACTCCCGCTTTCTCTACAGAGAGCTTGAGGTTGCCAAGGCAATCTTTCGTAGTGATCAGGATATAAATCTTGGTTTGCGTTGGGTAGTGTGTCATCCTGCAGCGTGCTTGGGGAAGAGAGAGGCAGAAAACATGGGTGGGCAAAGCATTTAGAAACGAACCATTTTGTAGTTACAGTTCGTGGAAGAAAGCAACTGGTCACATCGCACCTCACTGGGCCTTTTTGGGTCTCCTTTCTTTTTTTCCTCCATCCTTGCCCCCCCCCCTCCCAACCCAGACTCAACCTTGTGCGTGCTAGGCAGTCACTTCCACCACGCTACATAGCTCTTGCGGGTTTTCACAGTCACGCACATGGGGCGGGCATGGCCGTGCTTATCTGACTTCCATGTGCGTGTCTTTGGGTCCGACTTGTAGGCTGTCGCAGCCTCTGCAGATGAAAACTAGAAACGAGGGAAAGAGGAGCCTGAAAGGGGCGATGCCAGGAAAACTGAGATGTTGTTGACGGGCCGTGTGTCTGCTATGGTCTTGAAACCAAAAAGTGGGCTGAATCTATTTATTTGAGCTGTCACACAATTAAGGAGAAGTTGGATAGAGTCATACTCCCAAGTGCTATGCTCTGAACTCCACCTGTGTGTCCAAATGTGACTTATGTGTGCCTGGCTAACTGATTTCAAGCATGGCATCACTGAGGCCAGGGGCTAGAGCAACATCTCCACAGGGGTCGTTTGATCAGCTGAGTGGCCTTAGATTTTAGCCAGATCATGGTGCGTATTGTTCGGATAACACCGGAGGCTTCGGAAAGGAGATGGCAAGACTGCTGGGAAGAGTCAGGCTCCTGCACTGGCCCAGCTCACTGGGATGCAAAGGAGGGCATGCTGCTGCCAGAGGGGGCAGAGTCGCCTTCACGCCTCCCCTGCAGTTTGCACTCAGTCAGCCAAGAGCTTGGCTGCTGTTTCACGCTGCTACCTTCCTTTGTGCTTGCTCCAGAGCTCCGAGGCTTCCTAGGATGCAGCCCAGAAACACCCGTGGTGTCCAGGGGAGAGGCGGGCGGGGCCGTGTTCCCCTGGGTGTGACAAAGGCTGGTGTAGAAGGAGCATCGTAGGGGAGTAAACACCCAGTGTGCACTCTTGGTCTGTCTGGGGCACAGCGCTGTGTGCAGCAGTGAATGTGCCCCCCCCAGGGCGTGGCAGCTCGGAGAGTCAGTTCCACACCACCTGCTCTGCACTGCCCCTCCTTCCCACAGTCAGTCTCCTTTCAGGAGTCTCACTCCCCGATTCCTCACTTCCATCTGAAGATCTCAGAGAAGCAAGTAGAACGTGGGGCTCAGCCGGAACTGATGCGTGCTTCTTTTAACCCAACAAACTCTCGAGTATTGTTTTAAGGGCATTTGGATGTTTTGGAAATTATTTTCAAATGTTTACCTAAAAAATTAAAAATATGTGATTTGGCCATGTCAAAATGTTTTCTGCATAGATATAGTGGTCCGTAACTATTATTATCATAGCAGGAAAGGCACATCCTTCTGAGGGGGCTTCTTATGTGGCTCAAAAGAAGTGATGGATCAGTGGCTGTGCGAGACTGGCTCAGGTTTGTTTTCCACAAATCACATGCTCCACTTACTTAGCTTAACCTGCCCCATGGTGCATCTTGTTGCTGATGAGAATGTACACACAGCCATGCATTTGCTGGCCCCTCCCCACTCAACTATTCAATTAGCCAAGG
>OU015747.1:142561943-142572731 GCA_907169655.1 Acomys percivali
CTTTCTCTCTGCTTTGTGCCACAGGGGCCACGCGGCTTTCTCTCTGCCTTGTGCCACAGGGGCCATGCAGCTTTCTCTCTGCTTTGTGCCACAGGGGCCATGTGACGTTAGGCTCTTGCTGCCTTAACTCCCTGCCATGGTGTGCACTTGAGCTGTGAGCCAGAATAAGTATTTCTCCCTGAGTCGCTTTTGTCAGAATATTTTAGCACAGCAACAGAAAACACATTGAGACAGCTGAGGGATTTTTTTCTCTTTGTCTATGCCTCCTTTCAGGATTGTGTTGCTTTTGATATTTATGTAGTTTAACGTGGTACTCCTAGGTTTGTTTGTGTGACCACATGGTGCTCCTGGGACCTGAGATCTGTGGCTGATATGGGATTGCTGAAACCCCGGTGTTTACTGGTGTGTCTTTCTTCCGTTTACTCTCCTGGTGCCCCTGCTATGTGTTTATACTTTCAGTACTTGCCCTAGATTTCAGATGTTCTACTCTGTTTGTTTTTTTCAGTCTTTCTTCCTCCTTTGCTGTTTAGTACATACTAGACATAGGGTATGTGGTACATACTGAAACTCAGACATGTGGGGCCGCCTTTGCTCAGTCCCGCCCTGTGGTGATCTCTCATCAGATTGGCTTTCCTTCTGGTTATTGTGGTTTTTTGATAATCAGTCTTTCTCGGCTGGCCCTCCCTCCGTTCACGTTGCCCACGTGCCCTTGCATGCTGTCCGTGTTACCCACCAGCCCTTGGTGCTGTCCTCACGGTTGCTCCAAACTCCCAGGCTAATGTCTGGGTCTATTGAGTGTTCTGCCTCTTCAAAACAGGATTTTCCTAGCTTTTAATTTAATTAAATTTATTTATTTATTTATTTGCCTCTGGCTTTTGGTTGAGAGCGTCTGTGACTGGTTGGGAATAAGAAACTCAAGGAAATATAGAGCCTTGGCGAGGCGGGTGCAGCAGGCATGGGGAAGTGGTTCGCAGCTCTGGGCTTCCATCATTTAGAGAGCCTGGGCCAGGGACTCTGCCCTTCTCACGCTGTGGTACAGCCTCCATCCTCTCTTAGGGGTATAGGGTGGGGAGAGAATACACATGGGGCTTTTCCTTCCCCGTGACCGGCAAGGCCAAGCCCAGTAAAGTAGTTTCTCCAGAAGCCAGGCCTTGTTAGGAAGGCACTTAAAGCACAGTCGTCCCTGTCTGGCATCCTCCTGTGAGGTGGAGGGTTTTTTTCCTCAGATCTTTCTCATGGAGGAAGAACTACTCACACATCAAGGCCCGTGACTGGGTCCTACTGGACTGTTCCATTCTGAGGGTCCACCTAGGTGACAGCAGGTTTCTGTGACTCCTGGGTCACGACTCCCGTGCCCACCCACGTCTCTTCTCTGATGAGGTAAGAAGAGCCGCTGAGTTCACAGACATGCAGCGTTTGCTGGGCTATGAGGAGCCATTGAGGCCTCCATGCTCCTCCCACCCAGAACTGGAAGTCAGAGTCTGTGACACTTACCGTGGGAGGACATTGCCATCTTTAGCCTGGTACTGCCTTGGTTTCTTGGTCAAATGTCATAGGTTAAAGCGGAGTGAGGAGCCCTGGGAAACCTGTGCACCTCACCACCGTCAGTCCTCTGAACACCGTAGGCTGGTTTACGGAGGACTCCGGGGTAGGGGAAGCTTGCTGACTTTTTTGAGGTAGGGGGTAAGGGGTGGGCTGTAGTTTAAACATGAGGTTTATCTGAAAAGCCAGGTGTGGTGGTGCGTGCTTGTAGTCCCACGGCGGAGAGCAGAGGCAGGTGGATTCCTGTGGCTTACTGGTGGGCTGGCCAAGCCCATTAAGTGAGGTCCAGGATAGTGAGAGACTCTGACTTCAAAAGAACAATGGCAGAGCACATCTGCTGCTCTTACAGAGGACCTGGGTTCGGTTCCTAGCATCCACATTAGGAAGCCCACAGCAGCCTGTCACTCCAGCTCCAGGGGATCCGACATACTCTTCTGGCCTCTGCAGGTCCCTGCTTGCGTGCACACACTTGCATGTACACTCGTGCACAAAAACAAACCACTTAAGGTTTATCTGACTCTAAACCCAACTTGTTTCCCATCTGGGGCCATTTCTCTGGGTGTGACTTCTGGCAAGCCCTCTGCTCCCGCTTGTTCCAGGGTGCATTGGTGACTTTTTCCATCCTGTGACAGAAGGCTTGACAGAAAGAGCTGACAGCGTTCAGGGTGCAGAGTCCACGCAGCAGGGAAGGAGCGGGGGGGGGGGGGGGGGGGGGGGGGGGGGGTGCAGGGCAGCCTGTGCCTCTGGTAGTGGGAGCGCGGGTCGGCTTCTTCTCGTCTCTCAGGCCAGTCAGAGAGCTTGCAGTAGAACCAGAGTCAGGCTGTATATAACACATAAGGCCTGCCTCTCAGCGCCTCACTTCCTCCAGTTAGGCCTGCCTCCTAAAGAGTTCACACCCTCCCCAAACTGTGCCACCAGCCGAGGAGCAAGGGTTTGAACACAGGAGCCCGTGGGGACATTTCACACTCAAGCTATAACCCAGACTAGGCAAGTGCGCTGGCTTTAGCCTGGAGGGGCCTGTGAGTTCTCTCAACGTGGGGCAGAAAACAACGTTGGCCTTCTGCTCTTAAAATGATCCTATGCTGTGTTAAAAAAAAAAAAAGTGCTCAGGACCTTTCTCACAAGCTGGCTTCCTGGCCGCAGAAACTAACACTAAGGAGGGAGTGGTGGTGGGCGGCGACAACTCATCCCAGAGAGGGTCTGCGAAGTGGGAGCAAAGTGCCAACCTAGAGTGTTCCATGGGGGTGGGACGGGCAGAAACGGGCCTCTAAGGGACACCTTCCTATGCAGTCCCTGGGCCTTCCTTGTGCACCAGAAACTTTGTTTACTTTAAACTAATGGCTGGAGGATGTTGGCTTAGCAGCCTAGGGTGTTAGGCTGAGCGTAGCAGCCTTGGTCAGGAGTGTGAGAGGTTCCTGTCTGAGCCTCACACTATCTTCCTAAGAGGTGCGTGCGGTGTGTGAAGGAGAGCCCTCGGCCGGCCTGTGCAGCTGGGCTCACTGCGTTGTCTCCTCACGCACTGCGGCGTGTCTGTTGCGCCGTTTCTCCCTGTGGCTCCTCCACAGCGCAGATGTGGGTGAGATGCCCCCCTCTGCTCTCTCTGGCACTTTCCTTCTGCAGACGCCAGGTCAGTTACAACCTGAGATAAGAAACAGTGGTGCCTGGGAGGGACGCCTGCATCAGGGCTGCCAGGCCAGGCCCAGGCCACCCAGAGGTGCTGCTGGCCTTCCTGTAGGCGGCAGGTCTGTCACCACCTGTCTGGCAGCGTAGCGAGTAGCGAGTGGCTTGCTCCGGGTCATTTCTCTGGAGAGGGTGTTCATTGCTCCCTCTCCTTCCTCTTTGAGCAGAGCGTGAGTTCAGGAGAGAAAGGCTTTCAGGGCAGCAAAGCGTCCCCAAAGGCGAACACGTGTGCAGGCTTACGCCGAGGAGGCCCTGAGTCTTAGGTTCTGACTTTTTGTTTTCTGTACCCCCCATTTTGGAACCTTCCTCAGCCTTCAGAAATAAACCAGGTTCTTTGTGAGGTTTTAAAGTAAGACCTAAGTGGCTGGAGGCAGGGCTGCACCTCATTCTGCCTTCTATACCCCTTCCCAGGCCTCCCCACCATCCTCTTAATTTTTTTTATTTATTTATTTTTTTGAGTCAAGATTTCTCTGTGTAGCCTTGCCTGTCCTGGACTCGCTTTATAGACCAGGCTGGCCTCGAACTCTCGGCGGTCCGCCTGCCTCTGCCTCCCTGAGTGCTGGATTTCAGGCACGTGCCACCACGTCCAACTTAGTTTAATATTTTTAAAATGAGTTTTATGTTTAAGATCAAGCCATATCTGTCTTTGGCCAACTTCATTTAATTAACACCCACCAGGGGCTCAACCATCGTGTTAACAATGACAGAACTCATACATTTCTTTCTCCTTATTATTTTAACATATTTTCGTGTGTGTGTGTGTGTGTGTGTGTGTGTGTGTGTGTGTGTTGGTATGTGTGCTGTAGTATAAACATGGAGGTCACAGGACAGCTTGCAGGAATCAGTTCTCTTTTCAGCATGAATGTTCCAGGGATTACACTTTTACCCAGTAAGACATCTTACTGGCCCAATTTTCTTCTTAAAGGCTGGATAAAGTCTCCCCCCTCCCCCTGTGTGTGTGAGTGCTCTCTCTGTATGTGCATGCATGTGTGCACATGTGTGTGCATGTGTGGCTGGCTGTACATGGCATCTCCTTTATTCTTTTATCCATTGCTGGGCACTCAGGTTGTTTCTGATCCGGGCTGTGGTGACATGTGCTGCACTGAGCACGGCAGTAACCTCTCACACCTTGATCCATTTCCTCAGACTATATGTTTTCCACAATGAGTGTGTGAATCTACCTGCCACACAATTCAGGGTTTACTTTCCTCTCCATCCTCACCAGCACTTCTTATCTTCCACCTTTTAAAACATAGTTATTCTAAGAGGTGTGAAGTGATTTTACTAGTTATATAGTTTTAATAATCATATAATCAGATATTATTATTGTCTTAATTTTAAAAAATATTTATTTTGTTTATCTTTTAAATCATGTCCATATGTGTGTCTGTGGACATGAGCGCAGGTGCCCACAGAATCCAGAAGAATCCAGAGGAGCTGATTTATCAGTAGTTGTGAGTCTCCTGATGTGCTGGGAACCAAACTTGGATCTTATGCAAGAGCTACGAGTGCTCTTAACTGCCGAGCCGCTGCCCAGCCCCCTTTGGTTTAAATTTATTAGTTATTTTGAGTACAGTTCTATTTAATTGTGGCATATGTTGACTGTTAGGATGCCTTCTTTTGAGAGATGTCTTGGCCCTTTGCTCATTTTCACCTGAGTATTTTTCTTGCTGTGGAGGCGTGTGTGACACTATTCTTGGGGCAACATGAACACATGCCTACTCACCCCAGAAAAGGAACCAGCATCAGACCACGGTAATGATATTACCAAAGTCCAAGTTGAGGGTGGAGCCTAGTGAATATGGTCAGTTTCAGGGACTTCCTGAAATGTTTGTTTATTTGCTGGGTCTTATTGAGCCTTCCCTGAAGGACCAGATTTGTTTTCTTCATTTAGGACATCCAGAGTCTCAATAAGCTTCTGGCCAAGACGGGATGCTCTATGTAGGAGGAAATGGCTGCACCACAGTAGTTCTTTATGTACATCTTGAGCATAAATTCCTTAACAGATACACAGTAGGCTATACGCCTCCCGACCCCACAGCTTGTTTCTTCACGTTCCTGACTGCAGATGCTTTCTAGTTTAATGCCAGTGTGTGTGTGTGTGTGTGTGTGTGTGTGTGTGTGTGTGTGTGTGTGAGAGAGAGAGAGAGAGAGAGATCAAGGTTTTTAAATAAAAATGTGGTCCATTTAAAATGTTTTCCTCTCGCTTAGCATGATTAGGCATTAGGCCTATCTCCTTCCTTCTCTCTAATTGCTGCACTGCACTCCACAGCACAGCTGTATTTAGACCCATTTTCCTCTTCTCCACTCACAGACATTTGGGCATTACCACTTTTTTGATGGTCAGAGGTAAAACTTCATCGTGAATATTTTTAAATTTCAATTGAAAACTTTTCAAACTTGAAATGTAGTAGAGAAAAGCTTAACAAACATCAACTTAGAAATACTATCAAGTAGATTGTGAAGTTAGAAATTACTATCATCTAGGAGAGTTTGTGAGTGTTGATAGTGTCTCATGTCAGCCAAAGGTCGCGAGCTGGAAGCTGCTGTCTTCCCCTTGCCGACACCTCTCGTGCTTATGTAAGTCATGTATTTATTAATAAACGTTAGAAATAGTTGATATGTGATTTGAACATGCTTGAACAAATAATACATAATATGTTATATAGTAAAATTTACGTTTACCGTTTATTGTTTTAAGAACTTAAAAATAATTAGCAGTCCTGCACATTGGCAGGGAGTTGCAAGAGCCGTGGTTGTCTTGTGCCTGTCCCCTGGCTCATCTCAAAGCCAGGAGCGTCTTACACCTACTACCCTGGAACACCAAGGCCACCGCCTCATGCCACTGCGTTCAACATCAAGTCACGACTAGGAAGTTGACCTATTGCTAGTTACATGGAAAAAAATCATATTCAGGTTTAGTGGTTTGGATGTGTATCCATATTTCTGTATGTGCAGTTCTGTGCCATTTTTCTTTTCCTCCTTTTCTATGCTTTCCTCCTCTTCCATCTATCTGTCTGTCTGTCTGTCTATCTTTCTGTCTGTCTTTCTATGTATCTGTTGTCTTTTCAAGATAGGGTTTCTCTGGGTAACAGCTCTGGCTGTTCTGTAACTCATTCTGTAGATCAGGCTAGCCTCAAACTCACAAAGGTCCATGGGCTTCCTGAGTGCTGGGATTAGAGGCATGTGCCACTACTGTCTCTCACTAGCTCTCTTTTTAAATCTCTCTCTCTCTCTCTCTCTCTCTCTCTCTCTCTCTCTCTCTCTCTCTGCTGTCTCTGTCTCTCTTTCCTCCTTTCTTCTTTTTTCTCTTTCAGCATTTCACTTTGGGGCCTGAGCACAGGTCTTGTGTGCATTCAACACTCATCCCATCACTATACCATAAACACACACACACACACACACACACACACACACACACACACACACACACACACCCTATTTCATTAGCTATACCATATTCAAATGTTCAGCTTTATATCTTATATTGATTTGTATGATCTGCCATAATCAAGAGATAATCTGCTCTGTTTCTACCACGGAACAACCTGGTTATAGCTGCAATCCCATTTCTCTCCCCAGAAACATTAATTTATTCCTCACCTCCATGACTCTGCAGTGTGACATAGGTGGTGGCACAGTGGCCCTCAGTAGCACTCCTTCTGAGTCTGGCCTGCATCAATGGCTTTACTCCTCTTCTGCTCTGTGGCTGTGCCGATTTGTATAACCGGCTACTCACAAAACCACAACATGAGTCCCCCCTTACACCTTCTGTCTCTGTCTCTGTCTCTCCTTCTCCCTCTCTCCCTCCCTCCCTCCCTCCCTCCCTCCCTCGCTCCCTCCTTCCCTCCCTCTCTCTCTCTTTTTTTTTTTCTTCCTGCTATATATGGCCAGGGTTTTGTGTGAATGCTTTCATTTCTCTGGGATAAATTCCCATGAGTGCATGCGCTATTTGTGTGTGTGTGTGTGTGTGTGTGTGTGTGTTTGTGCATATGTGTAAAAGTAGGTTTTCATATGTAAGGAAGCTGTCAAGCTGCTTCCAGTTGTTATTAGCCGTTCCGTCTTCTGTCCCACCTGTGACCCATGAGGCTGCCTTCCTCTGCATCCTTGCCAGCATTTGGTGTTGCCATTCTTGGGCTGAGGCCACTTTACTAAGCACATAGTGGTGCTGCATTGTGGTATGCATGTACATTTTACTAGTCGTGAAAACTGTTCAATACCGTTAAGAAATGATCTTATCCTCCAAATGCGTGTCCTCTGTGTTAAAACGTTGGCTCATTTTTTTTAAAACCCATATTCTAATTGGGTTCTGTTTTAATCTGTTTTTTTTTAAATGTGTGTGTGTACTATGTGTGTCCTCATGTATTTTCGTGTATAGGTACCACCATACATGTATGGGACCACTGTGCGTGTGTGGAGGTTACAGAACAACCTTGGAAGTCCTCACTTCCTGTCTTGTTTACCACAGCATAAGCCAGGGCAGCTGGCCTGAGAGCTTCTGAGGTTTCCCTCGCTCAGCCTCTCGTTACACCCACACATGCTGGGATTACAGCTGTATCCCAGCACATCCAGCTTTTAAGTTGGCTCTGAGGACCCACACTCCAGTCCTTAAGCTTTTGTGACGTCTCCCAGGCCTGTTTCTAGCTCTGGGAAAGGAGTGCGTTGTTTACTTTCTTACCAGCAATGTGTGAAGACCATCTGCCTTCCCCGTTGCTATGACCACTTGGCAGGGTTAGAATTCTAAAGTTTTCTCGATCTGGTGAATAGCAGAACTTCATTTGGCCTGACTGAAACCGCAACTTCTTCAGTGTTTATTAGCCTTTGATATCCTTCCTCTGTGTGTTTCTTCCTCATGTTTTTTGCCCATTTTGCTGCTAGGTGATTCATCTTTCCCTGGCATATTGTTTGTATTATCAGTTAGTCTATTTTTTTCTAGTATTTCTTTTATCTTTGAAGACTAGTACAATCACACTGTTTCCCTTGTTCCTTTCTTCCCTTCAAACCTCCTGTGTACACCACACATATGTGTGTGGGCATGTATACATATATTCTCTTTTTCTTCTTTTTTTCATATATTCTTAAATATGTAAATATAACCTGTTCATTATGTATAATGTTACTGGAATGTCTATGTTTCAGAGATGACGCTTTGGTACTGGACACCTACCAGTGTGCTCTTGCCTGGGGAAGGCTGTGCATGCCGTTCTCACAGCTCTTTAGTTGCCTGCAGTCCTTTCTGCAGGACTGAGGCTAACAGGCCTTCTCCTTTCTGCTGACCACGTCAATTGGTGTCGTCCTTGGTCAGCTAATGTCCAGCAGCCACGCTGCTTAGATTCCCTGCACGCAGCGTCTGACTTTGCCAGAGACACGACGTCACAGCAGACTCCCTGTCTCTCTGGCTCATGTGGTCTTCCCTCCCATCTCCAGCAGGATCCCTGAGCCCCAGGAGCCGTGTCGTAGGTGTCTCAGTCACGGCTGGGTTCTACAACTCTGCATTTTGATTGGTTGTCATTTTCTGAAATGGCCTCCATCTGCTTCTTTGATAGGGGTGAGGACCACACTTATTTGTGGGTATGAGGACAAATAGCGCGTAGCTAGAGGTCGTCTGGGTTAGTAAAATGGCAGTTGTAGGTTTTCCCCCTCAGATTGCGTAGTTGGCTAGCTTTCCAGCACCAGGCATAGTTTCCCTTTTGTTGATTGGCCTTAGGTATAGTAAGAGAAGTGTTGGTTAATACCAAGGTACCTGTGTTGCTACTGCACCTGTAGGGTTTGCATGGCCATTCTTGTTAGTGTTGTGGTTCATGGATGTCATAGCTGGGTAGGGCTGTCCCTCCTTGGGAAGCACGGAGCCTTCTAGAGACTCATCTCTTATATGTATAAGGTTTCTGCCTAAAATAGTATTGTCCTTAATATTGTGCGTGATTATTTCGAGATATTTTTCCATCTGCTTTGTAAGTCTTCAGTCTCTCAGTTTTAATATTCCTGACTCATGCTGTCAGCAAAGTGTGTCTGCCTCAGGACTGTCTAAGTGTCACACACTGCATAGTCCTCTGCAGGCAAGGCATTAGCTGTACACTGCTGTTGTAAGCAGCTCCCCCAACAGCACAGGGAGTAGCAGTCACTGTGAGACACGATGGAGCAGGGCCCAGAGTGGCGAGGTGCCCTGCACTAAGCAAGTGGCAGGATCGACTTTGTGACCCTGACTCCTCTGTGGTAACTTCCCCCTCTTGTGAGGGCTGCCATTGTTTATACCTCTGCTATTTCAGACACATTCAGGCTTCTTCGCGGCATATGATTCTGTGTCTTCTGTTTACTACTTTGTTTTTCTCCTCTGTCCTCCTTTTCTCCCTCAATTTGGTCAGTTTTGTTTCTCTCTGTTGATTTAATGGCACACTTATTTTTTCCATCCTTTTGATTGTATCTATTGTTTTTATATTTTTACTATGCACATATTTTTACCATGCATGTGTGTCTAGAAGTGAATTATTTTAAGGGTCTGCTGCAAGCTGGCTCAGAGGGTAGAGGTGCCTCCTGCAAAAGCCTAATGACCTGAGTTCACAGTCCAGGACCCATGTAAAGGTGGACGGAGAATGCAGAAAACCATAAGGCTGACTGACTTCCATGTGTGGTGTGCCACACACCTCTGTGCCCACACACAGACACACACAGTAATAATACGTAAATAAATAAAATTTAAAACATTAATCATTTTAACTTCTCCAGAAGAAAACAGAGCCCTCAGACTACCTCAATCCCGAAACCATCTATTTACAGTTTCCCCTGTTCTTACTGCCTTGCTGCCTGTTTCATTTTTCGTTATAGTCAATGCCTACCTTGCTTTGTTAGCATGCGTCTTTCCAGTTCACCTGAGGAGCATATTTCTCTGCAGCCTGCACTTACAAGCTGCTTCCTTCCATGCCAGGGAAGTGTGCTGCGCTGGGGCCTGAGGGTGATCAACTCTACTCCTTGCGTGCTGCTGAAATACGTCATTACATCCTACTGTGGTGCAGCTGAGCGTTGGCTTTTATGCTGACACTTAATTTCTCTTGCTTAATCGGCTCATTGAGTTGTTTATGCTTTCTTTTTAAAATATCTATGACTTTTGTTCCTAGAATTCAATTTCTCTTTCGAGTATTCCTGGCTTTTTGCTTTTTTAAAAAACAGCATCTTGCTGGTTGTGGTGGCACACACCTTTAATCCCAAGCACTTGGATTCAGAGGCAGGTGAATCTCCCTGAGTTCAAGGCTAGTGAGACCGTGTTTCAAAACCCAAATCGTAATAGTGTTTTATCAACACTAGCTTCTTGTCCTTGTCACTGCTTTCGAAATACCCGGCTCTTCTCACGTTGTTTCCTTCCCTTCCCTTTGCGCTTGTCCACAATGGTGGCTGTTTGGTGGCAGTCCCGTGGTCCAGGTGATGTGACAACAGAGGCTGTGGCTCTGAGCTCGTTGCAGGAGGATGCTTCGTCTGGTTCTGACCGACTCTTCTCCGAAGGCTTTGGCCCGAGAGTCGTGGGATGGCACCTGCATTTGGTACAGGCTGGCACTCCAGCTTCTCACAGCATCC
>OU015747.1:142572741-142591798 GCA_907169655.1 Acomys percivali
TGTGTGTGTGTGTGTGTGTGTGTGTGTGTGTGTGTAGGCCAGAGGTCGATGTCATGCCTTTTTTGATCACTTACATTACATCTTTTGAGATAGCATTCCCTGAGGCTGGTGAGGTTGGCCAGTCATCCCCGGGCATCCTCCGGGCTCTGCCTCTCTAAGGCTGGGATTGCAAGCTTATGTTCTTATGCTTCCCCGGCCACACTTCACCGACTAGGCCGCCTCCCTAGCTCCATGAGCTCATTTTGCTTGTTATAACGACATTTTTGAACAGGGTAAACATAGATATTAGGGGAAAGTGAGGAAGAACTCCCAAGCATGGGAGGAGCTCCAAGGACCCCTTGCCAGTCTTTGGACCGAGCCCTCATGTCTGCATGTGGACAGTGGGTGCTGCATCTGGTACGTGGGTCATTCGCTGTTGTAACTGGAGAACTTAGGAATGGCCACCTCGTGATAGCCGGAGGTGAGCTGGGGAGTGGCCCCCCTGTACATGGGCCTGCAGGGTCCATCGGACTTGGGGAGGACTGTACCTTTCTCTGAGGATTGTTTCCTGGCCGTGCTTACTGTGTTTTCACTGACTGCTAACTAGAGTCAAGAAGGGGAGAATGCAAAGGCCAGGGTTATGAGGGGTCAAACTTGCACTCGAAATTGGTGAAAAAGCCATAAATACTCAGCTGACACCAGCCTTGGGGATTTCCTGTAGCATTCCCCCCTGTTCTTTTTCTGGTGGAGACGGGATGGTGTAGTGGAAAAAGAAAGAAATCTGGAGTGAGACTGGCCCAGATCCTCCCGCCAGCCTCCAACCAGTGGGCTGAAAGGATGTTTAGCTTTGTTAATCCTCTCGCATCCTCGAGCAACCGTGACGTCACTGGCCCTAAAAGATGTTTGTGTGGATTTAAAAGGCACATCTGATCTAACTGCATGCTTGCTGATGCTCTAGCATCTTCTCGTTGGGTAATTTACACAGTGACTCCAGCCAGAAGTCACACTTCCTTCATCTGCCTCCCATCCCCACTCTCCATGTCCACCCACACCTCAGTCTCCCCACGCTGTTCCCTGGGGACATGGCCTCCTCAGTCTGACCTGTCTTCCTTCACCTCTCAGTACTGACTTTCTTTTCATCCTTTACTGCTCTGTGCAGCGGTACTTGTCCCACCACTCCGCAAGGGTTTTGCTGTTCCCCTGTCCACCCGAGGCGGGTGGTGAGCTCCCCTCAGACCTGCTCTGAGTATGAATGATGCCTGGAATATGCTCTTTTCTGTCCATCTTCTCCAGTGGAAGGAGGGTCTGCACAGGCAGGGCCCTGTTCCTCTGCTCGCGTCTTACCAGCAGGCACGGCCCTGGACCAGGGACATGGCTGTGAGGGAAACACGAGGTCGAAGGTCAGTCCATGAAACGCATGCACAGGAGCCCAGAGTCCTGCACGGAGGCAGATAGAGAGATCCCTGGGGTTTGCTGGCCGCCCAGGGAGTGTGAATCCGTGAACTCCAGGCCAAAGAAAGGGCCTGTATCAAGCATACGTGCGTGCACGCACGCACGCACGCACACAACAATAAAAGCCCCAAACTGGACGATCCTTAAGGAAAGCTATTTCAGGCTGTGCTGTGGCCTCCACAGGCATGTGCAACATGCATGCATCCACACGCCCATACACCTGAATACATACACCCACATATGCATGCATGTGCACATGCACACACACACACAAAACAGACAAACAGACACACACACACACACATACACACACACACCCGCACACACACACACACACACACACACACACACACACACACACACGCACACACACACACGCACACACACACACAGCAAATAGACACAAGCCACAGTGCTAAACTATGGTAAGTGCCCGGTAAATGTTTGTTATAGAACAAAGGAAGAAAGAGGCCAAGACTGGTCAGTGCTGATTTGCACTGGTTTGTGCTGGTTTGCGCTCACACAGATCTCTCTCCCCCTGTGACAGCACTGTCTCACTGTGGACAGTGGAGAATGGTTTGTGGCAGATGTCACCAAGGTGACATTGTCCTCTGACTAGCTTACCTTAGCTCCAAACGATCCTAAAATTAAAAACAAAACAACAACAACAAAAAAACACCAGAAGTTTGCAGAACAGTGTTTCGAGAATGCCCCAGGAGAACTCAGCTGGGTGGGAAGGAGCCAAGGTTGCTGCCCAGCTGTGCTTGAACTCGGGTTTGAGTTGTGGAGGCATCTCGCGGCTGCTCAGTTCTGTGGTGTCTAAGAGTTAACACCCTAATTGTTTCCTCTACGTTATTTCTTCCATTAAAGAGTAAGCACATCATGGAAAGCCCTAAAAATAGCGCCTGCCCAGCTTCTGGGAAGAGCGTTATAACAGGAACAAAGGTATGTTTTAGCTCAGTGTGTCGGAAGCCCCAGGTCAGGGTCCCTCTGTGGCTGAGCTCTGCCCCAGCCTGCTGAAGCTGATGTCCAGCATGCTCTGTTCCTTTGAGCATGGGGATGAGGCTGTTTTCACACTGTAGTCATAAACACCTGGGTCATTTTTAGGCTGAGGAGCTTTTTGAAGCTGCTATGGGGGAAGTGCAAAGAAGGGAACACGTAGGTCTAGGGTGGGATTGCCTGCAGGAAGGGTGCGAGAGCCAAGCTTTCTTTCCACTCTCCGAGGAGGGCACGCGAGGTGGTGAGGGTGACGGAAGTGGAGATGTTTTTCTCTTTGTCTGTGTGTGTCCTTAAATGATGCGTGGAGCCGGTTTGTTAGGCAGGGTGGGGAGGACTCTGGGGGCTGCACTCCACCTGACCCAGGTGCCTTCTGCTACTCGTGGGATGTGATACCTGGTTCTCCTGAGAGGCCCTTTCAGGTCCATTCAGAGCCCAGGATGGGTCACGTGTCTACGCCCATGATTTCTCTTCCTTGGGATCCTGAAGGAATCTCACCTCACTCAGACCAAGTGCTGACCACTGGCTGTGTATGGCTATTGAGGCCCCTTCCAGCCTCCAGATGTGGAGTCTTCAGGCCTTTCGCTACACTACTGCCCCATGAGCCTCACAGATACTTAGTAAGCATCCTGTTCTGAACATTGTTACCCGTATGCCAGGCCTTCATGAAGCTCCACTCACCCCAGGGTGGTGCTCTCTGGCGCCTGCACACAGTAGAAACCCACCCTCACGCTTCCTCTCCACAGTGAGCTCTCACACCTCCTGCCGCTCACGTGTGGGCGTTAACACTCAACTATGAGCGTAACAGCAATGCCCTTCCTTGTGAGCGGCTGCCCCATGGCTCATCTTTCAGGGGAGCGCGTGACTGCCTCGCAGCCAAGCCCTTCTCACACTCATTCTGCCCTCGACGTGAAGATCACCTCTCGTTGCGTTGCGTTTTAGTTCTCCTTTCTTATATCTCCCTGGTGTTCTAAACCATCAGCTCCTGGGGGCAGCTTCTCCTGGCCAACTGCCCACCAGGCATTTAGTCAGTGGCTGTTTTATTAGAATAGTAGATCCATAGATGCTGTACGGTTCCTACCCTCCCCCTTAAACAAACCGACTCTATCAGTCCTATTTCATTTCTGCAGTGATGGTTTCCCGATTCTTGAGGGAACTGAGGGCTTTCTGAATTGCTGCAGTTTTAGCTAGAAAGGTATACTTCTAGAAGATTCCACAGGCCTTGCCTTGCCTGTGGGGACTTTCCTGATTATCATTCAGGATCTCCTGAACAGTATTTTCTTAATTGCCTGGCACACCAACTTGTGACTGCCTCTTGAGCTCTCACAAGACTGTACGGGGCCACCCACACCGGTGGCCCTGCCCTGATTAGGTCTGTGTGGCTCCACTCTGATATAGACAGCATTGGTTTTATTGTTCAGATAGGGAGCTGGAGGCCTGGGGATTTGGCCTTGCTGACCGTGATCACACGGGTTCCTGGCTGGGGCAAGGGTGGGCCTGCAGAGGCTGTATCGGACCGACCGCCTGTGTTTGCTGCTCCCTTTCAAGTGGTGCCCTGTGCTCCCCCCCATTTTTCCCTCCCCTCTTGACCTTCAACCTCATTGTCGCTCATAGATGTTCACAGGACACTCTTCCTTGCTTGCAGTGCACACTTTAATCCAAATGTGTCTATCTTATCCATTACCAATCGACTTTTGAGCAAAATGCCTGCATTTGCTGAGCCCAGTTTAGGATGGTGCTGTGGTACTCCTTGATTTAGATTGAGATGGCTCAGTGGATAAAGTGCTTGCTGTGCAAGAGTGAGGACCAGAGTTCAGATCCCCTGAACAGATGTAAAAACTGGGCAGGCGTGCTGTTCGCCTACAGTGCCAGCACTCAGGAGGCAGAGACAGAGGGTCCCTGGGGCAAACTCACTGGGTACAACTAGCGAACTGGTGAGCTCTGGGTTAAACTGACAGATCCTGCCTCAGATGTGGACAGCAATTGAGGGGACACTCAACACAAACTCTGGGACTCATGTGCATGTTCACTTGTGTACACTCATCCTACACACACACACACACACACACACACACACACACACTGAAACAACAAAGAGAAAAAAATCTCTAAAGTGCCTCTGAGAGAGATAAGAGAGACAGGGTAAGAGAGTCTAATACATTTAGCCACATGGAAATTGCAGGTGACCTTGACAACCTCACTTAGATAAGATATGAGGCAGGTACTTGAGGGCAAAAGTGAAGGCACTGAGTTCTTCTTTAGAAAGTCTGGCTACAAAGGGAAGCAGCAAGAAAAGGGCGTTGATTTGTGTCTCAAGATGTGATGCAAAGAACCTGTGTCCATAGAAGGGTTAAGGGGAAGAACTGAGAGGCATCATGGGAAGGTGTAAGGGTGAAACACGGGCAGGTGGGAGATGAGGTTCAAAACAGGTGGAGGAGTTAGCCTTTGACAGGGGTGGAAGGGGGGGGGGGGGGCTGGGGGGAGGGTGAGGGTGGAGCTGGACTGCAGACCTGTGCCTGCTGGAAGATGCGTTGTCTCCTGTAGTTCAGCTTGAACAGAGACCATGAATCGAGAGATGGGGCTAGCTAAGGCTAAAGAGCTCAGAGTAGGAAACCACAGCCTCTCAACCACCTCAGCGAAACCACTCAGCGTGATGTCATCGCCTTGACTCCACTACACGTTGGTTGATGACTCTTAAGGGCTACAGACTCAGGCCAACCTGGCTGGTTCGTTTCCACTGATAATTTGCTACAACCTATACTCACTCAGGAAGAACCTCTCCCATGAAGCCTGGTCTAGGTCGGGCTGTGCGCATGTCTGTGGGAGAGTGTCAGGCTGTGCGCATGTCTGTGGGAGAGCGTCTTGGTTGTTAACTGGCGTAGGGAGGCCCATTCCACTGGTGCCTAGGCAGAGGGCCCTGAACTGTGTAGGAGGGGACAAAGCTGAGCGAGATAAGCAGGCAGCAGGGGTGCACATGCTTCTTTCTGCACTCGATGGTGCATGAGGTGTGACCAGATGCTTTGAGCACCTGCCACCTTGACGTCTGTGCTGGGATGGACCATAACCTGGGACTGGGATTATCAGCCTCTTGAACCCTTGTATCCTTTATGTTGCTTTTGGTCAGGATGTTTCTTTATTATAGCAGCAGAAATGTAGCTAAGACCTTAGTGAGACATTCTGGGGGAGGCCAACCCCGGGAGAGGGTGCCTTCAGCTGGGAGCCAGCGTTCTTACATGACAGGATGACACATTGTGTATTGCCTGCAGTCAAACCAGTTGGTGTTGGCACACAATTGAAGAAGAATATTGAATCAGGAAACTGGACTTTGGGGTTAATGTCCTTCTTGTAGTATGCAGTAAGGCTGTGAGTAAACAAACCATTTCCCAGCCTGGAAGTAAGGGAAATGCCTTCCTGTGTCCTGGGGTTTCAGGAGAGAGGACAGTGTGTGTCACTGTGTTGCACGAGGTGCCTGGAGCAGTGGAGTAGTGGTGAAACTTGGCCACGCAGCTGGCAGCCCACCCGCCTTCCACTCCCACCTCCCTGCTTACTCAGCCCTGTTGTGACTTAGGGTGAGTCATTTTCCCCTCCATTACTCTGGGCCTCTGCATAACCCATGCTCAAGGACTTAAAAATGCAGCCGAGGACTTTGGTATCCAGAGTGCTAGGCAAATGTGACTGGTGGGCTGCTGTGGCTTTCTGAGCACTATTTCCTTACAGAAGCAGCGTTGATGGGGGAACACTCCAGCCCCGTTAGTACAGGCCTGTAGAGAGCACCTGGGCGGGAAACCTGCCTTGCTTGGATGTCCTACAGAGAGGACAGGGCGAGCAGGAGCCAGTGATCCTACACTAGGAGAAATGCCGTCTGCCTTGGTGGGGCTCAGCCTGGCTGAGGGATAGGATAGACACAAGCCACCCTTAGGAAGTGGGCTGGCTAGTTTTAAGTCAACTTGACACAAGCTAAAGTCATATGAAAGGAAAGAATGTCGATTAAAGAAAATACCCCTGTAAGATTGTGCTGTAGGCAGCCTGTAGGGCATTTTCTTAGTGATGATGGAGGGCCCACACACCCCTATGCTAGAGGTCCTGGGTTCCACAGAGAGCAGGACAAGCAAGCCTGGAGGAACCAGGAAGCAGCACCCTCCATGGCCTCTGCATCAGCTCTGCCTCCAGGTTCTGCCCTGACTTCCTTTGATGATGAAGTGTAAGCCAGAGCAGCCCCTTCCTCCCCCCGCTTGCTTTGGTCATGGTGTTTCATCACGGTAAGAGCCATACTAACTGGGACAGGAAATATGTGTACAAGTGCCGTGAGCTTTCTGCCTCTGAAACTTCACTCGTACAAGACTGACCAAAGGAAGAAAGTAGAAATGCCTGCCCATGCTGCTGAGGGCCCAAAGGATGTTGATGAGAGCGCTGTGTTACCGTTTCAGGACTCGCAGACTAGCTTGTTACCCGTGAGCCTCCTGTTCTCCATACTGGGCCAGTCTTGTAATGAGCACTGAGCATGGGGCCAGGATACACACTTAGACCCAGGGCAAGGTCTCTATCAGACTTGTTCTGACTCCCAGCCCAGATCTGGCCCTTTGGAGGATGTCAACCCCCTTCCTGTCTGTGTGTCTGTCTGTGTGACTCTCTTTCTCTATGTCTGTGTGTATGTCTCTGCTGTGTTTCTCTCTCTCTCTCTCTCTCTCTCTCTCTCTCTCTCTCTCTCTCTCTGTGTGTGTGTGTATGTGTCTGTCTGTCTGTCTGTCTGTCCTTGCCTGGAAGTCAGCCTCAGCTGTCATTCCTAAAGTACTGTCTACTTTTTTTTTTCCTGATAGGCTGTCTCGCTTGCTTGGCTCCGAGTAGAAGGCTGGCAGGTCCGGAAGCCTAGCAGTCTCCTTGGCCTCTCTTCTCCAGGGTTGGGATGACGTGCGTGGGCCACCAGGCTTGAGTTAACTGTGAGGGTTTTGGGCTCTGCAGTTAGCACCACCTTATGCTTGTGCGGGCAGGAGGCACATTGTAGACTCACTTATCTCCCCAGCCCCCATAATAGATGAGGAGGTTGGGGCCTGGAGGAGGCAAGGCCTTTGATGGAGCAGAGCTGTTAGGAGACTTCCTGCCGGGAATCCATTGTCATGTTTGTTTCCTGGGGAGGAAAAGTGGTCAATCTCACAGGGCTCTTTCCTGATCAATATGAAGAATCAGTCGTTTGTGTCACTGTATTTACTATAAATGCTGATTGTAGCCAGATAGTTTACTGGATGCAAAAATGGTCTCTTGGTCAGGAAATTTTCATAAGAGTATTGATTTTCTGTAAATAAAGTGTTTGCTTTGCAGAACTCCATGTTATTTCTGTTTTTCACGGAGTCATGATGACCCTGAGTTCACAGCAGAGTGACATGTGCAGGAGCCTAAGGCAGACTCCTGGCTCCTGCGTTCTGACGCAGTCTTCTGTTCATTTTGCTCAGCAGTCCACAGGAACCCCTGCGCCAGCGGGCCACCCATGTTCCAGCCTTGGGAGGAGACAGGGGAGCCCCGGAGCACAGGGACTGCAGAGACCAGCTGTAGCTGTGGGCACTGTGGCTGAGAGACCCTGCTTCCGTGGCCTTAGTGAATCAGGCAGAAGAGCAAAGCAAGGCTGACTCCTGATATCAGCCTTGGGTTTCTACAACTACGTTCATGCACCCCCACATGTACAAATCATACACACATGAAAAATGGACAAGAGAAAACAGTTGCATCAAAATCTACTTTTAGTGTGCTGGTCCCCTATGGCTAAAGTGAGAGAGGCTGACTGACGCTCTGGGGTGGGAAGAGGGACCTTCCGTTCTCCAGCAGCTGTGGCTGCTTGCCTGGTGGCTTCTTTAGCATTCTTGCTCAGTAGTGTATCCTCCAGACTGTGTCTTGAAAAACACAATAAACCTTAGAACCTCGCCTTCCTTCCCACCCGCCATGCCCTTAGCTGGAGTCACAGGGCCCTTCCCTCATAGCATTCACCACTCACCTACATTTGCTTGACATTTAAAAACTAAAAATTATTTGAGATAACTAAATATTCACAGACAGCTCTAAATAACTGGCCTAGGTGAGCCCGCACACACACTTGCTTCTCCTCCCAGCCCTTCTTTAGCCCCAGGGGCAGTTTATTGTGCTATTTTTATAATTGTGTTATCTCAAATATGTTACACAAACGGATTCATAAACCTGTGGTAAGGACTGAGTTGATGGCGCAGTCCGTAACGGGCCTGCCTCACACGGGTGAGGACCTGACCTCAGCCCCTAAAGCGTGTGTGGAGATGCTGGTGTGGCCTTACAGTCCCAGGGTCAGGAGAGCCTCGGGCTGGCCACCAGCCTGGTCTAACTGGCTAGCTCAAGGCCAATGAAGAGATCCTATCTCAAAATTAAAAAAGTACACACATATACACACAAATGCACGCCCACATGCCCACATGTACACACATATGGATGCATTCACATATGCATACTAAAAGGCATGTTATATAAATCATACACCTGAAAATTTTTACTCTGAGGGTCAGACAGGTAGTTCCTCTATAATGTATGTGTTTGTGCTGCTGATTTGAGTTTCCTGGTGTAGATGTGTTATGGTTTGCTTAGCCCTGTGTCCATTGAAGGCTATCTGGGGTACTGTTGTTTTCAAACAAAATCCCAAACATTCGATTTTACCAATAAAGACTCAGGAGCCATATGCTGGTATGAAAGCTCGCTAGCTTAGAGGGGCAGAGATAGCACCCAGCTGACCTTCCTCCTCAGCCAATGTCCAGAAGGAAAACAAAAACAGAAACAAAAACAAAAAAACCCTCCACGCTGTCTTGTTTTTGTTTTGTTTCTTTTCTTTTTCACATTTTTTTATTGAAAAATAAAGTAATTCATATTACATCTCATTTGCTATCCCATCCCATGCATCCTCCCATTCCTCCTTCCCTCCCACTTTCACCTCATTCCCCTTCCCTATGACTGTGACTGAGGTGGGGACCTCCTCCCCCTGAATATGATGCTAGGGTATCAAGTCTCTTCTTGGTAGTCTGCTATCCTTCCTTCGAGTGCCATCGGGTCTCCCTATCAAGGGGCCATGGCCAAATATGGGGCACCAGAGTTCATGTGAAAGTCAGTCCCAAGTCTCCACTTAACTGTAGAGAATGTTCTGTCCCTTGGCTAGATCTGGGTAGGGGTTTGATGATGAGTGCATGTATTGTCCTTGGTTGGTGCCTTAGATGGAGCAGAACCCCTGGGCCAAGATCTGCCCATCATAGTGTTCTTCTTGTAGGTTTCTAGGACCCTCTGGATCCATCTATTTCCCTATCTCCTATATTTTTCTTACCTAGAGTCCCAATAGGATGTCCTCACCTCTATCCCACTTTCCTGGTAAGTGAAGACATGCTGTCTTAAAAATCCTTCAAACTCAATGTCTTCCCTTCTACTTTCTATGCATCTCTCTGTCCACCCTCCTGACTTCCTCTCACTCTCTGTGTTTTTTTCCTGTGTGCATTCCCTGTCAGTGGTTGCTTACTGTGCCTCCTGACCTATGGTTGATTTATTTAATCCTGTCTTCAGAAAACTCTTGGATTAAAGGTGTGTGCTAGAGCTGAGCCACACTACAACTGTAGATAGGCTTTTCCAGTATACACAATCTCAGGGTTCACAGTATGATCAAATACCCTGCAGCGGGGTACTGCTGGTGCTTGTCTCTAACACGTGCTTTGGCAGAGGTCTTCAGGCGAGCATGTTTTGGACTTCAAGCTCAGGAGTGTGGTCACTCAGCCATAGGACAGTCATTCATTGAGTCTCGGAGGCCGCTACAGTCTTCTGGGATGGCCGTTCCATTTTACCTTCCTGCTGATGGTACATTAAAGGTCTAGTTACTTCCTTCTCATGTTGTACCCAACACTGCCTTTCATCTCGGATATTTTGATCGAGTAAAGGAATGTCTCCTATGGTTTTGTGTTTCCCCAATGGCTATATGCTCATTTGCCCTCTGTAAATCCATGCCCATGGGCTTATTTTTCTCTTGTTGAGTTGGGGATGACATCCTGTAGATCATGTATTCTGCACACCAGGTCTCTCTTGATGCTGCTATGCAGGTGTCTCCTCCCATGGCACCTGTGTCTTCATCCTTGTGAAGCCCAGTGTGTCTGCAATTCGTTTAACGGGTCGTAGTTTTGTCGTTGAGTCCAAGATCCTAAAGCTTTTCTCAGACATTTCTTTCATGCAACGTGGCTTTACATTTACGTCTGCATCCAGTGAAGTTTGAATTCATTTTTAGGTAAAGTGTGACGTGTGGCCCTTCTGGCCCGTGGGTGTTCACGTGCCCCAGTCACTTGGCAGCTTGTGTGAGCCTTACCCTAGACCCTCTGTTGTGTCCCGGTCCCTGTCTCCAGCCTTCTGCTGGCTGTACAGTCTTAACTACAGCAGTTGCAGCTGTCTTGAAACCAGCTCTACCAACCCCCCAACTTTCTTCTTTACTGAGGTATAACTGACACTCAAGGAACACTCCCACCCCCCAGGGGAGAAAAACAAAACCAAGAAAGAAACTGCCTCATCCTTATGGACAACTGCCTCCGGCATTCTAATTCTTTTGCCCTTCCACATCATTTTAGGATTTTTTTTTTGAGCATATGTATCTACGCCTCTGGCATTTTGATAGAAACTGTGCTAAACTTAGATGTCCATTTGTGGAGAATGGATAGATTTAGTGTGTTGGGTCTTCCAAGTTCTGGGAGCAGTGCCTCCTCATTCTTGGCTCTGTTCCATCAACATGTTGTTGTTTTCGACATTTGAGTGCGACACGTTTTTCTATATTTACACCTTCGTGTTTCTCAGCAGCTATAAATGGTAGTGTAACATTTTGGTGTTCACGTCTGTGACATAGGAGTGCAACGACTGTGTGTTTCTCCTGCCTTGTTGAACTTGCTCATTGCCCTGTTCACCCTGCAGAATCTCTGTAGATTCTCACTCTGCAGGGGCCGCTGTGCCCTTTGCAAGTGGGGCCCGTAGTGTGACTGTCTGGTCTGTCCTGTTTTGCTCTACTGTGATGGTAAGATGGTGCTGAGTGAGTGCACAAGAGCTGGCATCATCCTCCTGGGGAAGCACTTGGTTTTCATCATAAGGTAGAAGGTTAGCTGTAGGTCACAGGGCCTGGCTCTCCCTACCCTGTCTTCCCTCTCCGTCTACCTCTTCCTCCTTTTCTTCCTTTCCTTTGTAAAATTTTAGAAATTTCCCAATATTCCTATTTCCAAGTTAAAAAAAAATACCATGAATGGGCACTTATTTTATCAATCACTGATTTCTCAAATATATATTTAGCTTGCACTTCTGAAATATGCTGCTATAGTAATTCATTTTTGAATGCTGCTGAATGCTGTCTGCTGCCAGTTGTTCAAGACTTTTGTATATATGTTGATGTGGGGTATTTGTAGTTTTCCATGCTGTCTTTGGTTGGGAATAAAGGTAACATTAGTTTCACAAGATGAATTGAGAAGTGTTCCTTTGGCTTTTGTTTTCTGAAAAAAAAAAAAATTGTGTAAAATGGCTGCATATCCGTCTTTATATAGGGAAGTCTTACTCATTAAAACCACCTGGGCCTGCAGACGTCTGCTTTGGTAATTTGAACAGTAAGAATGCCACATTGTGTGTCTTTTGGGGACCCATTTGTTGAAGCTTCTAGGTTGTCACTGCTGGGTCCTCGTGGTCCTTTGTCTCCTCTGATGATCTTGACGTGTTCATCATTGGTCACTTGTTTTTCTTTGCTATTTTATGCTACTTTATTTTGTATTTTGGTGCTGGGGATTGAACCTGGGCCTTGAATGCAGAGCTGTAATTCCACCCCCACTCCCCCGCCCAGTTCCAGTATCACTTTATTAACCCTTTAGAAACCACTGGCTCTCCTCTCTGCCTTGGCTTCTGCCAACCGTGCTGTTTCCTGTTTCCTTCTGCCTGCTTCGCTCTAGCGTCTTCACAGAGAAGGTGAGACGTTGGAGTAGGAGCTGCGGACGCTTTTGTCTCTGCATGCTTACCTTTCAGTTCTGCCTCAGCGGCACCGCACAGGTTCTGTTGCGCTGAGCTTTCACTCCCATTGAAGTCAGTGTTTTAAAACCGTCTCTTGATGCTTCCCTTTTGGGCCCATGGATTATTGAATAACGCACAGTTTAGTTTTTGTGTGTTTGGAAATTTTCTTGCCGTCTTCCCAGGATCGATTTGCAGTGTGCGGGTGGGTGGAGGACAGACGCTGTGTGGTTTTCTGTTAAGTGTTTGGGGCTGTCTGCTGGACCAGCACAAGGCTCTTGTGATAATGGTCTGCGCACCTTTGAGGAGACTGCACTCCGCTCCTGTGGGTAGAGCGTTCTCTCAGTGTGAAATCCTACTGCTTCTTGGAATCATCGGATTCAGTGTCCTTGTGACTCACCCAGACTTTTCCTTCTTTCTTCCTCCTCCTCCTTCATGCTGAGGACGGAACCCGAGGTCTTAGGTAAACTGTCTACCACTGAGCTACATCTTCCACCACCCTTGCTCATTTTCTACCTAATGCGCCATCATGTGTCGAGATGTACCGCGGATGAGTTTCTCTTCATTTTCATAAGTTTTCGCGTCTGGCACTCTGAAATTCTTTTCAGGGCATTCATAGGAGGGTCCCCTGTCTTCCTGGTGGTCTGGTCTCTTGTAGCACCGTGCCCTCTCTCTGAGGTGCAGTGCTTGTGTCTATCACAGAACGGGAAGGCACACACCGCGACTCCAGTTGTGTTTTATCGTCCTTGCGTGCACTCCTCCGTCCCCCGAGGCCCTGCTGCTGAGGGTACCCACTGGGTTGTTTGTGTATCGGTTACTGTGTGGGTATGGGGGGGGGCGGCAGCTGAAGCTTCCGCCGGGCCTTTCTTTGTATCTGCTCTTTCTGTGCCAGGATTTTCCACGTCTCCATTTGTTTCCAGCTTGTCCAGGAAATCTTGCGTTGGATGCTTCTGGTGTCTTTGCCATTTCTGGTGCTGGCATCTACTGATAAACTGCTCCTCACCCAGTTTGCTGTCTCTGTGGTTCTTTGTATAATGAATGGCATTTGTGGGCCTGGGCATTTTGAATATTGACATTAGGTCTCTCTTAGAGTTTTGTTTGCTGTGGTTTTCATGTAGCACATAGCAGGGGACAGGGCAGGCGTTTCCCAGTTTCTGTCCAACTTGAGTCAAAGAACACGTTGTCATTCTTTCTGTACTAACTGTGGGGGATGCATTGTGTAGCCAAATCTAGCCTTGCAGTGATCCTCCTGCCTCAGCCTTCCAGCATCACAAGCGTCTGCCTCTGTGCCTGGCACGCGCTGCTCAATGTGCACGACAGGGGTGTGACTCCTCCCCTTCCGCCCATCCCTCCCTCCCCTCCTCCCTCCCCTCCTCCCCCCGCCTCTTCTTCTTCCTTTTGGTTTTTTGAGACAGGGTTTCTCGACTGTCCTGGACTCACTTTGTAGACCAGGCTGGCCTCGAACTCACAGAGATCACTTGCTTCTGCCTCCCCGAGTGCTGGGGTTACAGACATGTTCCACTGCACCCCGGGCCCTCCTCACTCTTCTTAACCTGACATAACTGTGGGGACAAGGGGTGACCTCATACTGTTGGGGTGTGGTGGGATCTCAGGCTCCTTCCTCTGTGTGTCTCACCCCTGCAGGGAGGGAGGGTGGCTGCTTCCTTGCGTCTCTGGGAAGGGAGGGCTTTGCTGCTCCCAGTAGGTGGAGGGCACATGGCTCCCGCAGTGTGGTCATTGTCAGGTTAGGGCTTCTGTCGGGGCGGGTTTGTGTGGAGGGGGCATTGTCTGGGTGCCTTGGTGTTTGCAGGTTGCTTACTGCTTCGTTCTAAGTCTGGGCACACCTGAGGTACCAGTCAGGCCGTCCTGCTGTGTCTCTGTCCCTCCGCCATCCTCTCAGCAGCACTTCCTCTTCTGCTCTCTGAGCCCAAGCTCCCCTTCTTGGTAGGAGGGGCACAGGGTCTCATGCGTCTCAGGTTGGTCTCAAACTCACTATGTAGCCAAAATGACCTCAAACTTCTGATTTTTCTGTCTTCCTCTTTCATTCTCCAGTGTTGGGATTACAGGCAGGCAAGCCATACCTGGCTTACGTGGTGCTGGGGTCACACCCAGGGCTTTGTATGTGCTGGGGAGCACTCTGGCTAACATGGAGCTGGGGTCACACCCAGGGCTTTGAACGTGCTAAGGAGCACTCTGGCTTATGTGGTACCAGGGAGCATCCATCCGGTGTAGCTATACGCACTCGGCCCCCTGCTTCCTTAATGTCTCTGGTGAGAAGTCCTTCTCACAGGAGGATGGACTCTCTTACCCTTCCCTGCTTTCTCAGAAGGGAAGATCAAATCAGTCCTCTGCACAGAGTAAGCCTCAGTGTGTGCGTGAGACTGAGCGCCAGGCCAGTAGTCCCTGTGCCCTCCCCTGCCGGATGCCCAGGACCTACACCACACTGTTCCCGGCACAAAGCAATAAATGTATAAATATTGATCAAATAAACATGCTTAATTCTCCTGCTGAGCTTCTCACCTGTCACATATAAAACTGGCTAGAGACAAACAAACAAACAAGGTTGTGTTCAGAAATGAGCAAAACAATAAACGCATTTGGCATGTTTAGCACACTGCGCAGCTTACAGTCAGCCAGACATCAGCCCGCCGCCGTCATCCCCATCCCAGCACTTCTGTTATCACAGTCACGTAACTCCTCCCATTCTCCTTTAGCATCTGTTACTGTAGCTAACGATCTGTTCAAAGTGTTGCGAGCATTTGCCATTGGCAGGTCTGGGACCGATGAGATGTTTCTGTTATGTCCTAACTCTGTCTCTCTTGGTGGTGTTTTTCTGGACAGGTCCTGCAGCTGGGCTCAGACATCCTTCCCCAGTACAAGCAAGAGGCGCCAAAGACACCCCCTCACATCATCTTACACTACTGTGTCTTTAAGACCACGTGGGATTGGATCATCCTGATCTTGACCTTCTACACAGCCATCCTGGTCCCTTACAACGTCTCCTTTAAAACCAGGCAGAACAACGTGGCCTGGCTGGTGGTGGACAGCATCGTGGACGTCATCTTTTTGGTGGACATTGTTCTGAATTTTCATACCACCTTTGTCGGGCCAGCGGGGGAGGTGATCTCTGACCCCAAACTTATCCGCATGAACTACCTGAAGACATGGTTTGTGATCGACCTTCTCTCCTGTTTGCCCTATGACGTCATCAACGCTTTTGAGAACGTGGATGAGGTTAGTGCCTTTATGGGTGATCCAGGAAAGATTGGTTTTGCTGATCAGATTCCGCCACCACTGGAGGGGAGAGAGAGTCAGGTACATCCCTCAATCTCGGACCTTGTTGTCATGTCTTTAAAGCGGAATGAAACGCGCGGGTGGTCAGCGCAAGAGTCACGGGAGTGGGTGGGAGGCAGCATGAGCGCCGGCCACCACGGCACAGGGAGCATGCGCCACCGGGGCACAGGGCGCATGCGCCATGGGTATCCTGCCTGCCCTTCCTGAGGCCCAGAGGCCTTGCATGCCAGTGAGCGGGGCGGGTGTGGAAGAGACCAGAGGGTCACTCTCCCTCTCTGTGGAATGCAGCTGCTGGCTCAGGGAGGGGAGGCTGCAGAAGCAGCCATGCATGGCCAACTGCACCACGGAGCCTGCCCTTTGGCACTCAACTGCTGGATGTATACCAGTTGGGTGTCCTGGCAACGGAGCCTTTTCTTTATCTGCCTATTAAATGGCGGTCGCTGATGCGGTTTCCTCTCATTCTGTGAATGTTGCAGTGGGTTCTTTCTTTACTGGTGTTGGTTTTACAGGTAATTGTTTGCTGGGTTACTTGGGCACGCGGGTTGGGGTTGAGTGGCGTCTTAGTCTTGTAAATACTCTGTAGCTAGTCCTCTAGGCGTTAGGTTGTGCTCAGGCAGACACGGAACAGGTACCTAACTAAGACAGATGTGGCAGGAGAGGCCTCTGGCCTGGTCAGGAGGGAATGGTGCCTTTGGAAAAGCAAGGGTGTCACCTCACTGCCATGAGCAACGTAGATCCTATCTGGCCGGTCCGGCTTTCAGGGTTAAGATAAGTCGGCTTGCTTGATAAGCTTCTGGCTTGCTCAGCACCGGGAGGGGCCTCATTGTCTCAGACTACAGACAGCCAAGAGGATTAACTGTGGGCATCTAGGCAGCCGTATGGGGGCGGGGCCTTCCGGTCAGGGCTGCAGTTGCTGCTTCCTGTGGGAAACCAAGCAGCCATGTTGCGCTCCAGCTCAGGGTAGCTTTCGTATGGAATGCTGCCAAGGTCGGCGTGTGCAGGCAGAGCTTTATGCACACACACTCTAGACCTAGAACAGCCCGCCCTGTTGGTGTGCTGTGTTTTAAAATACTTTTATTTATTTTTGAGACCAAGCCTTGTGTAGTTTAATCCTCCTGCCTCAGCCTCCTCAGTGCGGGCGTTACAGGTGTGTGTAAGGGACCCATTCTTGATATAATTTAAAGTTTCAAGGTGGCGGGTGATAGAGGAGGGATATCAGGTGGCTCTCTCTACAGCTGCGTATGTCCACAAACACATATACACCACACACACATGTACACCATACACACGTACACACCTATACACCATACATACATATACACACCATATACATGTACAAATGTATGTATATACACCATACATATACCTTATGCACATAAATGCACACATATGCACACATACACATACATATATACACTGTACATATACAGTACTCACATGTACACACATGCAAATATATACCATACACATACCACACATATACACACACATATGCCAAGCACACATGTACACATATACACCATATGTATACATGCATGTATACGTATGCACATGTATACACACATACACATACATATATACACTGTACATATACAGTACTCACATGTACGCACATGCAAATATATACCATACACATACCACACATATACACACACATATGCCAAGCACACATGTACACATATACACCATATGTATACATGCATGTATACGTATGTACATGTATACACACATACATGTGCATATATACACCATACATACCATACACACATGCACAAACATGTACATACAAATATACACCATACACATAGTGCACACACATGTCCACATGTGGTATTTGGAGTTTGCGGCTGAGTGGGACAGCTCCTCAGCTTCCATGGGTTCACATTAGGCTCTGGCAGAGTTACGTCATACATGAAAGGGGCTCCACAGCCTGGAGGGTAAAGGACAGAGAGCTTGCCTCAGGCGCTGTGCGCTGGGCTGGAAAGCCTTTGGTTGTGAGCACCACAGTGTGGCCTCTGGTTTCCAGGTGCGTGGGATGGATTGGTATTAGGAGAGGTGCCCCTTACCTGTGGAGGCGTGTTGGTCGCCCCGGGAGGCAGAGGGCTTACAGTCGTGATAAGTAGGAGTTGCTCCGTGAAGCCATCCAGGCAGGACAACTTCTTAAAGATCCGCATGGCTGCTGAAGGGCGCCTTTCACGCCAACCATGACGTGTAGGGAGCCGTGTGAGGAAGCTGGGGGTTGGGTCCCTGGTCCTCCTGGCGTCACTGTGGCGCCTGGTCCACATCGCTCTGAGTTCCCTGCTGGCTCCAAGCTCAGATCTGCATTGGCCTCACCTCCAGAAGTTCTTTGTTAAAGTGAGGGGAGACTTTAGCAGAGGATGAGTGGAGGTCACTGGGGATCACGGCTGGATAGGGCCTTCTCAGCTGCTCACTGCTAAGAAAGCAGCCGCAGGGGCCCCGCCTCCCTCGTGGTCTCAAATGACTGGCTCACAGAACCACAGGGGCCCCTGCTGCCACCTCTGTCTTCCCGATGGCAGGCTTGGGAAAACAGGAGCACACCACACTGAAGTGAATCGACCTGACTAGAAGCTGCTGACGCGTGTGCCTGCCCCTTGGCTTGTGGAGTGCGGAGGGAGGCAGCGGCTGTGGTATTGATCTGATGCCTGGTGCGGGGCAGATCCACGGGTGTCCAGGGGCGCCTTCTGTGAAAAGCTACCATTAGCTTAATAGGGCTGAGGGGCCAGGACAGTGGCATGCGGAGGCTGGGAGGCCATGAGGGGTGTCCCATTACTTCTCCCAAGAGTTAGACTTGGGGACAGTGTATCAGAGTCCCCTGCAGGTAGTGTTCTGACTAATAGTTTAGTGGCTCATACTCCACGCCTGTTCTTGCCTTATCCTTGGCTGAGGCCACAGCATTGCTGATCTCAGACTGCAGTTTCTTTCTTTTTTTTGTTTTTGTTTTTCAAGACAGGGTTTCTCTGTGTAGCCTTGGCTGTCCTGACTCGCTTTGTAGAGCAGGCTGGCCTCGAACTCACAGCGATCCGCCTGCCTCTGCCTCCCGAGTGCTGGTATTAAAGGTGTGCGCCACCATGCCGGGCTGACTGCAGTTTCTTCTGGTCTAGATTCTTATTTTGGGAGAGTGTAGGAAGAACGAAGAGACTACGGACTCATTTGTAATAAAAACGCACATGCAGCTTAATTAATTGTCCCTGGTGTCTTCTCAGTTATGGCAGTAGGCTGTGTGCCAGTGGAGACCACCAAAGAAGGGGAGACAAGACAGCACTCTGTGTGTGTGTGTGTGTGTGTGTGTGTGTGTGTGTGTGTGTGTGTGTGT
>OU015747.1:142603684-142621424 GCA_907169655.1 Acomys percivali
TGGTTCACATGTGTGTGGTACACATGTGGGTGTGTGGTGCACATGTGGGTGTGTGTGGTGCACATGTGTGTGGTGCACATGTGCGTGGTGCACATGTGTGTGTGGTACACATGTGGGTGTGTGTGGTGCACGTGTGTGTGTGGTGCACGTGTGTGTGTGGTGCATATGTGGGTGTGTGTGGTGCACGTGTGTGTGTGGTACACATGTGTGTGTGTGGTACATGTGTGTGCGGTGCACGTGTGGGTGTGGTGCACATGTGGGTGTGTGTGGTGCACATGTGGGTGTGGGGAGGTTAGAGCACAGTCTTTGCTGTTGGTCTTTAAGGTGTGCATCTATGTGCCTTTGAGGCAGGTTCTCTCATTTCTTGGCATTCACTATGTAATTTTCCGAGGCTGTCTTGTTACCTCCCAACTTGCAGGCCAGGGTTACAGGTTCATGCTGCCATGCCCTTTTTTTTTTTAAACATGGGTTCTGGGCTAAAACATGGGTACAAAGTCAGGTCCTCACACATGTGAGGCGAGTTCTTCTCTGGCCAAGCCATCTCCCTCACCCCTACTTAGAACTTTTTATATCGTGTTCATAAAATGCTTTAGTCATTTTTAGATGTATAGCGTGTCGTTATTAGCAGTGTTCACTGTGCGGTCCGGCAGGTCTTTAACCCTTAGCATACATACCTAACTGAAGTTTATACCCATCGCCAGCTCCTCCTGGTGCCCCAGTGCCCGGAGCTCCTGCAGTTCCCTCCTCTGTGCTGCTTCTGAGCGTAGACTTTTAGACAGCATGCTGACATCTTGCGCTGTGTGTCCTTCTGTGCCCTGCTTATTTCTTCCCCCGGCATTCTTCATGGTTGTTTATTTTGCCATGACAAGGCTCCTTTTTAAAAGATTGTGTGTTCTCTGCGCATTCATCTGTGGGCACCTGAGCTGATTGGTTAAGTGTGCACTGTGAGCATGCAGTAAACATGGGTGTGTGGACGTCTCCTCATCATAGAGGCCTCACTTCCTTCCGAGGCAGTGTCCCGGTGGTGGCATGGTGGCTGAGTCCTGGGGCAGTTTTGCTGTTTATTTCTGGAGGACTCTCTCCCGTAGGTACCCCTGGCTGTGCATCACAGTCACCTGAGTGCTTGCTGAGCATCTGTATCCTCAGCCTCCGCTCCATCTGCTGAGGCTCAGTCAGGCTGACATCGTCCACAGTCTCCTCACGTGGCTTCCCTGTCGTCCTAGCTCCTGACGGTGGACCAGCATCTGGCGTCACCTTAGGTCATTTGGATGTTTTCCCATTTGGACAGATGATAGAATTCCTAATCGTCTATGCTTCATCTTAGAATGCCTTTCAACTGACCTGTTGGTTGCACTGGCTCTTCTCTCTCTGATCCATCAGCGACAGCACCCCCCTCAGGTTTGAACCAGCTCACGTCTCCTGAGCTCCGGAAGGACAGACAGTGTGTGCTGCTGCAGAACATTCTCAAGCCCTTGCTCTTCCTGCGTCGCTCTGCTGCCTCCCTTACACTGTCAGGAGGGGGAGGGTGTCATAATAATCACACAACTTTACACAATCAACATTTACTAGACATCTAAATGACAGTGTCAGACATGTTCGGGGCTTAGTGACCTACTCTTACCATCTAATTTAGTGTTTTCCTTTACAGTTCAATGGAAGAAACTTACCCCTGGTTTGCGGGGGTGGGGGGTGGGGTGGGGTGAGGGCGTGAGGAAGAAGGTCTGCCGGGAGGGAAGCTGCCATTTTCAGAGTTGGACTAACAGCCCCGGACTCCACACACTACAGACCCCTGGTTGAGACATGTTTCCCCCTCTGTTGCTAGGCAGGGAGAACTTGGATCTTTGGTCCCCCACAGCTTCTTACATGCTATGTTCTCCTTAAAGTTGTTTTAGTGAAGATGTTGATGCAAAAGTTTTTGTGGGGCACCCTGAGAGCAGAGTGTGGGGCAGTCAATCTGAAAATGAGTTCCGTGAGAGAGGTCACGGAGGAGGTGGCAGATGGGCCATGCCATGAGGAGAACACATACTTTGACAGATGATACTGTGACTAAACAGATTTTATCCATGGTCTTGGCTGGCATGATTCTGCATTGTAATACAATTCACTGGGGACTTTAATGTCATAACACTCCTGGGCATCTTGGGCAAAAGTCTTAGCCTGACTTTTGACATCTGTTGGACATTTTAGCTTATATAAAGATAGACTTTCTTGAGCCACAGTTTATGCAGTGAAATATTTTTTCTTTTTTTACAATATTTTTTTAATTAATTTATTCTTGTTACATCTCAATGGTTATCCCATCCCTTGTATCCTCCCATTCTTCCCTCCCTCCCATTTTCCCCTTATTTCCCTCCCCTATGACTGTTCCTGAGGGGGATTACCTCCCCCTGTATATGCTCATAGGGTATCAAGTCTCTTCTCGGTAACCTGCTGTCCTTCCTCTAAGTGCCACCAGGTCTCCCCCTCCAGGGGACATGGTCAAATGTGAGGCACCATATCTGCATACTAGCCCAATGGACATGTCCCACGAAAGCCTTCACTTACCAGGAAACTGGGACAGAGGGGAGGACACCCTATTGGGACTCTAGATGAGAGAACCATGTGAGAATAGCAATGTAGAAGGATCCAGTGGGTCCTAGAAACCTACAAGTAGAACATTATGATAGGCAGATTTTGGCCAAGAGGTCCCGCTCAAACTAAGGCACCAGCCAAGGACAATATAGGCGGTAAACTTTAAACCCCTACCCAGATCTAGCCAATGGTCAGAACAGTCTCCACACTTGAGTGGAGAGTGGGATATGACTTTCTTATGCAGTGAATTTTTAAATGTAGAAAATAAGTAAAGATTCTTAGATTTTGATCTCTATCGAGGAAACAGTTGTAGGAACAGGTGCTGAGGGCCAGCCGAGACGTGCATCTTGGGCTGGCCCCTCTCAGGGAGAAGCGGGAATTCCAAGGAGAAAGAGGTTTCAAGTATGGAGAAGTGGAGGCAGGAGATACCCAAGAAGGCTGTTCTCCTGGCACAAGCGTTATGGCCGAGATCTGAGACTTCACGACAGACTGTGCTCAGGAATGTAGGAGCCATGTGGGGAGAAGCAGACCTTGTGAGGGAGAAAGTGGGAGACCGGGCTTAAAAGCTGCGGCAGCACCACATTGAAGACGGGTCTCAGTGAACGGTCTCCTTTGGACAGGAGTGACCTGGCTAGTTTTAACTGTTATACTGACACAACCTGGGGTCACCTGGGATTACTGATATTGATGTTTATACTACATTGGCCTGTGGGCCTTCTGTGGGGATTGCTTTGGTTGTTAACTGATGTGGGAGGACACAGCCCACTATGAGTGGCACCATTCCCTAGGCAGAGGCTCCCAGACAGCAGAAGAGAAGAGCAGGCTAGTTAAGAGCCGCAAACAACAGGGGTCCATGCATTTATTCTCTCTCTCCCTTATCTTGACTATGGATGTCATTAATTTCCTGCCTTGACTTCCATGTGGTAAAGAACTATAGCCTGGAATTATAAGAAAATAAACCCTTTCTCCTCCAAGTTGCTTGTATCACACAGCAACAAAAATTAAACCAGGGTGAGCAGCACAAACAGCATGCATTGTCCCAGACCCAGGCGATGGTGCAGAGTTGATTTTGTACCCAGTAGAGGTCTGAGCAGGGGCCTTTGCAGAGCAACCTCTCCAGGCCGTCTTCCCAAAGCCCGTGTTGGAACAGCAAAGCACAGAGTAAACTCCATTTTGTGGTGCTGTAATACTTCATATTTTTTATCCCTTTGAAATTTCTTGTTTTTTATCAGAATGTTGAGGAACCTGCCACCAACAGAGGCTACCTTGCTCAGGGCCCCTGGATGCAGGCGCAGGAGCTTTTCTGGGCTGGTGTGAGCCTTTCCTGATCCTCTAGTTTCCCTACAGCCAGCCTAACATGAGCAACTGGAATGTCACAGTATGTTTTCTCTTCTTTTTCATCTTCTCTGCAGATCCATAGTCCTCTCTCTCTTAATGAGTAAGGCACATAGACCCTAGTGCTCTGGCTTAGTCAGACTTCCTCATATTTACAATTGAATTCACCTTCCTTGGTATGTAAATCTGTGGAACAGGCTGTTTATAAAAGGGCACCTTGACAAGGCTATAACTCCAGCCTGGTTTGAAATGCTGCTGTAACTAGTTATAGGTCCACATTAGCTAAATTGAATATAATCCATCATGCGTACTGGATACAGCAGGGGATAGACGCCCTGCCGGATCAGCGGCCACACGAGTATGGGTGAGCTGCGCGTTTGCCTGGGCAGCTATGGATGCAGAACAGGGCATTGCCCTCTGCAGCAGCTCGAGAGACACTGGGAGCTGGGGGAATCGAAGGAGTGGTGTGACAGCGTGCGTGAGTCTCAAGCAATGTGAGGGAGATAAAAGTCTCACATCGAATGCGGAGGGACACCAAGGCTCACCCTTAGCGGATGAGCTCTTAGCAGCCGCTGCTCTCTGGGAGAAGGAGAGAGGGCTTTCTTTCAGGGCGTGGCCCTGCTAGGTTGACCACACTCCAGCAATGGCCCCTTACTCAAGCGTATATGGGCAACACAAATTGGACTTTATATCCTCCCCTCCCCATAAAGTACACAAAGTTTGTGGGTATGGAAGAGAGGAAGGGTTGGGAAGGAATGGGGGGCATGGAAGGGGTTGAATACATCAAAATACATTACATAAAATCCCTAAGAATTAATAAAAATACTCAAACTTCATTTTTGAAAAAGCAGTATAAATTGAGAGCAGAGAGGCAGAGGGCACAGCAGTTTCCTGGTTCTTCCTTCCTGCTGGGCCTCTTGCACTCTGGTCTATCCTGTGTCTCCCCTGGCTGCGGGTAAACACTACAGGGCACACTGGCATCTCTAGTCCTCACCCGCCACAAGCGGGCCAGTGATTATGTCGGTTACTTTGTTGTTGTTGCTGCTGCTGTGACAAAACACGGAGAAAAGCAGCCTAAGGAAGGACGGTTTGCTGTAGTTTGAGGGGCACAGTCCGTTGTGGCAGAAGGAGCTTGAGGCAGCGGAGCACGCTGTCCATGGGGAGTGGCCTCTGCCCACCACAGTTAACTCAGTCAGGGACACACCCGGGGTCTGGCTTCTAGGCAGCTTCAAGTCTAGCCAGGTTCACAATGAGATTAACAGTCACACAGTTCAAGGCCAATGCTAAGCCCGGACAGAGACACCCAGTGCCACCATCGAATAGGATGATGTTGTGATTTCTAATCTCATGTAGGCAAGACTGCATAAAATATAGTCACCTCTTAACATTTATTTTCTATTTGTCTCTCTATCTCTGTGTCTCTATGTCTCTGTGTCTGTCTCTGTCTTTCTCTGTCTGTCTCTGTCTCTCTGTCTCTCTGTCTCTCCCTCGCTGTGTCTCAGTCTCTGTCTCTGTGTGTGTGTGTGTGTGTGTGTGTGTGTGTGCGTGCTGTGTCAATGCAGACGCACAGGTGAGGTCAGAGCACAGCTCTGGAGCTGCTTCCTTCCTTCCACCTTTCCCTGGGTTCTGGGAACCTGCCCCAGGCTGTCAGGCACATGCACACTTGCTGAGTCTTCTCCCCATCCATAGTTGCCAGCGACTACTATTTAGACAGACGTGGCTTGTCTTCTCAGCCCTGGATCCCGGGCACTGCTTTCCCGATGGGCCTTGGAGATTAAGCAGACATGTTTGTGTACGGTGCTTATTAGTCTTGTATTTTCAAAGAATCCAGTTCCAACTATGGTTCTCAGAATTAATCAGCTTGATCACTCACTTTGTCTTGAGGTGACACTTTCTGAAGTGCTGCTTCTAAATGTTTGCCCTGACCATTAGGAGCTGGGTTTCCTAGGCGATGTCTCGTCGCAATGGACCTGTCTTAGGCCACTGCGGAAGGGTTATTTCAGATTCATCTGAATTCTTCAGCAGTCTTCAGCATATCTTGTAATCACAGAGCATTTGTAACTTTCTACAGCTTTTCATTAGCCGCCATTTAATTTCATTCCCACTGTCTTCGTGGCTGTTGAAAGTTTTATGAGAAAGGAAGATGGCGTGAGAGTGGTCAGCGTGTCTAGCCTTACCACCACCGAACAGGGGTGGACTCCTTGTTCCTAGATGGATTTTCAGTTCTTGCTCATTTGATTGCTCTGTCCTTTGTCTGAGAGAAACTTGAATTTTAAACCATATCTGACACTACAACCTCAACAATGGACTTGCTACACAAGTGCACACGTGTGCACACAGGTGCTCTGGTGTTACCCACACATGTGTGCACACAGGTGCTCTGGTGTTACCCACACATGGGTGCACACAGGTGCTCTGGTGTTACCCACACATGGGTGCACACAGGTGCTCTGGTGTTACCCACACACGTGTACACACAGGTGCTCTGGTGTTACCCACACATGTGTGCACACTGGTGCTCTGGTGTTACCCACACACGTGTGCACACTGGTGCTCTGTTGTTACCTTCACATGTGTGCACACAGGTGTTCTGGCCATCCTCAACCCTCTCCACAAAACCTTAGAGCTTGGCTCTTGACTTTGTTTCTAAACCGTCTCCTCTTTGAGGACTGCGTGGGCAGTGGAGGCAGTTGGAGGAAGAGGAAAAGCACTCTGGGAAGTTTCCCAGCAAGCCCTGCCCGAGGGACTGGGAAGCTGGCACCATTTCTGCCTCTCCGCACAAGGCAGATGGACTTTGGGTAACCGGTGCACAGTTCCAGAGCAGAGCCTGGCTCCAGGCGGCATCGGTCTTATGAGAGGTAGCATTTATAGCTAGTTTACTGAGAGACATCAACATTCAAAGTGTCTCCTGTGTTAGTGGCCCGATCACTGGGGACAGTCACCTCCCCTCCATCACTGAGAAAGCTGGACTCTAGGTTCACGCTGCTGGTTTTCTTCCTGTGGCCAGTGTGTGTGAGGCGCAGATCCTTTCTCTGTCCTGCTGTGAGTCACTCCTGCCCCAAGAAGCCCCTTGGACTAGTTCCCGAAGCAATCATATTTGACGCTGTGTGTCCTTCCCGACAAGCATGGGTGTGTGGTAAGGCACGCTGGATTCCCTGCCCACTCTGCCTGCCCGAATGTGCCGTGACACTGTCTGCCCAGACCACAGGGGATCCTAAAAGCTTTGCCTTGTCAACTTGAGTGTGTTGTAGCCGCTCACAGAATGGCTTTGTTCTGGAAGGCTGAATGTGTGTTGCTTAGAGAGAGGAACATCAGTGTTCCTTTTGTAGGTATCCCCGAAGTCTCTTCCCCCTTTCTGTCCTCTTCCTGTTCCTCCCCTTCCCTCCTCTTCCCCTCTTTTCTTCTTTGTTGTTGTGTTAGTAGGATCCCTACTTGTATGCCAGGCTGGCCTAGAACTCATAGCTCTCATCTTGCCCCAGTGCCCCCACAGCCCAAGTGTTAGGATGGCAGTGTGACCCACCGTGCCCAGCCTGCCTTAGTGATACCTCGTGAAGACTTAAGGTTGTCGGCTCTGGAGCTGCAAGGCTGAGATGGCTCTTGTGCCCAAGCTGTGGGCATTTTAGTGTGTCTTGTGTATGTGTATGAGGAGGCCAGTGCACACTGGCTGATGACTAAGTTGTTTCTCAGTGTGCATCGGGTGCCGCCGTGCCTGGAGAGCCTGGGGTTGGAGAAGTGTAGCCCTCCCTCCCAGTTACTGCTCCTGCCTCTCCTCTGATGATCTAGGTACCACACAGCCTGCTCAGCCTTCCACTGGACCACTGAGCCAGCTTTTCATTTTGGAAGATTGCCATTTCAACCTTTATCATTGCAGTGTTGTGGATGTTACAGTCTCTTAGTTTATGAGCCTTTAACCCTAGTGACTTTCTAGGTTGACTGACTCCAGCCTTCAGCTTGTGGAGTGGGGACACGTGTGCTGGCACCAAGCCCCTCAGATCTCTTGCTGCCACCGGTTGGTTCTGGGAAGAAGGTGTGTGGGCTCCTGTGGCTCCTGTGGCAGAAGGCAGTCATCATTGTGATGGCTAGTCAGCTTGGCCGGACCTGGAGCCATCCAGGAGGTGAGCCTCTGAGCAAGGCCGCAGGGGCATCTTCATTTGTTGATGTGGAAAGGCCCATCTTGCTGCAGGTGGGTGTGGCCATGCTGGGTTTGCAGCTGCATTTGTTCGCCTTGTCCAGCTTGCGTTACATGCTGTATCATAGGGCAGTTGTTTTGAACGAAATCTGAATTAAAGGAAGCTGTTTCAAGGATAAATGAGATGCAAGAAGCTGAAGGCACACAGCACATTTATCTGAACTCCTGAGATAGTTTAGCCCTTCGTCTTATATTGACACGGCGTTTCTCTGTAGCCCTGACCCTTTCACGCTCTCCCTTCCTGCCTCAGCCTCCTTGGTGCTGGGATTACAGATGGGTACCACTGCACCTGGCTCAACATCCTTTGATAAGCTAGAAATTATTAAAAATCATACACACCTTCATTTGTTAAAAATTCTGTCAGAATCTGTTGATACTCTCTTTTATAAAGCTACAAATACCACAATAAATATATAATGGAATTACATTAGCATTTTAGATTTTGTTAGTGAATTAAAATTTAAAAAAAAATTTTTTTTAATTTTCAGACTGGGCTTCTCTGTGTAGCCTTGCCTATCCTGGACTCACTTTGTAGACCAGGCTGGCCTCGAACTCACAGAGATTTGCCTGCCTCTGTCTCCTGAGTGCTGGGATTACAGGTGTGAGCCACCATGCCCAGCTTTGTTAATGGATTTAATACTGCTTTCTGTTCACTTCTCATTGAAACTAATTTAATTCACTTAGCATTGCACAAATGTCATTTCTCTGTATATGTAGCAGATAGGCTAGAGATAAGAAACTGGGGAATCAAGTTATTTTTAATTGGTTTTAGTGTCAAAGAACTGAAAAATTTCTCTGACTTCAGTACTAAAAAAATATTCTAATTCTGGAAACCAAAAAAGTTCCTGAGGGAAAAAATTATAAAAAGATAAAAAATAATGGAGTTTAAAATACCAAACATGTAGATAATAATTTGATATCTAGAACATACTCACAGAGACAAGAGACATACCAAGTTCTATAGGTGAAAAAAATAATAGAAAACTCAGTTGCTATACAGACATATAGCAGGATGGTGAGCAGGCTTGCTGATCCTACTGAAGGCTGATGAGGTCTCTGAAGTGAGACGGCAGGAAACAGTAGGATGCTAATAGATGTATGTGGCAGACAGAGCTGCATACCTCAAAGACTGAACTGTTTGCCCAAAAGGCCAATGAGACTCAGTAGCCAAGGACCCTTAGGATAACAGGAAATTACCAGGCCACTCAGCCCCCAGGAAGAAATGAGCGAGCTAGAGAGATGGCACAGCCAGCAGGAGTGTCCTGCCCTTCAGCAGGAGCCTAGTTCAGTTCCAGTCCTGGTACCATGAGGCTTACAACCACCTGTAACTCTGGCACCTAGAGATCTGACATCCTCTGACTTTTGTGGACACAATACACACTCATGCATGCACACACACACACACATACCAATATAATCTTTAAATAAAAAAAAATGAGGGCCTCAAAATAGTCAATATCTGAGCTAAGAAATAGATTTTTTTTTGTTGTTTGTTTTGTTTTGTTTTTTGAGACAGGATTTCTCTGTGTAGCGTTGGCTGTTCTGGACTCACTTTGTAGACCAGGCTGGCCTTGAACTCACAGAGATCCGCCTGCCTCTGCCTCTGGAGTGCTGGGATTAACCGCATGTGTCTCCATGCCCGGCCCTCTTTTAACTTCTTTAAAATACATAAAATCATTAGAACTGATTGAAATAATGTACTATAGATGTATAGGATATGTAGACTTAATACCTATAACAAAAATATCATAGACTGTTTTGAAATGGAAGAAGGAAGAGCCCACCCAGCCAGCGAGCCAGTTTCTGTCAGGTGCAAAGGGAATTCCAGCCCCAACCCCCAAATGTTTACACAGAAGCTCAACCTGGACTACAGGAGGATTTTTGGTGGTTAGAGAAAAGTCAGCTCTCCTCTGGAATGGAGTCATTTCCTTTACCTCTGGCTGAAGGGACACATGGATACCTGTGGTGCCATCAGCATATCAAAGCACACGCTGGCCTCCAGACTCCCTCAGTATCACAAGCACCTGCTACACATTTTAGAGTCCATGCTAGCATCCTAGCCCTTCTCATATCCTTAGTACCCTGAACACCGTACAGCTCCGAGGCTTCCCTCCCCACAGCCATGCCTTCTCCTTCTAACCCGCTGTTCCCACAGTGTGCTCTCGCTCTCTCTTCTCTGCTTCTCGCTGTGTTTTAGTCTGTTCTCCAACCCCTGCTATTCTCTCCTCTCTTGCAGACAGCTCTGGCGATGTCCTGTCTGCTGGCCATGTTTAGTCTACTTTCTTTCTCTGGACTCGTCCAAAAATGCCTCAGGCTGTTGTCTCTATCATATCTACAATAAAAACCTTTACCTTTACCATAGTATGGCATGGCCATGTCATCAGTTTATACAGTGTCCAAACCAAGAAGCTAGTATCTAAACCAGTAAGCCAGTATCCAAATGAATAAACTAGTATCCAGCCAGGAAGCTAGCATCCAAACCACGGAGCTAGTACCCCAACCAGGAAGCTAGTACCCCAACCAGGAAGCTAGTACCCCAGCCAGGAAGTTAGTATCCCAACCAGGAAGTTAGTATCCCAACCAGGAAGTTAGTATCCCAACCAGGAAGCTAGCATTGCTCTCATATATTTTCTTTGTCATGGGAAAATAAAACAAATATCGCTTATGAACGACACAAACCTCCCTAATGACAAAAATATTGGAAATCAAATCTGTAATGTAAAAAGGGTTATTTGCAGTGACCCTAAGGATTTACCCAAGAAATGTGAAGCAGATTTAATATCTTCCAAATTAATTAATATAATCCACCGTATTAATAAGGGACAAAGTCCACACAACCGTCTCAGTGGGTATAGAAAAAGGATTCGCTAAACCTAATACTCAGGATAAACAAAGTTCTCAAGAACACAAGGCAGCTTCATTCTGAGTAAAAGCAGCTGTGAGGAATCTACAGTCAGGGTCAGGATGGTGAGCAGTGGGGTGGGGGGTGGGGGCGGGAGGCTGCCTTACTCCTCAGATTGCAGAGGGGGCAGGGGGCTCACACTGCTCCCGTGTGGAACTCCTTTCTGGAGAGGTCATAATACAACTGGCAAGCTCACAGTTTAAAGATGTTACAAACCTTGGGTAGAATAAATCTGCTACCAACCACTATAAGATAAATATATGCTGTAAACACTTGGGTTTATTCATTCTTTTAAAACATTTACTTGGAAGTAGCTCAAGTGAAGAAGACACACATGTGCAAGGTCTCTCACACATCTTTACACGTGTAAACAGTTACCTGATAACTACATAGTTGATGTGTCATTTGACGAAATGTGATGTTTCTATTTTAAAATAGCCTGAGAGGTTCGTGTCCTGGGAAAATTCATGTAGTGTTTTCATATTTTATAAAAGTTGGCTTTAAAATACTTGCTTTAATTAGAGTCTGTAAAAGTCTGCATGGTGGGCCTGAATTGGAAGGAAAATTACCTGTAAGGTTAATACAATTATGGCTGAATTCTCCACCATTAAAAAAATCCCATTATTCTCGCCAAGGCATTGTTATTATAAAACAAGTATGATTCTGGGAGGAGGAAATAAGGGTCAATGGACGCAAAGCCAGTTAAGTTGGCTCAGGGAGGAAGGAATGGTGGATAGACGGGATGCTTTCTGTAAAGACTTAATTTACTGAGGTCCCCTCTGTCTGCTGTGGGACTTTGCTTCTTTTTTGTTGAAAATTTCATTCGTGAGAACGATGTCTTTTGATCTAATCTATCCCCAGTTTCCCTTCAGTTCTTCCTGTCCCTTCCCACTTTCCCTAACTCTGTATTTGACCCTCCCTCCCTTCCCCTCTCCCAGTCCACTCAGGGCTGACTGTACATGTGTGGGTGTGTGAATGTAGGACCATCTACTCTGGCCACATCCCTGCAGGAAACATTCTGCTCCTTCCAGCAGCCATTGGTTGTGTGTGTGTGTGTGAAGAATTTCACATGTGAATACTGTATTGCCGTCATTTCTCCCACCCCTCTCCTTCCTCCACTCTATTCCCAGACACAGACACGCATGCTTCTCACACCCATGGCCTTTTATTCTTAATTACAATGGTTACACATATGCACATCAATTCATAAATATAACCCATGGAGATCATTTAGTGACCTTGGGATTGACTAACCTACCAGGGGCCTATTCCCAGCGCACACAGATTCTCCTGCTCTCAGCAACAGTTGATTGGCTGTAGCTTTGCGAGGGTGAAGCCTTGCGAGACTCCCAGCCACAGCAGCATGGATGGCTTGATGTGTGCAAGTCTTACACATCCAGTCACAGTTGCTGCGAGTTCCTGTAGGCAGTGGCTCTGTCTAGCCAGAAATTACTGTCTTGCTACAGACACAGACTGCCTCTGGCTCTTACAATTTTCCTGCCCCTATTTTGTGTGATCCCTGGCTCCCTGGGGGTAGGAGGTGTGATGCAGATGTCCAGATTAGCACTGAGCACTCCATGGCCTCTTAGTCACTGCAGGTGACCAGCTGTGACTCTGCTATTAGTCACCATCTTCTGCAAAAAGCAGCTTCTCTCATGAGGGATGAGAGACGCTTTAACCTACAGGTATAAAGACAAGAACGCGGGGGCCAGTTCACTACTGGGTTCATGTAGCAGGATCATAAATACTACTGGGTTTTCCCCGAGGGCCAGATGTGTGGCCAACTTCTGATTTTTGGCCCAGTTAATGGTCCAGGTATAAGTTCTGTCTTGTGGAAAGGGTTTTAAATCCAAGCAGAAAGTGGTTGTTTAGTCGCAAAGCATTAATGCTACTATTCAGCCAGTGGGCATGGCTTGCCAAGGCAGTCATGTGTATAGCTTGAAGCTCCATCCATTTAGGGGGCGGGGAGAGAGAGGGAGAGAAAGGGGCATGGGGGAATGAATCTGAGTGTGTATATATGCATGTATGTGTATACATACACATATACATCCCACATATGGCATATGGGCCACACACACATATGTATATATATTTGTGTATGTCAATGTGTATGAGGCCCATATGCCATATGTGGAGGTGGTTGTTTTTAACAGACTCTCAAGTGTTCAATTTTACCAATAAAGACTTGGGAGCCAGATGCTGTGGTGAAAGCCTGTTAGCTCAGAGAGGCAGAGAACGCACCCAGCCGACCTTCCTGCTCAGCTTCTCAGAAGGAATGCGTCTTCCCCATGCTGTCTCACAACAACAACAACACAAAAACCCCTCAAACTGAAGGTGCCTCCCTTCTCCTGTGCGTCTCCCTGTCCATCCTCCTGACTTCCTCTAGCTCTCTGTGGTCTTTTCCTGTGTTCACTCCCTGTCAACTGGTTGCTTGCTTTGCCTCTTGACCTCTGGCTGACCTTATTTAAGCAGAAAGCTCTTGGATTAAAGGTGTGTGCTAGGGCTGAGCCACACCACAACTAGAAACAGGTTTTTTTTTTTGCAGTAAACAACATAATCTCAGGGGTCACAGTGTGATCAAATATCCTGCAACAGGAGGTCAGAGAACAACTTAATGGAAGTTGTTTCTCTTTTTCTACTGTGTGGGTTGTATGGCTTGAAGACAGTTCATTAGGCTTAGCAGCAAGTGGCATTATCCACTGAGCCATCCGGCTGGCTTCACAGCGAATCACTTACCGTGTGGCCGTCAGGAGAGTAGGCACTGTAAAGGGTACACAGGAGAACCACACAGGACTGCTGGAGGATAGAGAAGCAGAGTGGGTGAACACAGGCAGAGTGCATTCTGGGTCCCTGAGGTCAAAGGGCAGAGGGCTTTGTAGGTGGGAGCAGCTAGGCAGCCATGCTAGACTTTGCCCAGTTTGGTACTGACAGGAAGGAGAGAGAAAGCCGGGCTCATTCCTCACACAGGACCACAGGCTGCAGGAAGGACTCAGGGAGGCTTTTTAAAAGATTTCAGGTGGGGATTTTCCTGTAGCTTGGAGAATGCCCCTGACTCACTGACTCACCCACCGTTGCTGTGTGTGTGTTTTGGCCCCTCTTGACTTGAACATACACTTACCCTGCACGCACAAACCTTGGCCAGCGAGGCAAGCTGGGTCCCACTGGGTTCTGTAACTGAAATGATTGCCGCCCTAATGAGAATCTTCCCCTGCAGTGAGAAATGAATTTTAAAACCAATCTCTCATTTTTCCACTTCTTAAAAGAAATTGTCTTCATCAGAAAGCAAGCTGGCTTGCCAGTTTTGACAGCTTCTTTGTTAAAAGCAAGATTTCATCTTTTCTTTTCTCCCGGTGCATAAATAAGTCATCCAAAGGGTAACTTGAGGGCAGCTGAACTCCTAACGGGTACTGAGGCTTCCCCTGAGACCAGACCAACCGACAGAAAGGTGCAAACGTCTCAGCCTGTACCACAGAGGTGGAGCAGGCGAATGGGCTGACAAATTGGCAAGAGCTGAGAGTAACTGAGGCACCCTAGACCCCACAGTCTGAGGCCCCTCTGCCACCTGCGGGGGGATGGGGGGAGGGGTCTTTGTAAGGATTAAGAGCCCTCTTGTGTAGGAAAGTGCTTTGTAATCCAGGAAACACAGCTCATTGTTATTATTAGAACTTGTGGGCGGTATTTTGGGAAAAATAAGTAGATAGAAGGGGAGAGCTGCTTTGAAGTGTGTTAGAAGCATGGCCCGCCAAAGCATCTATAGCTGTGTGCCGACAAGGTCACAGTCCGGCACCCAAGTGACCTTTAAAGGCTGTAGTGTCATTTCAGTACCTTCCCTTGGCCCGCAAAGGTCCCTTGTGTGTGTTTGTTGATGGACTGGATGCACGTGAGGTCTGTCAAAAACATGGAACACTTGAGAAGCTCTTTCAAACCATGAAACAATCTGTACTAGAGAAGAAATGGATTCTCCAAGAGGGAAAAAAAAACAAAAAACAAAACCTGTCCTTATTTACAGAATTTTCTAAACGAAAGCCCAGCGCCTTCTCCTGTCCCTGACTCCAGCCTCCCCACAGGGCTTCCCTGAGCACCAGCCTGGGAGCACACAAACATGCTTATGTAAGGGGAGCACCAACCACACACAGCTGGGAACAACCTTGCGCGTGGATGGCCTAGACTGGAACACAGTAGAAAGTAATGTGCTTCGTTAATTACTGCTTTGGGTTTGGACAAAGCCTGTTTAAGGCTTATATAACGTTATTTTTAATCATGACATGTAACAATCAGCCCCAAATATCTCTGAAAATATAACGGCCACTCTCTACGGCTGACTCAAGCACGTGATGCTGGAAGTCACACACGGGTGCGGAAGAGTTAATAGTGGGAGCCAGCAAAGGCTGCGACATCGGGCTTCGTGGAAATGCCTCAGACAAAACCTCATGGAACCAGGCTATTACTTCAATGGTTGTAAAACCTAAAACGCTTCTATTTAGCAGAGAATAAAGACTTTAAAAAATGAAATAAGCCTTCAGCTGTGGAGCAGGGCAATTAAAGCTGTGGAGGGAAGACAGGGAAGATGGATGCCGAAATTAAAGAAAGCTAAAACATAGAAAGGCAAGATTAGTGATGTTGACACTTGCTCCCCAGATGGATAAGATCTCGCTGAACTTGTTCCTGGAAAAAAGAGGGATCAACACAGCAGGAGGACAAAACTAAGGCAGACACTCAGACCGGAAGAGAGAGAGGGGGCTGGGGCGCTGTGGGGCGAAGGAAGGGATTTCTAGGAGGAAACGGACTGAAAAAAAAAGAGAGCGAAAGAAAAAAAACCCAAACCCAAAGTGATTCATAAGTCATGTTTAACATGTTTCTAATAAAATATGAGGACTAGGTAATTATATAGCTACCACATTATATGTGTTTGGCTGTAGCCTTAGCTGTCCTGGACTTGCTTTGTAGACCAGGCTGGCCTTGAGTTCACAGCAGTCTGCCTGCCTCTGCCTCCCCAAGTGCTGGGGTAGCAGGTGTGTGCCACTGCACCTGGCTACAATATATATAACAGTAGTTTGTGTTAAAAAAAAATCGTTTTCATTTATTCTTTGATAACCTCATACATGTATACAGTGTATCTCAATCCTGTCTACCCCTAGCTCCTCCTAGGCTCCTGAACACATCCTTTCTCACCTCCGTCCTTCCCCATCTCTTCCCTTTGTAACTGACGAAGTCGAATTAGTATTATCAGCTGGAATGTAGCCTGATCTTGCCGACCTGATCTTGTCCTTAGCTGTAGTGAGTCAGGATTGCTGTGGCCGTGTCAGATGCAGCAGGCAGCATTCCATACGCTCCTCCTCATGCACGAGCTCTTACAGTCTGTCTGTTCTTGCTTCTGCAGTTTCCTGAGCTGCATGTGTGCAAGCGAGCATGCGTGTGTGTGCGTGTGTGCGTGTGTGTGTGTGTGCGTGTGTGCGTGTGTGTGTGTGTGTGTGTGTGTGTGTGTGTGTGTGTGTGTGCGCACGCGCGATACAGATGTCCCAGTTTGGGCTGAGCACTTATGGTGTCGTGACCAGTCATGAGTCTCTGCATTAGCTCCCATGCTTCTCTGGCAGAACTAATCTACAGATATACACATAAGTATTTAGAAGGCAGTTTGGTGACATATCTATTAGCTGAGCAATAATGGGAGGTCCGTGGCAAATCCTACAACTTCCTAAGCCATGGGCTTTTGACCTGGTCTCCAGTACCAGACACAAGCTCCTCCCTGTGGAGCAAGCCCTGGATCTAATCCATGCATTTGGTCACCCCTCAACAGCCATGCCACCACTGCACCAGTGCCCTCATCTTTCCCGTGCAGATACTGTAGTGTCCAGGGTTCACTGCTGGATGATACTGTTGATGACTTTGTTTCCCCAGTAGCCTATATAGCATCTCTGTGGTTTTTTAATGAACTTTTTCAGAGAATATTAAAAAAAAAAAAAAAAGGCACAGTATAAATCCATGCTCTAAGTCCAGTTAGCTCAAAAAAACCAAAGTACACAGGTTATCTGTACAAAGACAAGCAGGTGAAATCCATAACCAAACAAGGGGCCCAAGAATGCTGCACCGCAGAGGCCAGGTGGCAGGACTCAGCTAGGCTTGTTCCGGTAAGGCTGAGTGTTTTAATATTGTAAAATGTAGAGATCTAATTTATTAAAGCAAAAACGAAAGTAGGCAATCTGCATGCTTATCTCAAAATTCAGAAAAACCTTTTTATTAAAAGTCAATATCCTTCCTTAATTAAAAAAAAACACCTTAGCAAGTTGGGATAGAAGGGCGCCTTTAGTTTGATAAAGAATAATATGTACTCAAAAGCTCTGAAGACATTACTTTAATGAGGGATATTTTAGAAAGATTTATAAAATGAAGTAGGAAGGTGACAGTGATGCTCACTGTCCCAGCTTAAAGCCGGGATTTTACTAGAAGTCATAACTGATACAGTGCAAGGAAAAGAGCCAGCATGCTGAGTACTGGCTGGGAAGGAGGAGGCAAAGGACGAAAAATGACACGTTAAAGTTTCTTCTAGCACTTATCGGAATTCTCAGGACAGCTTTGTTTGCAGGTACTAGACTGTTGATGTAGATAAAGACCTGGATGGACTGGTGGGAGACAGACAGACAGACAGACAGACAGACAGACAGACACACACACACACACACACACAGAGAGAGAGATAGAGAGAGAGAGAGAGAGAGAGAGAGAGAGAGAGAGAGAGAGAGAGA
>OU015747.1:142638464-142650923 GCA_907169655.1 Acomys percivali
GGGTCAGGCTGGAAATGGGTCAGGCTGGAAATGGGTCAGGCTGGAAATGGGGCCCGGGCTCTTTACTCGCAGGACCAAGGAATGACTGCTTAAAATGACCAACAGACATGTTTTCTCCTGAAGACTAGCTTTATGATTTTCCTGGTCTCTAACTCAGCCCATGCTGGTTGAAAAACAAATTTAAGAAGTGTGAAAGGGGGTTGAGGATGTGGCTCAATTAGCAAAGTGCTGGCCTAGCATCCAGACATCACTGAGTTCAATTCCGAGCCGTGTGTAAACTGGTGTGGCGGAGCATGCAGGCCACCTCAGCATTCAGGGTGTGACGACTGGACAATCAGGAGAGTTCAAGGTCATCTTTAGCTACATGGAAAGTTCTAGGCCAGCCTGGGTTACATGAGACCCTGTTAGTAGAAAGAGAGGGAGAGAGGAGGAAAGAAGGGGAGAGAGCCAGAGAGGGAGGATGGGGAGAGAGAGGGACGGAGAGACAACTATTACTTTTGGTGCCTTCACACGTCTGCTTTCTGTGTGTGTCTGGACGACATCTGGATACTGCGTTCCGTAAAGTTTGGAAAGATGTTTCACACACAGTTTGCTAAGAGCACTGAGCTGTTGCAGGTCTTTCAGTGTCGTGGAAGAGTGAGTGTGGTGTTTCGTGCTGCTAGGATTATAGGCCGGAGTCATAATCTTTTCTGACTAAGGTGGATATTTTCCTGTCTGCCTCTTTGTGGAGAAATCCCCATGCTCAATAAACAATAACAACAGCAGCAGCAGCAACAACAACAACAACAACACACGCACACACACACACACACACACACACAGAGAGAGAGGAGAGAGAGAGAGAGAGAGAGAGAGAGAGAGAGAGAGAGAGAGAGAGATGAGATACTGTTCCTGAACTAAATATCCCATTAGTTCTTGAGGCAAGAGTTTAAGTCTGTACCCTTTTGCCACTGACAACTGTGTGGTTGTTGCTGTGGAAGAGTCTAGAAAATGCCTTTGGCTGATGGCATTGACTTCCCTTCATCCTGAGAAGCCTTAGTGAGGAGGGTGCTGGCCTGGCAGCCTGAGTGGCCTGTGCTCATGCCGCAGGGTGTCCGCTGTGTGTGTTGGAGTTCATGGACAGGGCGCACTAGGGGAGCGCCTAGCGCACAGAGAGCTCGGCCTCCGGAGCCCACAGGCAGGGCTTCCTCCCCAAGGCGAAGCTGGTGAGCGAATTGTTGACCATCCTGGAGAAACTCGAGCCTTCAGTCGGACACTTTGCCCAGTGGTTGAGAGAGTCAGCTCTGGGGTTGTCCTGCCTCCTGCTTGCGGCCTCCTTCCCACAGCTCCCTTCTTGTGCCCGATGCAGGCAGATTCCTGAGAGTTTTTACAGGACACCTCTAAAGGGGTAATTGATTCTGGGAACTGGATGCTGGCGGGGCTGTTGCGTTCGCTCCTTATTTTAAAATGGGTTTTAACAGAGATGATTGCCTGGCCATGGGAAGCCAAGAGCCACCTGTGGGTGGCTAATGGTTTCAGTCTAATTAGAACTTGGGCTGCTTTCTCATGTCTCAGGCAAGGATTTAAGATCTTTTCTGTTCTGGAAGGGGTTCAGCTTAACTGATCTGGTTTCTAGTCAGGGCTTGCAGCTCACAAACGAACAAGACTCCGGTGCCAGGATCGAAGTAGCTAGCACCTTTCACACGCTAAGTGTGCACCCCACCACCGAGCTGCTTCCCGGCTTGCTTCTGGGAACCTGTGTCAGCCTTGAGGTGAGGAACAAACTGAAGTGGTACGCTGTGCCTAGGGCCAGCCTTTCTTCCTTCAGGGGAGATGACTGCCCCATTATAGCCATTACTGAGAAGTTGCTAAGAGTGGCCAGTTAGAAACGGGCTGTTTCACGGTCTCAGAAATGTTTTCAGGGGCTCTTCCTGCAGTTCTCATGCAGAGGAGAAAGAGAGAAGCCCTAAAGGCATGAAAGGAAGATGGGCCCAGCTCTTTCTTTTCCCAAACGGCTCTCCCACCAGAGTATTACTTCCTAGTATCCAGGGGGACCTTGCGCATTTCCACTTCTTTTATGCTTCCACCTTCTCAAAGGCAAGCAGTGTTTCCATCTCTTTCTGGTAACTGAAGAACGTGACTCAGGCCGCCATTTCCTCTGTGTGGTGAAGTGTGAGGACTGTTGGGCTAAGGGCCCCTGTTGAGCTCTTCACAGAACTCTCGTGAATGCCAGACACTATGCTGAGCACCCCACATGGTCTACAGCTTACAGTGCCTGTTACGTGATAAGAAAAAGAGGGCGTCTCAGGACTGTGGGGCTGCAGAATGTTCAGCGGGCCCCTCACCTGTGATGGGATGGAGCCACAGTCTTGGTGCGGGCCACTGCTGTTCCCCGTGCTCACTCACTGACACGTGCAGAATTCCCTCCGAGAACTTGAGCGGGCTGCCGGTGCCTGGTGTAGAAACCCTCTGTGTTTCTTTGTTGTTTTTATTTGACCACACAATTATGCTCCGGACTCATGACTAGATGTGCAGTAGGGAAGCAGGTACTTTTCAGCGACCTGTCACTCATAGTCACAACGGCATACACGTCGACAAATTCTTGTGTTGATGAGAAGGTTTTTGCACTGTGTGTGATGCTGGTAACCAGCCCTGTAAAGCCATCTCTGGAACGGCCTTCCTTCAGGATGACTGCAGTGTTAAGCTTATGGCTTCTCCCTTTGCTGTCTCTGTACATCTATGTGCATATTTTATGCCCCTTCTGAACCTTCCCTGGGGTCAGGCTTGCAGAGGGATGGGGATGTCCAGCCGTGAAAGCCTGGGCAGATATCGGGAGCTCTGTGCTGCCTCCCTCCAGGCATTCCTTAAAGTGAGGAGTCAGTGTCTTTTCCTTCGTGTTGAGTTTCTTGTGCCATGGGGATGGACGGCATTTCTAGGCTCTTCTATGGCAGTGTGTTAGCCATCCTATTGGTGACGCGTGCTTTCGGATGCGTCTTCTGTCTCATCTGAGCATCTCATCACAACTTTCTTATCCCTCAGAGGATTCCAGGAAACAGGAAACAAAGCACTTGCAAGCTAGCCCACTTTCCTCTGTTCTAAGAGAATTCCCATTAGGAAGACGTGAAAGCCGAGGCTGACTTCAGGGTTGGCTTTAGATCTAAGTTGTTGTCGGCCCTCGCCCTGGCCTCCCTGTGGGACGAGACACTGACAAGGGCCTGGAAGTGGAGCCCTCACTGTGGCTGGTCCTCCCTGAGGAAGGGAGAGGTGTGTGGAGAGGATGATTTATCTCAGCTTCAGGTGGGAACCTGGCTCTGCCTTCCATAGGTCTCCGGGAGGATTTGATGGTGAAGAGACAGTTACCACTTCTAAACATGAGCTTGTACTTTTCCTTCTCTCCTCACAAGGCCACCATTGTCATTCTGTAAGTGGCACTCACCCTCTCTCTCAGGCGGTGGCAGGGGATTTAGATGGACACTACCCAGCACTTGTGCAGCCTCCTGTCTGCGAGCCACCTCTCTCTTCCCAGTCTGCCTTCAGCTCAGCTCCTTCAAAGCCCGGCTGGGCTCCAGTGCTCAGGGACTCCCATGAACACTGTGAGTCCTGCTCAGCCCTCCTTTCATTCTCCTGCTGGACTTGAGCCTGTCCTCATCAATGCTTTTGAATGGTCCCCAAGGCTTCTTTATGTCACTTTCTGGTTTCTCTAAAGTGATACGGTCACAACTATCAGTAAGAACCCAGGTTGGGAGGGAGAGAGGAGGAACTGTTAGATGACCTTGATAAACAATAGACTCTCAAACACAGTGATGTGTTCACTTAGCCAAAGCCTTAGACTTTTGGAAGGAGTCCTCAGGGCTACTGTGGAGGCTTACTAATTATGAGATACAGGTTCTACTGGTGGGTAGAATACAGAATTATGAGCTGTATAATATTGCTGTTGGGTTCCCAAATCATGTTTCCTAAAAGTTTAGGTTTCATCTGGTTGCCTCACTAGAGACACCAGAGACCAGCTTCTCTACTGTGTCCATGGGTCACTTTTGTGTTGGGATTCCATGTGGCTGTTTAATTTATATATATATATACCCTAGAAAATAGAAAGAAAGGCCAGCCACACACCTCTCCTTTGAGAACAAGATTAGGAAGTTACCTATATTCATTGTTTCAAATCCCATTGGCTGGGATTTGATAACCTAACCGCATGTAGCTGCAAGAGAGTCTGAGAACTGTAATGTTGCCCCAAATCATTGGTTGAGGGGAAAAAACAAAATTTAGAGGTGTCTTACCAGGGAGAAAAGATTGTGACTCAAGTTTGAGATCTGCTTTGTAGTTTGGATTGTATGGTTTTGGTGAGAGTGAAGAAGCTGCCCCTGGCTCTTGCCTCCACTGGTGGATAAGGACAAACCATGATAAAATGTGACAGCCCTATGAAGAGAGCAAGAGTTTTGCTTGTGGAGGCCAAGACTTTCAGTGTTGGTAACAGTAGCTGCCTCTTGTTCTTCTCAGATAATTTTGTGTTTCCTGTTCTTAGAAAAAAATAAAACAATAATTGCTGCTCTGTCTGAGGAGTGCGGGAATGCTATTTAATTTCATTTTTAGTTTATGTTTATTTTGGGAAACGGGGCAGTATTCAGAATTCTCTGGGAGAAACAAGCACTCATTTATCATTTCTTCTTCGATGGCTTTTCTAGCCAGGGAATGAGCTGATTTTTCTCGAGAAGTTGATTCGCCCCCACCCATCGCCCACAGCTGTGGGCATCTCCACCTGTGGCATAGCCTGGGTACAACCTGCCCCGCTCAATCCTTATACTTCACTTACAGAAAACAAGCACTGCTTTCTCCTGCCCTGTCCCCACCACATTGATGCTGTTCTTTAGGGTCACGGGTCCTTTTGGGGGTATTTTTTTCCCTGCACGTTGGGCCTTTCTCTGAATGTTTCTGGCTACCTTGGCCTCTTTCTCACTTTGCTGTGCCTCTTCAGCTCTAGGGAGACTCTTGGCTTCTAGAGGGCAGGACCTGTGGGTCTCTCTGGCCGCCCTCTTCTCCTCTCTGCCTGGACATGTGCTGCTGGAGGGTGAGAAAGAGTGTCAGTTAGAACCAGCCAAGTCTGGCTGCCAGAAGAGCGGAATGGCACACAGCACCTGGCACCTGGTCCTTCTAGGATGCCAACAGTAGGAGCTCTTCTCTGCTTCCTGTCCCGGATCTTGTAGAACTTTGTGGAACTCAACAAATGATGAGGTCCTTTGGGTGTGGTCTTCTGTAAGAGAACTTGAACTTGTCTTGCATGCAGTGTGGAGGCAGTCGGCAGTTCCCTAAATGTATACACTCTCGGATGTGTGTCATCTAGATACAAAACTTCTGTAAGAAACCAATTGGCTGGACCACGGGGCAAGTTCAGGGAGGCCTCCCAGATTTTACTGCCCAGGCCTGACTGGCAGCATCCTGATTGAGCAAGACACAGGACTCAGAGCAACAGGAGCTCCTGAGAGAAGGTACTAGAACACTGAGCACCCAGGACAATCGTGTGTAAGGCATTTGTGGATGAACAGCTGTTAAAGCAGGCCACATTCCTCTTTGACAGACGTGAAGCAGCTCGCCCCAGGGCACCGCCTCGGAGGTGGAGGTGGCTGAGCTGGATTTTGATCCTCGTTTCACCTGACAACAAAGTCTTTCTCTTTGTGTTGTCGCTTCCCTCGTTGACTGTTTTGGGGTACAGCAAGAGAAAACATCCTTTGTGCTGTGTAGGCTGAGGGCATGCAGAATTAAAAGCCCAGGAGCTGGGAGGGGTGCAAGGGGGGGCAGTGGAGATGCTCTCTTGCAACATATTTTTCTAGTCCGGGCTTTATAATTTTAATGAAACTTCTCCAGCTGCATGTGAGGTGGGCGGACACTGGCCTTGAAGGTGGCTGGACGCCACACACGGAGGAAGAATTTACAACCAGCACCAGACATTAGGAAGCTAATGGAGGGTCTCTCTCTTACCTCACTGGCGGGCACATTATCTGGGAAATGCCCTTATTTACTTATTTGTCTTTAATGCAATTCGTACAGAGACGGAAGTGGTAATATTGTCAGAAACACCTTGTTTCTACTGTGCTTCTATACCTGTCTCCTTTGTAGCTCATGGCCTCTGTGGGGAAGGGAGTGCTGCCTCTTCTTATAGCTAAGGAGACAGTGGTGTTGCAGGTCATGCGGCTAGCAAGAGGGAGTTGAGCTCACCAGTCCCATGCAGTGTTGTTTTCACTGTCTCTGAGTGCCATGGCAACCACTGGTTATGGTAACCACAGATGATGCTGGTGGGTCAGTAGCTGATGTCTTCACAGACTGTGTCAGGGCAGAGGGAGATGCTGATGCTGGGTCAATGGTGGTGACAGCTCCCTTTCCACTTGGAGCAGAAGAATCAAGAAACCATTTTACACCTCCAGCTGCTGTGTATCAAGTATTTATCATAGTTTGCAGCTGATAGACTGACACTCACAGGTGGCTACAGAGAAATTGTACTGAAGAGAAAAGAAAATTTCCTTTTCTTTGAAACTGGTGAGAGATGAGAGTCCATTAAGGCAAGTTTCTGACAACACGTGAGTCACAATTTTTCACAAGTCTGTGTAACCTCCCCAGTTCCCAACAAGAACAAGGTGGCTTCAGAGAGCACAGCTACCACCCATTTCCTGCTTTCTTCCACATATAAGGAGAAAGTACTTGTGGTTTGAGATGTGTGGTTGCCTCCTGGCCAGTCCCTCAGACTCCATCCTGTGGTAGGCTCACGTTTATGACCCACTCTGAGTCTTCTGTGTGCCAAGAGATGGGGATTGCAACCGTTGCCATGAGACCAGTGTGCTGCGTGTTTTGAGCAGCCAGGCTTGTGTCTGTATTCTTCCATTTAGAAAGTGTCTGGCCTGCAGGAGAAGGTGTCTGCCTGGGCTGCAGAAAAAGGCGTCTCTCTGGGCTACAGGGGAAGGCATCTCTCTGGGCTGCAGTCTGGGTCTTTGTCCTGGAGGATTCCCATGGCTTATACCATCCAGTCTCTCAGAACAAAGATCCCACAGCCTATCTACCCACCAGCTCATTCACAGACTGCCCACCTTTCTGGGACAGCCCTCTTTAGACGCAACTAACTGGCCAAGAGAGCCTTATGCAAGCCACTCCCCATGCCCACAGAGCCAGCCAAGCTGCACACGTAGCTGTTGCTAGGTCAGAAAGCACCTTCATGTTAAGTCACCGAGCTTAGCAAACCCAAGGCTCGGATCAGACAGGCGTGGAAATGGATCCTGGCTTCACTCTGCTACTCAGGAGGAAACACTGTGTCTGAGTCAGCTTCTTCATCAGCGATGGCTGCCAACAGACCGGCAGTGAGGGTCAGGCTAGCCTCTTCTAGAACCGTTGTTTCTGCCTGAGGTCCAGGCAAGAGCCATAGAAGGCCTCATGTCAGTGGAGGCTCTGCTCTTACTGTGTCTTTATTGATTTGAGTCAGTTGGCATTTTTACCAGCGGCTCTGGCGGGTGCTGGCTGAGGGTTTAAAGGCGGGGAGGAGGCGTGCTAGAGAGATGGTGACGGGAGCAGGGATTGCCCAGCTTTGTGTGAGAAGAGCTTAACTGAGGTTTGTGCGTGGGACTCAGCAAAGACAGTGCTGTGGTGTGGACGGTGCCAGGTGGGCACCGAGCAGCGGCGGACTCTGTGGGTCCTCAGCTGACCTGACTCTTTGAGAACACTTTCCTTCCTCACTCTTCTTCGCTGTAGTCCATCATGCACATGTGGGAGGGGTGCTTTTAGCTGTCATCAGCTGCAGGCCTGGCTCTGAATGGCGGCCATGCAGTAATAAAACCAACCACGGCCTCAAGAAAACTTGGCAAGGTGCAGGGGCTGGAGAGGAGCCTAAGTGGAAGGCCAAAGGGCTTTGGGGGAAGGTACACGTGTGGGAGTCACCCTGAGCTCTGCAGAACGTAGGGCTAACCTTGGCCAGGCTGACCCTTTATTTGTGCTCCAGGAAAGTGTGGGGAGAGGAGCTCAGTGGGCCTGAGTGGGGGTGGCACAGCTAGAGCAGGGGAAGGGGATGCCCCTCGCCCTGCTTAGAGCTGCCCACCCCGCTGGCTTGCAGAGCCCAGGTTTCCTGTCAGTGAAGTGGAATTACCCACTGGAGAAACTAAAGCGTGCTCTGAGGAGTCGCACAAACCAGCCCAGATGTGTAAATTAGCCGAGGAGGCAGGGAGAGTGCCGCGGGGAGGCACAGTGATGGGCTGCTGGATAGACTGCCCATCGGGCCAGCTGGACGTGCCCGGCGGCAGAACAGAGGCAGGGACAGGTGGAAGGCACAGGCTCTTCCTGGCTGGCTTTGGAGCCTGTCCTTCCTGGACTGCTCAGGTGTTTAATTACACCGAGCTGTGATCACATGCAGGCACAGCAGGGCTTGGCTGGAACCCAGCAGTTTAACAAGTGGAAGGGAGGCAGGGCTCTGTGAATGTGGCTCAAAGGGCCATTTCAACCTTTCATCTTGGCTTTCCTTTTCTGCCCTCCCTCCTTCCCACAAATGCAGATCAGAGCCTTTCTGTGTGCCAGGCACTTAGCCATGGTGTGTGGACAGACAGGCGGCCACTCTCTTCTAGTGACAATGACCCTGATCTCCAGTGGCGCTGTGCGCACTCGCCGAGCTTCTGCCTTGTTTCCTTCTGTCAACCATGTTTCTAGGACTCTCTTCTTCTGCAGTTGGCTTTTTGGACCCAAACCCACAATGTGACATTTATCCAAATGTGGCTCTCCCAGCCTTGACTGTATTCAGCTGGCAACTCAGACACGAGCAGGGACAGCGCAACCAGCACAAAATTAGTTTTCCTTTTTGTCATGTGTATCAAGATAGCTAGAATTCAACTTATTTATGTTTGTAATTGAAACTTTTTCATGTGCATGTGCGTATGCACATGTGTGTGGGTGCGCATGCATGTATGTAGGTGCACATGCACGTGGAGATTCATGGTTGATGTTGGGAATAATTTCCAACTGTTTTGCCACCATAGTCGCCGAAGCAGGGTCTCTCGAGCATACGCAGTGTCCATCTTTCTGTGGGTATCCTCTGCCTTTGCCTTCCAACACTGGGATTGCAGGGTGGCCACTGTGCCTGTCCAGCATTTCCATGGGTTCTGGGCATGAACCCTGGTCCTCACTTCTGCGTAGCAAATACTTTAACCACAGAGCCATCGTCCCAGCTCAGTTTTTAATAATAATAATAATAATAATAATAATAATAATAATAATAATAATATAGCAGTTTATAAAAACGTAAAGGCTGTATATATGCTCACGAGTTTCTGTATAATATCCATTACACACACAGTGTGCTACTTACTTATCTACCTATTTATGACTTATTTATCTATTTGCAGCACCAGGCAAGTGTTGTACCCGAGTCATAGCTCCAGCACAGTGTGCAGTACTTCAATCAAGCTAAACACACCTTTGTTCCAAACAGTCACCATGTCTCCATAGTGAAAACTTTCCAAACCCTTTCACTCTCTGGTCTGTGTCCACGGTTGTGTCCGTTGCCATCTGTGCCATGCTCAGAGCTGTCGGGTTCCAACTGTGGCGTCCCCAGAGTCACTGCTCAACCTCTCGCCGATGCCCTTCTGCCTCTTACCCTGGTTTCTGGAGCCACAATTCTGGTCTTTATTTCTGGAAGAGCAGCTCTTTTGGCTTCCAAATATGTGTGAGAACATGCAGTGTTTGTCTTCCAGCGCCTGGCTTATTTCACTCAACACAATGACTTCCAGTTCCATCCATATTATTGCAAGTGACAGGAGGACGAGGCTTGTTGCCTGAGGCTTGTTAGTGACCTTCTGTTAACCCACTGTCCCTAGCGCTGCCCACTGTTTCTGTTGGGGAGCTGCCCATAGGTAAGTAGGCATTAGGGGTGGAGTGGGGGTGGGGAGCATGCATGGAGGCCGGAGGTTGACATTAGGTCATCCCGTGTTTACCTTGATTGCTTTTCCAGCTTTTTTCCCCCTGGTTGATGGGGCCCTCACTCAGCTTGGTGCTCACCAATTGGCTAGACTAACTGGCCTGTCTCTGCCTCCCTAGAAGTGGGGTCACAGGTAGGCACTGCCGTGCCTCTGGCCTTTATGTGAATACTGAGCTCAGTACTCATGAACTCAGGTCCATGTGTCTGTGTGGCCAGCACATTACCGACAGGGCTATCTCCACTGCCCACGCTGCCTGCTTGTGTCTCCTTTCCATCCCTGGTTGTGCGGCTCCTTGGTTGCAACGTGATCCTGTCACAGCTGGAGGATCTTTTTGGCCGTTGAAGCACCGATGTCCTGTAGCACCTGCAGCGACATACAGGAGCCCGATGCTTTGCTCCAATGTTGGGAGCATCCTGTGTCATCTGGGACTGGTACAGTCAGCATCCCATGTGTTGCCAGTGTTCAAGTGTCTCTTGCACCAGTTTTTCTTCATCCCGCCTCTTTCCCTAGACGCCGCTTCTGTTGGGGCAGGAAGGCTTTGTGTCACCTCCTCTCACAGAACCCCAGCTAAGGCAGTGTTCCTAGCCAAGGTTTGCTTTTGGCCAGCATCTCCCTGTGGAAGGCTGTTGTGTCTGCCTTACCTTGAACTGGCTTTTGGACTCAACTTCATGATCCTAGTAGAATGGGCCGCTCCTCCCCACTGGCCACAGCTGTTAGCGGTCAAGGAGGGGTGTTACTCACTCGCTCTGTAGAGGTGTGACTGGGAAGTGGCCATCAGTCCCCACGCACCCCTCCCAGCAGAGGCGGGTGTCTCATTAGATACATTCCGACCGTTTAGCTGCATGGGCTTAGGTGTGGATTTCTGAGTGGTGCTTACCTTTATGAGTCTGGGTTGTCTGTGAGGCGTACGCGGTACAGACAGGGTTGTCTGTGAGGCAAGTGCGGCACAGACAGGGTTGTCTGTGAGGTGTGTGTGGTACAGACAGGGTTGTCTGTGAGGCGTGTGCAGTACAGACAGGGTTGACTGTGAGGTGTATGTGGTACAGGCAGGGCTGTCTGTGAGGCACGTGCGGTACGGGCATCCCCTCCCATTCTGGGCGGATTGCTCTTCCCACGCACTCTGTGATGCATAGAAGTGGATGTGCTCAGGGAGCCCAGGTTAGTCTTTTGCTTGTGCTTCCGGGTCAGAGGGAAGAGGTGCTCCTGAGAGTCAGAGGCAGCCATGCTACGAGAGTCCACAGCGCCCTGCCACCCCTTCCCTGGGCACTGTGGTGGCCAGGAGTGGCTGCTGCTCGCCCAGCTTTGCAAGGAAAGCAGGCCAAGGAGGCAGGAGGGGACTGCAGGGGAGGGGGGTTATGGTCCCTTGGCTCAGAGGCCCAGCGCTTACAGCCACCCAGCTACACAGAGCCAGGACTTCCCTCTCTGGGAAGTGGCAGGCCTGCCACTGTGGCAGCCACTTTCTTGCTTACTCAACCTCCTGGAACTCCTGAGAGAGTGCAGTGGGCAGTGTACAGGTGCTAGCTGCTGTGAGGGAGCTGCAGGCTTACCTTGGATGAAGTGAGTTTATGTTCCTTCTGCTGGCACACTGCTTGGAGCAAGTGTCTCTCCCACAGGTGAGAGAACCTCAGATCTTTTCCTCCTGTGACAACCTGTACAGCACGTGAGAGCCAATGCCCTGGTCTTTGTGGGAGTTTCCTCCCCTCAGAATCCCACAGCTGCCCCTTTGAGAACCCTGCAGGGGACAGTATGGCAGACAGTTTCACCTCAGCCTGGCTTCATTGAGATGGGAGGCCCGATGCTCACACAGACCTAGCCTGCTCTAACCAGAGTGGCCAGTGCTGGCAGCGGCTGGCTCTGCTCCCAGGACTCAGGGTCACTTGCAGCTGGGCGTCATCTGCATTGGCCATCCAGTCATGCCTAGATAATGGAGAATGCTTAATTGCCAGTGCCTCTGTCTGTGCACAAAGCTCAGTGGTTCTGAGGCGTATGGCTTTCATGTTTAGTCAAATACGGTAATGGCAGTGTTGATATTAAGAGCTCATATATGTTGGTAAGTTCGTAACAGACACTATTAACTCATACTGGTTCCATCTTCACAGCCCTGTGAGGTAGACTGTGTCATTACAGCCGTGTTACAAATAAGAAATCCAAGGTATAGACAGGCAGTGGTCACCTGCCTCAAATCTCCCAGGAGACAGAGGAGCAGGGGTTCAAAGCTCCAGCTACGTACACTTGCTGCCCGTGTCGGTCCAGAGTCTCCCGGCACCCTGGTGCTCGCTCTTCCCCCTGCTTCTGAAAGGGGTCCATGCTCTGTGGGGAGTCAGGAGAGACCCCGATGAAAACGGGCCATAGAGATGCTTTCCTCTTCTTCCTACCCCCCCACTCCTTTGCTATTCCTTCTCTGTGTGGCTTTGGGAGGTTCTCAAGCCAGGAACCACCTCTGATCAACAGCTCTGCCTCTGCGAACTGCAGGTGATGGTGGCCACCTGGACGGCTGCTCAGGGCTGGCTAGCAGTGAGTCCTGAGTGACTGACATTGC
>OU015747.1:142661252-142674496 GCA_907169655.1 Acomys percivali
CCCTGGGGCAGGAGGGGCCCTGGGGCAGGAGGGGCCCTGGGGTAGGAGGGGCCCTGGGGCAGGAGGGGCCCTGGGGCAGGAGGCTGAATGTAAAGGGTTCATGAAGAACAAGACCCAGGTCTTACTTATCTTAAGGAGTTCAGAGTCCAGAGAGTGGAGAAATACAGTCTTAAAATGTAGTGTGAAAGAGGCTAGCAAGGTAGTCAAGATGGCAGAATGCTTACCTGGATTCCTGAAGACAAAATTGGGGACGGTGTCACACACCCATAATATTAGCACTGGGGAGGCAGAGGCAGGGAAAGTGGAGGTAAAGCTTATCCTCAGCCACCCCCACTACAAACACATGTACACACACACACACACACACACACACACACACACACACACACAGCCATGTGGTTGATCCACCCTCACTGAATAATGGAAACTGGATTTATCTTCTTGCCTGAAACAAAACAAACAGAAGAATCCCTCCTGGGCAGTGCTCTTACGACAAGCTAGCCAGGTCAGTTACCCCTAAAGCACAGGGAGTAGTGAGGGTAGCCCTGTGAGTGCCCCCATTTGTAGCTTTGTAATAATTCCCTAGCCAGAGCTGCAGGAAAGGGTAGTGCAAGCAGAGCCCAAGGGAAGAGAGCTGAGAGTCCAGGATGTCCTGACGCAGCTGGACCTCATGAGAACAGGACACCAGCAACGACTGTGGTCTAAGACTACAGAAAACAGTGGGCGGGGCTCACAGAGGCTTCACCAGGGGGTGGGGCTCACAGAGGCTCCCACCAGGCACTTGATGCACAGATTGGGAGCAGGGATGAATTTTCCCACGAGTCCGTGTCAGTAAAGATGGGTTTGCTCCACACCAAGCACACCACGGACCAACTTAGCAAATCTTAAGAGGAAGGCCTATAATGACCTTTCCTGGGTGATTCTAGATTGTGTCAAGTTGACAATTAAAACTAGCATCCCTACTCAGGCCAACAATGGGTCTCTTTCCTTTTCCAGTGCCTCATCCATCAGGGGCAGAAGACACCATCTGACATGTTCTCTTGGTCAGCTCAGAACCAGTAAGCTGGCTTGGGTACCTGTCACCAAAGCAGTCTCAGCCACCCCTAACAGGTGTCTTCATAGCACAGTTTGGTGGGTGAAGGGCAGCAGCAGCAGCAGCAGCAGCAGCACTCTATCCCCTCATCCCTGCCCCGCCAGGCCCTGCCCTGCCCATCAGGGGTCTAGGGAAGACCCTAGCATCTGTAGTCAGACCTGGGCCATCTTTGGGCAAAGACAGTTAAGGGCTCTGAGCTTCTGTTAATCTATCACCAGAACTAGATCCAGGTGCGGTGGCACAGCCTTGTAATTCCAATACGTAGGAGGTGGAGGCAGGAGGACCGTGAGTTGGAAGTCAGCACAAACCACTTAGAGAGATTCTGACTCAAAATGAGAAGTGGGGGGTAAGATTCAGTAACTCCTGAAAGGACAGACCATCATATTCTTAGTCCTGACCTGGGCTGGAGGGGTGTAAGTGAAAGAGGGGAGAGGAAGAGACAGGAGGAGGGGACAGGAGGGGAACAGTGCTTATTTTCCCCATGGTCACCCTGGGAAGCCAGTGTCTCTCCAGCCTCCCCTCATCCCTGCCTCCTAAAGAAACTCCCTGTGAAGTGCTGACTAACACCAGCAGTGCTTATGCGAGGAACAGCAGGCAGGAAGCGTGCAGTCCGGTGGCAGTGGATGCATGGGAGCTGCCTGGACGTCACATCACTGCCTGGACGGCACTTTAGCTCTGATTCTTTAGGGTCTGGCTGTGTTAGGAGAGATGATGGCCAGCAAGCCCGGGTGTCCTGGCCGGCAAGCCCAGATGTCCTGGGATTAGAGAAAAGACTGAGAAGGAGAAGGTCAGCTGAGGCAACTCTTCCACATTTAGAGCAAGGGGTGGAGACAGCTGGCTGAGCCACCAGGACACAGTGAGAGGTGCTTCTAACCCTGGGTCAGGATGGGACCACGCACCTTAGTCACACTGGCGTTGGTGACTTTAGCTGTGCAGAGGGGAGAAAAAGGCTAATGAATTTGGTGCTGCCTGCTTTACCTTACCAATTTTAGGGGAAAACTTTATTAGAGCAGGAATCTGACCAGAAAGTTCAGGACTGCTTTTAGTTAGCCCTGAGACAACTGCAGGAGGAGGTCAGAGGTTTTAATAAAAGTGGCCCTATGGTCTGTGATGTAAGAGCCCAGGCTGGGAGGAGGTCAGCCTTGCTGATGCATCCGTCTAAGGAATCCTGTTTGCTTGTCATCTGCAGCCTTTCCTAGTGCACATCTGTATGTCAAGCTCTGTGAGTGTCTTTTTCATGTTCAACTTGCTCTAAACTTGCTTGATGCCTTGGACTTCTCAAAATAGAATATCAAAATCCTGTCAGTCTTCTTTTTCCACGTGTTCTACTCCCAGGCCTCTGAACCATACCCTGAGGTCTGTAATGTGACTGGCATGCACTTTAAGCCCTGTGAGCTGGGTGCCAGGAGGTGAGGGAGGGGCCTTCTCAGGGTCATATAGCAGGAAATGGTGGACTCAGGATTCTAGTGTGTTCTGAAGCTGGAGTTCTGGGTCACCCTAGATTCCTCCACAGCTTCTACCACTGGGCCTTGTCCACGGAGGACAACAGTTCTTACATGTGTGTCCTGTGTTGCGCTAATGCCAGGACTGTGTTCCGAGGCACACTCATCCCAAACATGCTTTAGTTCTTGGAGTGAGCACAGGCCAGCATGTGTGTCCCAGACAATGTTGGCTTTGCAGTTCGGCCAGAAGGGACAGGCTCTTCTGCACTGGAAGTGAATTCCTCTCAGTATCCGCCATGTTCATAGTGGGCATTGGCTGTTCTGAGGCACCGAGTCCACACCTGTGGCTGCACAGCACGGAGAACGTTTTTATAAATGTTCTCCCGTCATCCTATCTCATGCTTGCTTCCGGTCAATAACTTAGGGATAGAATGCTTTCAACAGGTTTGTCCAAGGACCCAGCCGCGGCTCCTGGAGCCATTCACTCCTCTTTCCTCACCGTGTAGCCACGAAGCGCAGGCACCTGTGGGCCGCACAGGTGTTTTCACAGTTTCTGTGTTTCCCGGTATATTAAGGACTCCATTCTGAGGAGTGATAACTTGGTGTTACTTTTTCCTTTCAGGGCTGAAGAGGTTTAGAGCCTTTGCCTGCTGTGGCTTCCAATTAGTGATGAGTTTAGATGCAAGCTTCAGTTTGTTCTTTCCAAACAAAGAGAAACACCTCAGCAGCCCTGAGCAAACACACCCAGTCTGCAAGGAGAAGGCTTCCCTCCCACTCTCAGCCTCCTCTGACTGCTCACAAGGACACGGAATGCTTCTCTCTGACTCATCACGAAGGAGCCAGAAAGCGCTCTGCCTTCTAAACCTGAAAATGCCACTGTGCTTTGAAGAAAGAGGGGCTGGTGAGTGTGCAGGCTGAGCTGGGCTGAGTGTGTGAGCATCCTGTCTGAGCACAGAAGACAATTGCCTGTGGGCTTCCTGAAATCAGGGAATGAGGTTCACGGGTGGCTCGGGAGATGATCCCTCCCAGGCATGGCTTTCTCTGAAGCCGTCCTGTGATTCTGCCTTCCCTCTGGGGGTTTCAACACCCCACCCACCCCACCCAGTTCCAAGATGACAATGGGCCTTGACCAACCACTACCTACTAAGAATATGACCTCCTTGACATGTGCGCTTGCTTACTCATGACTACCACTTCTTTTGGGTCAGATTTAAAAGTGAAACAACAACAAGAAAAACAAAAACAACCCCCCCCAAACATTAAATAAACTCTCTGCTTTAGAGTAGGTTTTGACTCCTAGCAAAATTGAGTGGAAGGTTCAGAGATTTTCCCATATTCCTCCTACCTTTCTAAGAGTCACCTCTGCCTCACTGCTACCTCCCCTGACTGGTACCTTTGCAACAACTGCTGAACGGCTGTAGCACACCACTGTCAAGTCTACCGGGGTTCACTTACATGAGCGTTCTGTGAGTTTGTGCATAGATCATAGTTAGAGTTTTCTGTTGCAAGTTTGCACTGCCACAGCCCTCTGCCCCATCAGTTTGCCACACCACAAGTGGCAACCACTGTCCCTTTGGTCGTTTACAGATTTTTTTTCCTGAGCCAGCACGTGGCACACAGCTTCAATCCCAGCATTTGGGAGGCAGAGACTCACCTTTCTTTTGAGTTTCAGGCCAGCCAGGGCTACATAGTAAGGCCCTGTCTCAAAACAAAGCACAAACACATACTACTTTTCCAGAAGTCCAGGTAGTCAGAATCAGATAGTGAGAATCAGATTGTGGGGCTGGCTTCTTTTTACACAGTAATAGGCACGTGATGGCTTTCGTGCCTTCCCATGTTCCTTTTGTTTTGATGCTGTACGCGGTCCCACCATGTGGACGTACCATCATCTGTCCAGTCATTTGATGAAGGACATTTCAGTTGCTCTTCAGGTCTTAGCAGTCATATTCCAAGCTGCTGTGTCTGTGTGCAAGCATCTGTGTGTGTGATGAGTCCAGCTTGCTTGGGATACATGTAAGAACCCGGTCTCCCCGCGCACCCTGCCATCCGGTTCCCGCCACGGTGAGTGAGCACTCCTGTTGCTCCGCGTTCTTGTCAGCACCTAGTGATGTCATTCAGTTTTTGTCCATTCTAGCAGGTGTGTGGCAGCATGTCCCTATCCTTCAGTCTGCGTTTCCCTCCTGTTCCATGAGGGAGAGTAGCCTCTCAGATCCAGGACCGAGAGCATCTAGACTTGTCGCCTGTGTTTTCCTGTAGCAGCTGTGTAATTTTGATTTGTATTTGTTGTCAGTTCATTTTTTGAAGAGTGTGAGGTTCATGTTTGGACCCATATTTGCATATGGCTGCCCAGTTGTTTTAGAACTGTTTGTTGTAAGAATGTCTTTCTCTGTGCTGTTGTGTTTGCTCTCTTATCAAGAAGGACCAGTGTGCTGTGTTTGTGGGCTTTCTGATGTGTTGCAATGAGCTACTGTCCGGGCCTTGCCAGCATTCTGTCATCCATCGCTTTAGAGTTGTGTGACCTGCGATTCTACTGCTCTAATATCATTGGCATCTGATTTTTAGGGTCGAGGTTAGAGAGGTGAGATGTCTCAGTGGCTAAGAGCACTGGCTGCTCTTCCAGATGGACAAAGTTTCCGGCACCTACACAGCCGCTCACAACCACCGTTACTCCAGTTCCCAGGGGATCCTGTGTGCTCTTCTGGCTTCTGCCAACACCAGATACATGCAGCTCAAATGCCCCCACACATACAATAACACCTTTTAAAAAGTGTAGGGTCAGCTTGTTAGTAGCCACACAACAGCAGGAAAAACAACTGTTGGAATTACTGGAATGGAATCTTTTTGGAGAGCTAGCTTTTGGCTTTGTTGGATATTTTATCAATTAATTTCACGTATTTCTACCCGTTTTTCTATATTGATCATGCATCTATAAACTGTATGGTACTTATGGTGTACAGTGTGATTACTTGAAAACTATAAGATACATCAAGGTCAGCTAAGTTCAGCTTAAATCTGCATTTTCTCTAACAGTTATCTCTTTCTGGTTAGGAGGTTCTGAATTCCTCTCTCTGGTTCTTTATACTGCTTCTAATAGATTTTTGCAAACTATGGTCACCCAGTTGTGCTGTCTAATACACAGAACTTACTCCTCCCGTTGAACTCCAGCCTTAGACTACATTGTGTGAAGCCTTTCCATCACTTGTCACAGTTTCTTCTCCTGCTGCCTTGACAAAGCACCCTGATACAGCAGCGTAAGAGAGAATGGGTTGGTTTCAGCTCAAGATTCTAAGGCCCAGTCCGTCAAGGTGAGGAAGTCAAGGGGGAGGAGCTCAGAGCGGCTGGTTGTGTCCGGTCCACAGGGAGGAAGCAGAGTGCAATGATTTCAGGGAATGGCTCCACCCAGTGTGGGCAGGCCTTCCTACTTCAGTTAACTCAATCAAGATACCCTACAAACTGGGAAAAGATCTTCACCAACCCTACACCTGACAAAGGTCTAATATCTAAAATATATAAAGAGCTCAAGAAATTAAACTCCACCAAACCAAATAACCCAATTAAAAAATGGAGCGCAGAGCCAAACAGAGAATTCTCAACAGAGGAATATTGAATGGCTGAGAAATGCTTAAAGAAATGCTCAACGTCTTTAGTCATCAGAGAAATGCAAATCAAAACGACTCTGAGATTCCATTTTACACCCATCAGAATGACTAAGATCAAAAAACGACACCACATGCTGGCGAGGATGTGGAGAAAAGGGAACACTCCCTCATTGCTGGTGGGAGTGCAAACTTATACAACCACTTTGGAAATCAATCCGGCACTTTCTCAGAAAACAGGGAATAGGGCTTCCTCAAGATCCAGCTATTCCACTCCTTGGAATATACCCAGAGGATACTTCACCACACAACAAGGACATATGCTCAGCCATGTCCATAGCAGCCTTATTCATAATAGCCAGAACCCGGAACAACCTACATGTCCCTCAGTTGAAGAATGGATAAAGAAACTGTGGTACATTTACACTATGAAGAGAATAAGAAAGTACCTTGAGATTCATCTCACCCCGGACAAAATGGTCATCATCATGAAAGATGGACTCATTTCAACCAATGACTCTTTTTTAAATATATTTTATTAATTTATTCATATTACATCTAAATTGTTATCCCATCCCTTGCATCCTCCCATTCCTCCCTCCCTCCCATTTTCCCCTTACTCCCTTTCCCTATGACTGTGACTGAGGGGGACCTTTTCCCCTTGTATATACTCATAGGGTATCAAGTCTCTTCTTGGTAGCCTGCTATCCTTCCTCTGAGTGCCACCAGGCCTCCCCATTTGACAACCAATGACTCTTTAAAAAAAGAAAGAATTGGCAAAAATAGTTACATGAAATTAAAACATTCTACACAGCAAAGATGCTATCAAGAGACCCTAGAGAAAGGGAGAAAATATTCTCCAGCTGTACTTCAGGCAAAAGATCAATATCTAAAATATGTAAATGATTACAAAAGTTAACCACAAAAACACTATCAGTCAATAAAAGGGCCAATAGACATTACCTAAATAGACATTTCTCAGAAAAAAAAAATATATTAATGGCTAATAAATAGTTTTAAAGTGTTCAACTTCATTAACTATCAAAGACATGCAAATTAAACTATTTTGAGGCTTATCTTAACCCTGGACAAAAGTGATCATCATTAAGAAAGCAAATGGTGGGCAGAGGAAGAGTGCTGCAGAGACTGCTGCACCAACCACGGACCGTGTATAGTGACGATACAGACCCCCTGCTCAAATAGGCAGCACAGTCTCCTTGTGGGACCCATAATATGGGTAGTAGGGACTACTTCTGACATGGACTCTGGCCCCCACACATTAATTCCCATCCCCTTAGCAGGGCGGCCTTGCCAGGCCACAGAGGAAGAGGATACAGGCAGTCCAGATAAGACCTGATAGGCTGAGATCAGATGTTAGTAGAGGAGAGCTACCATATCTGAAGACTAGGAAAGGGGGAAGGGGGAATGAGGGAGGGAGAGTGGGACTGGCAGACAGTGAGGGGCTGCAATCAGGCTGTGACCATATCATGGGGGAGGAGGTCCCCCCTAGTTACAGACATAGGGGAGGGGAATAGGGTAAAAGAGGGAGGGAGGGAGGAATGGGAGGACACAAGTGAGGGGACAATAATTGAGATGTAATCTAAATAAATTAATAAAAAAAGATGCCCTGGCACATAATGACATGGCCAGAAACTATCTTCTAGTCACATCTGGATTCTGTGTTGGTGGCACTGTCCCTCACACGCTTCTTTCTAGACCATCTGCACCTCCAGGGATCGCTGTCACACTCCTATATGACACCAGGGTGTGAAGTGTCTTCCTGTGAGAGGGAGCGTGCAGCCTTTGTCTCTCTGCCCCACTTATTCGTGTAACACCCTCAACTTCAGCTACATAGCCACACGTGGGCAACATCATAGTGTTTACATGTGTGCTTCAGCTTTCCCTCAAAGCATGGCTTCTGTGACATCATCCCACTAATTTGGACAGTTTTTTGCTTTCCTTTTCATTTAGTTCAGAACAGCTTGACATTTCCATGCCGCTTTGTCCCCCGACCCCTGTGCTGTTCAATCCTTTGATTTTCCAGTTGTCTTTCTTGGTTGATTTCTGTCCTCATCCCCTTGTTGCCCGAGAGCAGACACCATGCGCTTTCTGTTCTTTCGTACTTGCTGTGGTGTCTGTAGTGGTCAGGACTGTGGTGAGGGTTCCATGCAGACTTGAGGAGAATATGTGCTCTGCTGTAGTTGGGTGAAACAGTACGTGTGTGCCTGCAGCCCAGGACTAGTGGTACTGTTGAGTTTGACTGTGTCCTTAACGGTTTTCTGTCTCTTGCATCTGTCTTACTTCAGACGGGAGGGCGTCTGGGTCTCTAGCTGTGTTAGTGTCCACCTGTTTCTCCTTGCATTTCCGTTATGTTCTGACGCCTCCACTTGGGCGTTCTGCTGGTGGTGCACACACGGTAATGATTATGTGTCTTCTGGAAGAATTGGCCCATTTATAACACGTAGTTTGGCACTTCTTCTTAACACAGTATCTAAAGGACTTCTGAACTATAGATTATGTAAAACTCAAAAATGGTGAAGAGATAGAAATGGCGGAGTAAAATAGTAAATTTATATGCCTGTTTTTTATAATTGAATAAAACAGTATTAAGTGGGCTCAATTACAATATACCTAGTTAATTTCTTGCATTTGTGTGTTTTGCTTACTTTGGTATTAGCAGAAGAAAAAAGACTATTCTTTCATTCATTCACTCATTATCACGAGTGTGGCAAGCAAGTCTTTTGCAGGACCTTACTCTCCAAGGCTCCAGCTACTAGCAGGAAGAGCAGAATATCAGATGAGTAATGGTTGCCAGCCTGCGTAGGCGGGCTTTGGGTGATGCCTTTCAGAAGCTCAGAGGAACTGCTGCACTCTTCGTAGGGCAGATGGGTGGGATAAATCCTATGGAGCAGTTCTATGATAAAATGGGGGCAGATGGAGTAGCCGGCCGTTGGCATTGCTGCTGCTGGGATGTGGCTACAGGTGGGAGCACCGAGCATCCTCTGCTCCACAGTGGAGGCCGTGCACCCTCAGCCTGCCCTCTGTTGACCCCTGCGGTGTGACTTCATCTGTCTTCCCCATGGGAGGCGGCTCGGGGCTCAAGCAGTTGTCCTTGCTGATGAAGCTGCACCCGTGTCCTCCTTCAGATCCTACTGCTAGATCCTCTGCCCTCCCTCCTCTCTGACTGCCCCCCCTTTCCCATGCTAGTGTCCACATAAACACACATCTAACGAGGCTGTCATAGCTAAATTTTTAGAAAGCAGCTTGTTGATTTCAAACCAGTCAGTGCTTTTTTACAAACACATCATTTGTCCCTGTTGGCAAACTGTCAAAATCAGGCTTTGCACTTGTATTTTTTCCTTTTTAATTTAGGGGAAAGCTGCTCCCTAAATTGACTTAGATCTTCCTCAAGAAACAAAATTACCTGTGAACTTACTACATCTAGGCTGAGGAGAGCTAGATCAAATGCTGGCGGCAAAGGTGGAGACAGCAAGCTCATGCATTCGATCCATTTTGAGTTACTTTCTGCTGTGTGACCCACTGGAGCTAGAAAAGATTATTTATGTCAGGCAGCATCTGGCCACCCTTAGAGGACTCCAGGGCACCAAGCCATGAAAGGGGTGCTGGGAGGTTCCACAGGAGAGCAGCGGTGACCCTGCAGAGCTCCTTGCAAAGTAGGAGCGGTTTGGGAACTGGCTTGGCATTTAGTGTGTCTACATTAGATGCCCCCAAGAGAGGCCCATGGGCCAAGATGGGAGCAGCTCAGGGGACTTGTAGGTGTCAGAAGAACACGGCAAGGCTTTGGATTTTCCTGTAGACCCAGTTGCTATCGGCCATCTTGTATAAGCAGGCCTTGCTGCGTCATGAGCTGTGTCTGCCCATGTGTGAGCTCATGGGCAGATGGCCTGGTCCAACTGCAGTGGGGCCTCTGGGAGGGCTCTGACCTCACAGATGGAGTATACATTTATAGATCCATCAGTTTGGAGGAAGAAACTTTGCTATAAAAGGGAGCACTCCTGTTCCTCTGTGCTTTTTTTTTTGTCACTCTGAGGTGAAAATGGTCCTCCATCACTTCTCCCTGAGCTCCCTGTCTTACCACAGGGGCCAAATGGCCTTAGGCTGAAACCATGAGGTAAAATTAACCCTTCCTCCTCCTCATCAGTTGATCTTCGGGTATTTTGTCGGAGCATCAGGTAGCCAATACCTTGAGGACCTGACTCGGGGGGATGTGGGTAAAAACACATTTCTAGCTGTTTTAAACAACTGAAACCCCAGAGTGGCTGCCAGCCCTGGTGAGGAGGCAGCGTTGGCTGGGATTGGAGTTAAGGGTAGGCAGGCAAGGAGTTCAGTTCTGGCTGTGGTAAATTCAAATTGTCCAGCAGGCCTTTTCCAGGGTGCTTTAATTTGAGCTCCTTATTTGCCTCTGTGTCACTGGGTCCCCAGCCCTGTTCTCACTGCTATACACATTTAATAGACCTTAGCTGCTAAGCCAGCTCTCGTGCGGTTCCTGTGTATATACTACTGGTGCCCATGTATTGAATTTTAAACTTAGTCTAAGCGCCTTAGAGACTCAGGGGAGTTTTCTTGGAATCCATTTAAATACAGTAATTCAGGAAATATTAATGTCTTAAAAATGGTGTTATACTTAATGATTTATTTCTCCACTTATTCCAAAATTTTTTAGTTCCTATGGTGAAGGCTTGATAAATTTCTCCATAAATTTCCTGTATGTATTTTGTCAGGTGAAACATTTTGATTTTATTTAAAACTTTAATCTTGCAGAACGCATTGATTTTTGTCATGGGTATCTTAAGAAGTTGAGGAACAGTGCACTTTGGTCAATTAACAAGTCTGTGGGGATAGGACCCCACTTTCTTTACTATGTTTCTTCTTTAATATAGTATTTTTATTAATTTTTTGAGAATTTCATATAATATAGTTTGATCGTATTCACCGCCTCTATTCTGTGCCCTTAACTCCTCTTGGTTCCGTGTTGCTTTTTTTCTTTTTAATAAAAAGAAAATGTTTTACGTTTGTTTGTTTTGTGGGTGAGGAAAACACGCACATGCCACAGTGTGAAGATCAGGGGACAGTGTGCCCCAGGAATCAAACTCAGGCTGCTGGGATGACATCAGAACCCTTTTCCCGGAGAGCCTAGCTTGTCCTACTTTTTAAATGTATTTGTTTGTTTTAAAGACACGCTCACATTCCGCCTAGGCTGCCCTCAAGGCGCAGATTCTCCTGCCTGATCCTCCTATGTAGTACCACAGAGGACATCACCAGGAGCCAAAGTCTGTGCTGTACAGAGAACGCTGGGATTTATTCCCCTTACCCATCCTCCTCTCTGTCTGTCCTCTCCAGGCTCCGGCCACTGTTCCACCCCCTGGTGGACATTTCTGAGGACTCTGTTCTTTTTGTTGTGTCCACCACCTAAGGCAGCATGTGTAAGACAGCATGTGGGTTTCATTTCTTTTCTATACCTAGTGGTGGCATGGCTGGGTGGTGCGATGGTTTTCTCTCTTTTAAGCAGCTTCGTTGTGTTTGTCCGTAATGGCTGCACTAGTTTACACCCCATCAACAGTGTGGAAAGGTCTTCCCTTTCATCTTTATTGCCTGGGCAAGAGGTTATTTGAGAGTGGGGCTCAGCAGGAGCCTGGGCTAACTCTGAACTTGTAATCTCCCTGCCTCTGCAACCTGAGAGCGGGAATCCCAGGCGTGTAGCACTGTGCCTGGCATTTGACTTTTTTGATGATGGCTGTTCTAGCTGCAGAGGGGTGACATCCTATGGGTTTGACTTCCCCAATGATGGCTGACGCGGGGAGGGTTCCGGCTCCCGTCTGTGCCCCTGGACACCTTCTTAAGATGTTATTAGCTCATCTCCCCTGTTTGTTGCTTCTTTGAATGCTCTTTTACACTTATTAAATATTGCAATTAATTATTCCACCTCTAAGTATTACTTTTGATACTTAGATACAGATTTTGCATTCTGCAAGCGTCCTTGTCAGCCCCACAATTTTCAGTGATCATCTTGTATTTTCTGTATTGGTAAATGCGTAGTCTATGCTTGAGACTGTTAACTTGCATTCCACATTGTTGTTGCTTATTGAAGTTTCAGGACTTTAAATATGATATTCAATAATAGAAGTCATACTAAGTGTTCTCCTGTGTGCATTGTTATGGAAGTCGTCCCACTAAGCACCGGCATGACAAGTTTTCTTACTGTTGTCTGGCTGCACCCCGACCATCTTCTCCCCGCCCACCCCTCCTATCCTCCCAGCTTTTGGTAACCACTCTGTTTCTGTGGGTTTAACTCTTAGATTTCTTTTATGAACAGACCTGAAAGCTGAATTCCTCAGATTTACAAAGCCCAGTGTCACTGTGATCTGTACCAATGAAGGGAGCACATCTGGATGTGAGTGGAGTTGCCCATCTTACATCTCATCCATAAGACGTTCTTTTCAAGATTTATTTATCTTATGAGTGTTTTGCCTAATGTATGTCTGTGCAATGTGTGCCTGGTGCCCACAGAGGCCAGAGTTTCCACTGGCACTGGAGTTACAGACATTTGTGAACTGTCATGCAGCTGCTGGAAACTCAACCCAGACTGTCTGCAAGAGCAACCTGTGCCCTTAACTACTGAGCCATCCCTACACCCTATAGAAACAGAATAGACACTGTGGCCAGGAGTTAGGGAGGGGAAGATGGGAAGAGACCAGAAAGGAAGTGGGCATGGCTGCCTGAGGCTGCTAACAGAAAACTCAGGGGACCGAATAGAGACAGAGACGGGGAAGAGTCTTCTCAACAGATGATACTTCTTGGCACACAGATCCCATCCCTCCCTTCACAGAAGCCACCTAAGCAGTGTAGTGTGCCTAAGCATGGAATTAAAACTGTAAAACCTACAGATGCCATAGGTGTTAGTTCTGCTAGCCTGCCTCTAGGTTGCTTAGCAACCTCTGATGTCATCACCTGCCACCTCCTCCAGGGGCCTAGGATAGAATAGAAAGGACAAACCTGCCACCCGTCTCTCTCCCTCCCTCTCCCCCCCCCCCCTCTCTCTCTCTCCCCCTCCCTCCCTCCCTCTCTCTCTCTCCGTTCCTCCCTCCTTCCCTC
>OU015747.1:142684065-142694506 GCA_907169655.1 Acomys percivali
GTGTGTGTGTGTGTGTGTGTGTGTGTGTGTGTGTGTGTGTGTGTGTGTGTGTGTGTGTATGTATGTACACACACATTCGTGAGTGCTCAGATACACATGTAGAATCAGAGGAAACTTTTGGGGAAGTTGGTTGGTCTCTCTCTCTCTCTCTCTCTCTCTCTCTCTCTCTCTCTCTCCCTCTCTTTCTCTCTCTCTCTCATATTCCATGGTCAGTGTCTCAGTTGGCTTTCCTTCTTCCTCCTGTGACTTGCCTCCTTTCCTGGATGCCTGTCTTCCTGAGACAGAGCCTTACAGCTTTGCTTTCCTCCCAGCAGTCCCTTCTCCAACTCCCTGAAGCTTTTTAAGTCTCATGCAGCACGCTGCTCCTCCATGCGTGTCTGTGGTATGGTCAGCCGGGTGCTCCCCGGGGATGTGGCTATGAGTCGCAGACACAAACGAAGGGGGCTAGGATCTTCCTATTACATTGTGTCCACTCTGGCCTCCTGGGTGTGGGGCAGCAGTTCAGAGAGCGTGCGCATCCTTCATGGAGTTGGGTGTCATGCTTGGAGCTCATAAAGCCTAGGTAGCTTTTCACATGGAAAGACCATGCGATACACATGAGGGGAGCACAGAACATGGTTTAGATGACTCACTGCAAGCCTCTATCCTTGGAAAAACATCATTAGCTGCAGGGATTATGATGAGGCCATAAGGGTGCTCTAAGGGACAGTATGTGGACAGGACACCTGGACTCCTCATTGCACCGGCGACCTTGTGTGGACGCTTACGTGTTCTGTTGTATCTTGACATAGCTGACCTCACACATAATGTATATTTATTGATTTGGACAGACTAAGACGGTCAGAGAGAGCAGCCAGCCAACTACAGAACTGCGAGCGTCAGCGGATGTGTGTGGCTCTCATCCCACATTCTCTAAGTCAAGTCACCTTCTAAGTTGTAAAATGACAGGGGTGGCTTGTCAATCGATGTAAGCCAGCAGTTCCCGGATGCCACTATCTGCAGGGCACTCTGCAAAGCTTGGGTCGGAGTTAGGGTTCACATTCAACCCCTATAGCCTGCACTGGCTTTGCTACCTTGCAAATCCTTCAGTAAGTATTGCCATATTTTTAACATATTTACTGAGTAATAGCATATATTAACATCTAATTCTCTTGAGGTTCATTAACTAGAAGAGACTCTTACTTCTCTTTGTTTTTTGTTTTTTAGTTTTAAAGACAAAAATGTAATTTTTTTTATTAAAAAATTTTTTTACTTTTACATGTACATTTGTATTATTACACACACACATACACAAAATAAACTACATAGAGCAAGAAGGACCATGAAACAATTAAGAATGGGCAAAATGTCCTCATTTCTGCCACATTCAAAGTTCTGCCTAAAAATGGGCAAGCTCGGATGCAGGCAGAGTCCACGGACAAACTCTGCCAAGACAGGGTAAGCAAGTCCTCAATAGTTCCTGCCTCACCAATATGTCTGCCAGGGACATTGGGCCAGAAGGCTGAAGACGATGCTCCAGTGTCATAGAGAGTTTCGGGTGACTGTCTAGGCAAACCGACTCTGCCATTTCCTTGTTCCCCTTAAAGACGCTTGGCTCCCAGGGTCTAGCTTGTCTTGTTGCCCAGTCTTCTAGGGAGTAGCTGCATTCTGTCTAGTTTTGCTCATGTTAATTTGGACAGGGAATTAAATAAACAACAAGAACCCAAAAAGTAAAACAAAAACAAAAACAAACAAACAAAAACCAAAAACCAAACCAACCAAACAAACAAACAAAAAAACCCACCTAGAGAACTAGAGAGAATTATAGCAGGGAAATTTTACTTAGTTTAGGTCCCCGTGGGAGGGCTGCAAAGTGGAATTTAAACTGGTTATAATTTCTTTTTCTTTTCTTTGTGTGGGTGGGTGGGGTTGGCAACTGGGTTTCTCTGTGTAGCCCTGCCTGTCCTGGACTTGCTTTGTAGACCAGGCTGGCCTCAAACTCACGGAGATCCACCTGCCTCTGCCTCCCCAGTGCTGGGATTAAAGGTGTGTGCCACAATTGCCAGCTATAATTTCTTGTTAGGTAGTAATGTTGGTAGTGCAGCTCTGCCCCTAACTAGTCATGTGACTTGCAGTAGGATTACATGGCGCTTCCCCTGGTCTTCCATGTTGTCACTACACTGTTCTTCAGCCATGACCTGAGCAGCCTGAGGTTTGAGTTCAATGATCTGATCATATAAGAGAGATAGTTTTCTCTTTGCTTTTAAATCTCATTTATTTCATGTAAAGATGGAGGGAGGGATGGGACTCTCTTCCCATGAGTCATAGGAAAGAAATGGTGTAACTTGCTGAGGCCTTTGCCCTTGTAACTTAGCTAGGGTTATTATTGCTGTGAGGAAGCACCATGGCCAAAGCCTTGGGGAGTAAAGGGTTTGCTTCACTCACAGGTTCGTGTAAGAGTCCATCATCAAAAGCAGTGAGGGCAGGAGCTCAAGCAGGGAAGGAACCTGGAGGCAGGAGCTGAGGCAGAGGCCGTGGAGGGTATTGTAACTGGCTTGCTCTCCATGGCTTGCTCAGCCTGCTTTCTTACAGAACTCAGGACCACCAGCCCAGGATGGCCCCACCCACAATGGGCTGGACCCTCCCCCATCGATCACTAATTAAGAAAATGCTTTACAGCCTGATCTTATGGAAGCCTTTTTTCTCAATGGAGGCTCCCTTCTCTCTGATGACTCCAGCTTTTGTATCAAGTTGACATAAAACTAGCGAGTACACCTTCAGTAATTAGACAGGCTGTAATCTGAGTTCGCGGAGTAATTGGACACCTGTTGGTTAACTGGCAATACTTACACAATCCGATTAGTCTCATTATGATTGTATCCATTAAGCTCTGGTCCTGGGGAGCAGGAGGCTGCTTGCTCTTCTGCCCTGCATCCCTCCAGTGAGCATCTGGGGAGTTTCCTGTAGCATTGTGAGCTCCCAGGGTAGGCTCCAGGCATGCCCACCCCTCTGTGACTGCCCTAACTCTGGAATGCAAGTCTTTCAACAGTGTGGTAGTTGAGTCGAATCAGAGGTAAGGACGCTGGGACCCCCATGAATGGTGACCCCATGACTTCTACTCCTCTCTAAGTTGAACAACACATATGCATTGCAAGGCTTCCCTTCCCTTCCCTTCCCTTCCCTTTTGTATTTATAAAGTGAATGAAACCACAATCAGCCTACATCCTTAGAGATGGGAGGGAGGAGGGAGCCACTGTACCGCCAGCTTTACGCCAGGCCAGTGTTAGGAATTTTCACAAAGTCACCTCTTACTAAGAGAGCTGTCTTCTTCCCTACCCTTGCAGTTTTTATAATGATTATATTATGGTTTGTTTGTTTGTTTGTTGGGGGAGCGTGTGCCACAGCAGCACACAGAGACCAGAGAACTACCTGTAGGAGTCAGGTCTCTCCTGGCCTTGTGGATCCTGGGGATGGAACTCAAGCTGTCAGGCTTGGCAGCACGTGTGTTTACCTGCTGAGCCGTCTCCTGGTCCTAGTGGGTGTTTTGTTTTGTTTTATTTTGAATTTAAACAAAAAGCCAGCTGTAGCAGAAGGAGGTAGTAACTGGGCTTGCTGGAGATCCTTGAGGGCAGTAAATGCGTGGAAAGGGATTGATGCATTCTGCGGGGGCCCTTCTTTGCAACGTAGTACTAGCTTAACATTTGCTGGAATAAAAAATAATTCTAGTGGTAGACTGATGACAAGGCATTTGGTCCCATAGGCCACTTCTTTCCTGTTAAAGAGCCAGACACTGTTCACTCAGGCCAGGCAGCTGGCTACCCCATAGTAGGGGGATTTGTGAAGTAGCAGGGAGAGGCACGTTGCCTCTGGTAGAGTCAGCTTTAAAAAACTGTGAACTAAGTCTAGAACAAAGTGTGATTCAAATAGCTAATAACCTGATCTCTAGCAGCCAGAGAGAGTGACAGTGCTGCATGCTGTGCGAACAAGCAGACACTACATGGGTGTGGTCCTGAGACTGATGCCACCATCTGTCCTTCAGTTCGCTCTCATTTTCTCTTTCTCTTTTTCTGTCTCTGTATCCCTGCCACCTCTTCTTCCCTACCTGTGTGTGTATGTGTGTGTGTGTGTGTGTGTGTGTGTGTGTGTGTGTGTGTGTGTGGGCGTGTGTGCGCACGTGCACACAGGGATGGGAGTGTGTGTTTTCTTCTGTGTACAGGCACACATTTGTGCATATGCATTGGGGTGTGGGGTCAGAGGTCAACCTCAGATGTCATTCTTTGGGAGCCACCCATCTTTTAAAAAAATTAATGTATGCCTAGATAATTTCATACATGTATGTGGTACATTATGGTCACACTCCCCTGGGCCCCTACAGCCTCTTACCTACCTCCCAACCTTACCACCTCCTCCTCTAGCCCCTTACTACTCTTCTGTATTTTGTTTTCTCATGGTACCGTTCCTATTCTTATAACCTCTTAAAGCTAACAACCACATCATCACAGAGTGGTGGTGGTGAGTGGTCCAGCCCTGTGGGCAGTGCAGGGGCCCTCAGCCAGTGTTAGTTGAGTGTGACTTCCTCCATCCTCTCTTCCTTATCCCCACATTAAGTCCTTGTGCCTTTGACTGACTTATGTGGGGTATTTTTTTAAAATCATGTCTGACCGAAGAAGAATGTGAGGGTTCTTTGTCTACAGGTGGGGTGCTGTAGTGTTATCCCTAAATGTCATTTAGTGTCTTCTGCTGATAGAGTTGCTCTGAGATCTAGGTGAGCTGTGTGCGGTTGGAGGAAGGAGGAAGCAGCGGGCTCCTGTCTCCTGGTGTCATTGTTAGTTAAGCAGCTGGTGAGGAGTGCGTGCAGACAGGACCACGCCCTTTGCTGGTGCATGTGATTCACAGAAAGGTGTGCTTGGCTCCAGGTCTACAGCCAGAACTTGCTGAGAGGGCATCATCAGGCTCCAATGCTATTTGTTTGAGGAAAAGTTTGTTTTTGTTTAGAAATGGAGCGCGTGTTATTAAGTCTTATTTCCAACCCTGCTCTCGGAAGTTTAGGGTTCTCTCACCCCCCGTGGTCCAGCATGAGTTTCTTTATTCCTCCCACAGCGTTTGTGGGGTATGAAGACAGCACCGCACCCCTGACATGCCTCAGGATGCTGACATCCCCTAGGACTGATACCCCACTGTAATTTCTTGAAGTCCTGTGTGTCCACGGGGAGGCTCCTCAGCGGGCGGCTCTCTTGCCTCAGCGTGCCGGGGTGTACAGGCCTGAGGCTCACGCTGTCCACCACAGGGCCCAGATTTGGAAGCCCCGTGGCCCTGTTGCCTCTTCTCATCTCATCCCAGCTCCTAAAAGCAACAGCCATGAGTGGTTAAGAGAAACATATACGTGTTATGTTCTGTGTTCTTAAGAACCTCTGTGTGTCGTGCAGCCACGTTCTAGTAAAAGCGATTACCTCATTATAAATGATGGCATTTCCCATCCGGAGTCGTATCCTGACACTCGCTCTTCATGGTAACTGTGTAAAGTGGATTCCCAGTCCGTGCTTATTCCTTTACTCCCACATAATATTCTCAGAGCTTGTGGCTGGGAGGAACTATATCCGACCGTATGAGTCACTGGGGCTGCAGGGCCTTTAAGGCTGATCATCTCCAGTGTGTTAAGATGGATTTGAACCACCATGGTTATTTCTAAAGAGGAAATGTGTAAGTGATAAACCTGGCCTGGGAGAGCTTGGGAGGTCGGTGACTCCCAAGTGGGTGACTCTCTGAAATCCTTCACTGGTGTTTAACAGGAAGCAGCCTCGTGTGGTTGGTGCCTGTCACCTCTTGGCCCATCTGTGTGATATGCAGGGACAGACTTGAAGATGAGGATGCCCTCTTCTGCCTGGTGATCTTTTTTTTTTCTACCGAAACTCCCAGGACAGCTGGCCTGGTGTTTATGTGTGGGAAAACGGCAGGCTTGCACACAGATCAAACCCGCAGCCTGAGAAGTGTGCCCAGCCACGGTGTGAACACTGCAGCATTTGTCCTGGTAGTTCTGGAGAGCTTGCTGTCTTTTGCTTTTTTAAGGGCGGGGAGGCAGCCGTGACTTGAGAGACCTGAGGGCATGTCTGTACTGGCTTTCTACAGTGCTGTAAAGGAGAGAGCGTGAGCTGGCTTCTGGCCTTTCTGTAGCACCCTGAGCTCAGATCTGGCTTGCCCTTCACCACCACCGGAGAAGATTCCAAACTCACCTTTGCAGCCAGCCAACCCTTGCAGAAGAGCACTTGAAGCAAGCTCTCTCCCAAAGGCCCTTCCCCTGCCTGACATGAGGTCATGTCCACACCCCTTTCCACGGGGCACTCGGGCCAGGCCGGAGCCTCCGCTGTGTGAGAGGCGCCACACGTGGGAAGTCCCTCCTTGTCCGGGCCTGCTGTGAGCAGCAGTGGTCTCGCTCTGCCTTCAGGTTTTAGAAAAAAAAAAGATCTCCCTGTGGGATGCATTTTCTTTCTCTGCCCCTCCATTCAACCTCTTCAGAGACAAGAAACAGGAGGCCAGGGGCTGGCAGGCATCTGTCTGGGATTGTGTTTGGTTTTTAGATCTAGGATGACCTTTAGAAAACAGCGGAGACTGTCAGAAGCATTATTTGAGGGTTTATGTCACCTTGGCTGAAGGGGGACTATCCTCACTCACATCTGAGGCGTGTGTTCTTTGGACTCGTCTCTAATCCACAGTTTCATAAGAAAGTAAACACATGATCAGCTGCTCCTGGAAAGTCAGTCCCCATAAGGACACCCCTTCTAGTCAGTCAGCATAAGGACACCCCCTTCTAGTCAGTCAGCATAAGGACACCACCTTCTAGTAAGTCAGCGTAGGACACCCCCTTCTAGTCAGTCAGTGTACAGACACCCCCTTCTAATCAGTCAGCGTAGGACACCCCCTTCTAGTCAGTCAGCGTAAGGACACCACCTTCTAGTCAGTCAGCGTAAGGACACCCCCTTCTAGTCAGTCAGTGTAGGACACCCCTTTCTAGTCAGTCAGCGTAGGACACCCCCTTCTAGTCAGTCAGCATAAGGACACCCCCTTCTAGTCAGTCAGCATAAGAACACCCCCTTCTAGTCAGTCAGCGTAGGACACACTCTTCTAGTCAGTCAGCATAAGGACACCCCCTTCTAGTCAGTCAGCATAAGGACACCCCCTTCTAGTCAGTCAGCGTAAGGACACCCCTTTCTAGTCAGTCAGCGTAGGACACCTCCTTCTAGTCAGTCAGCGTAAGGATACCCCCTTCTAGTCAGTCAGCGTAGGACACCCCCTTCTAGTCAGTCAGCGTAAGGACACCCCCTTCTAGTCAGTCAGCGTAGGACACCCCTTTCTAGTCAGTCAGTGTAGGACACCTCCTTCTAGTCAGTCAGTGTAGGACACCCCCTTCTAGTCAGTCAGCGTAGGATACCCCCTTCTAGTCAGTCAGCATAAGGACACCCCCTTCTAGTCAGTCAGCGTAGGACACCCCTTCTAGTCAGTCAGTGTAGGACACCCCCTTCTAGTCAGTCAGTGTAAGGACACCCCCTTCTAGTCAGTCAGCATAAGGACACTCCCTTCTGCTCTCAGCCTCGTTAGTTTCTCAGAGCCATTTCCCTATTCCAGAAAGGACTCCTTAGGCAGGCAGGTGTACAATTCTGTATTTGCGCCAAGGAAGATAGAACCTAGTGGACAGTGCTGAGGCAAGTCTTTCCACTGTGAATATACTTTTTTCTTTAAAAGTCTGTCTTTCAAGTTAGAAGAAAACCAACAACAATATTTCTAAATGAAATTGAGTGTTAAAACTGGTCAAGTTCCATACAGTGCTATTCTCTCCTGTGGCTCTTGGGGGATGCTGCCCACTGTAGCCTTAAAAAGGCTGTCTTAGTCATAAGAAAATAGACATTTGTTTGGCAGCTTAAAAGCATCTGTGCAAATCTGCATCATCAGCGACAGCAACATCAATGCTGTTTACTGGCCGCTGCAGCAGTGGCTCAGGCTTCCCTGGGCCCTCGCTCACTCCTCCACGCAGTCCCTCAAGGTTCATGGCGAGGTTCGCTCTGCATGGCTGTGGTCTGGCGTCCTTAGGCGCATTTGGAAATGATGAGCTAAGTATCTTGCTCCACGGTTCTCAGGATGGTGTCTGCATTCCAGAACCTCACTAGACTTTGTGCAGCTCCTGCTGAAGTGCTCCGGCAGCTTTGGGGGCCTCAGGTAACTTCCTGTCAGGCTTGTTTGTCTTTATTATGCCTCCGACTTTCACACCACAGCTCAAAAAATAAATCAGATCGGCAGCAGTGGCGCTGTCTGTCTGTCTCACTTATGTGTCTGTGTACAAACCTACCCTTTGCTCTGTGAGTGGGACCTGAGCTCGTCTTGTGAACCCCACCCACGGTCACCGCAGCAAGCCCCACATACAGTCGAGGTGCACATATCATCTTCCCTGTCCCATCCCCACCTCCAGGGCTCTGAAAAGCACTGATTATAGAATCTCCACTCTTCATTGTGCGATGCCGTTTCCCTTACTGTTACCACATGTTGCTTTGCACAGAGCCTGACTGTGAGGACATTCAGTTTTGCACGGGGTCTGACTGTTATGGTAGGTACCATTGCACAGGATGGGGTTGCCCAGGGTCTGACTCAGCCCAGATAGATTTACATAAGGTCTGACCATTAACACAGGTTTGCACAGGATCTGGTAGCCCAGATAGCTTTGCACGGGGTCTGATTGTTACCCATCATGTGTAGGTTTGCACAGGCACTTGGTGGTCTTGTTTTTTTTGTTTTGTTTTGTTTTTTTGTTTTTTGTTTTTTTGGCTTTTTGAGACAAGGTTTTCTATGCTATCTTGGCTGTCGTGGACTCACTTTGTAGGCTAGGCTGGCCTTGAACTCACAGCAATCCACCTGCCTCTGCCTCCCTGAGTGCTGGGATTAAAGGTGTGCGCCACCATGCCCGGCTAGTCTTGTTCTTATGATCTAAATATCTTTATTATTCTTTGGCCCTATGGTCTTCCGAGAACAGATCTGGTTCCTTTTCCACTGCTTACCTCTTCCCAGGGCAGCCGCTACCTTCAGAAGCCCTTTTTGGGACTTGACAGAGCGTTGGCAGGGAGGCAGCACAGGGCAGAGGCTGCACCTTGCAGCCAACTCAGTGAGCAGAATGGCTGGAGGCAGGGCAGGGGGTATACATCAGTTGCAGCAAACCTGGCATGCAAATGAAGGGTTAGTTTTCTTTTTCCCCACCAATCACAGCATTGTCCCTTAGGTGCCAGGCACAGCAACCTCTCTACGCGGCCACAGGGGGTAGCTTTCCCCTTTTCTGTTAGGGTCTTGTCTACCATTGCCAAGTTGCTTGTGCATCTAGCTGCAGTCGCCTGTGAAGACCCTAAAGCCAAGGTGCTCGTCCTGTAGACAGATTTCCTGGAAAATGAGGTGGGGAGGGCAGTTCAGCTGTAAAGCACCTGACACTGCAGCATGAGGACCCGAGCTCACACGTGTGCACATACCCACAGGGACTCATGGTCTGCCCTCCAGATTTCTTTGAAAAGACAAGTGTTCAAAATAAAATGTTTCCCTTGAATTCATGCGGTTCGGGGCTCCAGTTAAATTTTAATTCCACCTCATGGAGTTTAGGCACGTGGACATGTGTTTAACAGTCTTTGTGTTTTCATTGATATGTTAAAATAACATTTAGTCTTAAGAATAAAGGGCTAAACTCTGAGCTCAAAGACTTTTCGAGAGAACTAAGAGGTTTTAAGGTATCAACAAGACCTCAGCATGTATGTGAACAGGTAGTCATTTATTCTTATTAAAAGGATTGTTTACTAGAAGTAACAGAAGGTATTCTGTGTGGACAATTGGGGGGTTACAGCAGTGCAGTCCCCCCTTTGTCTGTAGCAAGCTTCACGGTTCCTGCCTAGAAACTTACAGTTTTAAGGATCAAAGAGGAGTTTTCTTTGTTGGTCACACAAAGTGGGTTTCTTAGAGAGTATGGGCTGTAATTTTTAAAAGTGCCACAAACTTGTTAACTTTTGAACAACAAAAATTTATTTCTCTCAGATGTGGAGATTGGAAAGTCTAAGGTCAAGGTGTCCACAGGTTTATTATCTGGCATAGGCCCATTTCCTGGTTCACAGGCAGCCATCCTTCCTCCATGCCCTTTGTGGAAGGGAGACCTGGGGTCTCTTCTGACGGGGGCGTTGCATTAGTCTTTCCTGTGTCTGTGATGAAACGCCATGGCAACTTAGGGAGGAGTTTATTTGGAGTCTTGATAAGAGCCTATCATGCATGGCAGGAAGGCATGGCTGCAAACAGCCAACCAGAACAGGAAGCTGGGAGATCACGCCGCAGGAGCACACACAGGAAGGCATGGCTGCAAACAGCCAACCGGAGCAGAAAGCTGGGAGATCACATCGCAGGAACACACAGGAAGGCATGGCTGCAAACAGCCAACCGGAGCAGGAAGCTG
>OU015747.1:142709232-142719621 GCA_907169655.1 Acomys percivali
CCTCCCCACTATCCTGTGGTGGTTCAACCACCACGCCTGCCTGTGTCATGCCTCCCCACTGTTGTGTGGTGGTTCAGCCACACACCTGCCCTCTGTCATGCCTTCCCACTGTCGTGGTGGGAATCTTAGCCTCTGGAACCACAAGCTCAAATAAACGCTTCCTCCTCCAAACTGCCTCCATCACGGCATTTTACCACAGCGACAGGAAAGCAGCTATTCCAGAAGAAGAACAGCTCTGTGGAGCAAGTGAAGGACAGAGTCTGGCTCCCAGGACAGAGTCTGGCTCCCAGGCCGCATGTCTCCCATCCCCATTTCTGCTCATGCTCTTCAGTGGGTCTGTATTCAGAAGTGTTTTCCTCCACAAGAGGAAGGTGGAGGTTTCATTATAGGAGAAAATGATGTAATAGGAATCTTCTGGGAGAAAAGAAATGAGGAAAAAATATGCAGCGATCAGGCATAATCTTTCCTTATGGTGCTAGGGATCCCTAGGGTAGTAGGGTAGCCAAGGCAGGGGGTGGGGGGAGGAGGAGGAGGGGTAAAGGGTGTGCATCCTAAAAAATGTACCTTAGCAGGCAAACAGATCTTTCCCCTGAGCTGTTGAGAATTACTCCAGAAGAGGCCACAGGTGACAAGGCCAAGCAGCCTGGGCGTCATAAAATAGCACCTGTGTCCTCACACTTTGACAGAAAGTTCTGCAAGAGAACAGGAGCTGGGATAATACACAGAGCACCATGGAGCAGGTCAGGTACCTAAGCCAAAACTGTGTGTTCTGCGACACAGACCCCAGCCAGGTGATCCGCAGCGGGCTCGCAGCTGACAACTCCCACCCAGTCACATAACACTCTGACTACATTTTCTGGGCCCTGCCCTCATGTGAGTGGCATCTAAGGGGTTCCACCTGCTCCTGATATGAAAGACTGACAGGCGTGCACACAGACAAACGAGGACAATAGGCAAGCAGAGAGGAGGAAACTTCAAGACATATGCCCCTTGTTTCCTTTTAAAATAGTGAGGAGGCGTTACGCCTTCACAAGAATGACCTTCTCCCCCTAAGAACATGAACATGGGGCCGCTGTTCCCACATCATCCCTGGATCATCTATGCAGAGGAACAGAATTCACCAGCTAAAGGAAGGGACTGTGTGCTTGTACCATAGCATTGCTGCACCTTGTGAACATCTGGTGATGGAAACACCAACCACAGCAGGTCAAACAGCATGATTCCATTCATGGTACATCCTTAAAATGCCAAAATCACAGTAAAGAAAAAGGGGGTGTGGCTGCTAGGGAAGGGGCATGACTGCACAGGGTTTGCATCCGGGGGGCACTTGCTGATGAAATGGTTCTGTACTCTGAGCACAGCACTGGCTACATGAATGTACCATGTGATGCAGAACAGTGGATGCATACACTCCCTGGCCACTGCCCATGTTCTAGCTAGTGAAAGAATAACAAGGCGGGAAACTAAGCCAAAGGTGCCTGGAATCCATCCCATCTTCACAATACCCCATGAACATATAGTTATTTACAAATAATGTATTCCCTCCCTTTTAGGGGAAGGAATAATAATATATACAACAATATATAAATGAAGTAACTGTGCTGAATATAAGAAACCAGAAAAAAAGAGTACAAAGGAAACATAGGTGAATTAATTACATCAAAGCTAAAACCTTTTTGCTGCAAATAATACTGTAAAGAAAGTAAAATGAGAGGACGTAAAATGTTTATCACATAAGTGTGAGGACATCAGCTTGGCTCTCTGGCACCTACCTAATGTGGCGGTGTCTACAGTCTTAGTGCTGTGGGTGCCGAGATGGGGCAATCTCTGGGGCTTGCTGTCTAGTCAGTCTAGTCAAACCAGTGAGCTCTAGGATCAGTGAGAGACCCTGTCTCAAGAAGTGTGGCCAGCGCTGACAAGGCTGCTCTGTAGGTAAAGGCACTGCTGCCAAGAATAAAGACCCAGGCTCAGATCCCGGGCATGGTGGAACGAGAGAGCTGACCCCAAAAGTTATCATTTGAACATCACACGTACACAAAATAAAAAGCTTTTTACATGTGCAGAGTAATGACAGTTTCAGATGTTGACTTCTGTGCCCACAAATGTGTACTCATTCATATAAGGTAGGAAAGTATTTGCAGAACACTTGTCTGATAAGGAGCTTGCATCAATGTCTGAAAAGGACCCTGGCAACTTGACCAAAAAGACACAACAGTACAAATAAAAAGGAGACAAAATTGAATGGTTGTTTGTCTAGAAGACGCACAAGCGGCCACCATGCACATGGGGGTGTGCTCAGTGTTATTAGCTGCCATGGCAAAATAACCAAAATCCACACTGAGAGCTCGGTTCGCATTCACAAGGGTGATGGTGTAGGTTTATTTCTGTTGCTGTGACAAAATTCTTGACAAAGACAACTTAGAAGAGAAATGGTTTCACTTCACTCACCATTCCAGACCACAGCCCGTCACTGTAGGGAAGTCAAGGCAGGAACGTCACACAGCCGGCCGTACCACACCCGCAGCCAAGAGCAGAGAGAACAGATGTGTGCAGACCTGCTCGCTGGCTTGTGCTCATGTTGACCTCTCTGCTCTTCTGTAGTTCCGGACGCCCTGCCTAGGGGATAGCGCCGCCCTCGCTGGGCTGGGACTTCACATATCAGTTAACTTAATTAAGATAGCCTCATGTAGACGTACTCATAGGTCAACGTGATGTAGACTGTCTCCCACTGAGACCTCTTCCTAAGGGAGTCTAGGTTGTGTCCACTAGACAGTTAAAACTCACCGTCACAGAGGTGATACAAGGCCGGTGATAATAGAGCTGGTAAAGGGGTGGAGGGTATGGGATAGAGGCACAGGGACCCTCATGGACTGTAGGCACATGAGAAGTGCAGCTACTTTAAAGATGATGATGGTGGTGATGGTGATGATGGTGGTGATGGTGGTGATGGTGATGATGGTGATGATGATTCTGAGGCAAGTTCTCACTATGTAGCCCTGGCTGGCCTGGAAATCATTTTGTAAACCAGATTGTCTTAGAACTCATAAAGATCCACTGGCCTCTGCCCCCTGAGTGTTGGGATTAAAGGCGTGTGCCACCACCCCAGCTATTTTTATTTTTTTACTTAAGCATATACATGTGTGCCTGTGTGTGAGAATGTGCACATGTGCAGGCACTTGTGGAGATCAGAAGAGGGCATCGGACATACTGGATCTGGAGTTACAGGATACTGGGTGCCATCCTACAAGGTCCTCTGCAAGAGCTGTGTCCCTCTAGAACCAGGGGGAGTCACTTTAGATAACAGCTGGGCGTTTGTCAGCATGTTAAACACAGTCACATATGATAGCAGTGTTAGTCACAGGCACATACAAGAAAGAATGAGATGTATGTTCACTCAGATGCCCACAGATGTTCATAAACAGCCAGAAGCAAGACAACAGAAGTTCCCGCTGACTGATGCAAGGCAGACGAACTGTGGACCACCCACCTGGTGGAGTACGATTTAGCAACAGAAAGGAAGGAAGTGCCAGTACTCATGTGGTGTGAGGGAAGCTGTTCCAGAAGACACGGTGTACGATTATATAAAGTGCCTAGAGTGTGTGAGTGTGCAGACATGGGAAGTGGTTGGGTGTGGTGCAGAAGACTGGGAGCGAATGGAGAAGGACCGGTAAAGGATATGAGACTCCTGAGAATGTTCTAGACCGGATGGCTGCACAACTCTGAAAATATGTTTTGAAAATAGTTTTTCTTAAAGCTGATGGACACCTTCAGCAAAGTGGCTGGAGAGAAAAATCAACTAAAAAAGATCAGTATATAAGAGGGCTGCTTACTTATAAGCAGATATTAGCCATATAATTCAGGATACCCACACTACAGTCCACAGACCTAAAGAAGCTAAGTAACAAGGAGGACCCTGGGGAGGATGCTTAGTGCTCACTCAGAAGGGCAGATAGAACAGACACTGGAAATGGTTGAAGACAGGGAGCAGGACAGGAACCTCCCATAGATGTCCTCTGAAAGACTCCACCCAGCAGGGCATCGATGCAGATGCTGAGACTCACAGCCAAACTTTGGGCACTACCAGGAAGTGCAGCTCCAGCTACGCTCCTTCTCTGAGGGAGTTGCACATGCTGGCGGTTGGCCCACGAAGCACTCACACGTTGTTTCTTCTGTGTGTCGCCAGCTCTTCTCTATGCCACCATCTTCGGGAACGTGACAACCATTTTCCAGCAGATGTACGCCAACACCAACAGGTACCATGAGATGCTCAACAGTGTCCGGGACTTCCTGAAGCTCTACCAGGTGCCCAAAGGGCTGAGCGAGCGTGTCATGGACTACATCGTGTCCACCTGGTCCATGTCCCGAGGCATTGACACGGAGAAGGTATGGATGCGAGACTTGGTCATACCACCTGTCCCCCAGACTTCCTTAGTGGGCGGGGCTCAGAACCCTGCTGGGGCATCTGGGTCCCAGGGGTCCTGGTTTCTGATTCCTCTTCCCTCCTTGCCAAACCCATCTCTCTGCTCAGGCAGTGCTGGCTCTTTTCACTATGGAAGGTGGTAGTGGGCCTATGGCAGAAATACCAGTGGACAGTTGAAGTCCAGATTGATCTGGCCTTGGGATCACCCAGCCACATTCCTGTTTTTCTCTGGCTCAGCAGTTCTCAGCCTGTGGTTTGTGACCCTTTACGTGGCTGAATGACCCTTTCACAGGGGTCACCTAAGACCATCAAAAAAACACAGATATTTGTATTATAATTCATAACAGCAGCAAAATTACAGTTATGATGTAGCAACAGAAATAATTTCATGGCCGGAGGTCAGCACAACATGAGGACTGCACTAAGGACTGCCGCATTAGGAAGGCTGAGAACACCGCTCCATTTGACAGACACCCGAGCACTGGCAGTCTTAAGGAATGCTCAACTATGCCAACACTCCACTTTCAAGGCCCCTTGCTTTGAGTCTGTCTGTCTGTTTGTCTGTGAATCATGATAAAACCTCCACAGCACCAACTATAACATTCCTTGAACACGCACTAAGAACAAGCGCCTTTCCAGGTGTGGTGGTGCAGACCAGTAATCTCAGACTTGGGAGGTGGAGGCAGGGCAACCGTGAGTCTCAGGCCAGCCTGGGCTACATGGCAAAAGCGTGTTGGGGAAAACCAGAAAGAACCAATGTCAGTTTGCATGACTGCTGCCCGCTGTGCCTGGCATGGGCTTCACTTCTGCGTTCGGAATGTGTGGCAGGAAGCTTGATTGAACTGTGAAGAGGACCAAAGCCCTGGCTCACTCTTTTTACATCTCTTGGCCTCGGGCAGCACCAGGATCTGGGACCCACTTTTCATCTAGTTCCGAAGCCTGTCCTTTACCTACTGTTCTCCCTCCTTCAACGTTTCAAAACTACGTTTTACTGCATATATGTGTCTGTATGCTCATGTTTGTGTGTGTCTACTGTGTCCATGTGTCATGGCGTGTCTTGCTGGAGTCTGTTCTTTCCTACCATGTGGGTCCCAGGGATTGGAGTCAGGTCCTCATGTTTGGCGTGCCTTTAACACCACTGAGCTGTTTTGCAGTCTCTGCTTATTCTAGACGTAAAACCCGCACCAGAAGGAATTAAGGCGGAGGCTCACGCTCCTGGATAGGCGGGGCACGGTTGGCTCTGCTTGCTCCTGGCTTTGCCTGCCCCCTGCCCCTGCTGTGCCTGCTGTCCCTGCTCAGCCCTGGCAACAATCCCAGCTGGTTCTGTGGGTGCCTGGCAGCTGATGGAGCAGAAAGGACATTGATCTCTGCCCTGAAGCGCCTTTTTCCTGGGCACTAGAATGACTCCATAGATCCCCATGTCTGGGAAAAGCCCTCCCCTGCCCCCATCCCTGCGGAGTGGGCAAGGAAGCCTGCCTGGGGCACTGCACAGTCAGCACTGCCCTCCTGCCTGACTCACCTGCTGACCTCCCAGAAGGGCTTTGGGATCTATCCCAGTTCCTGGTCCAGAGAGCCAACTGTGGCATCTCATGATGGAGACCTGTCTTGGGAAGGAGGCCTTCCCCCTCCACCCTCCAGTATCCAGCCCGTGACCCTGAGGACATCAGTCTCTCTTGCCCCAGTTCCCACGTTGGTACCATATTGCAGTAAGATGACCTTTAAGACCACACATGGCCTTTATGACCTTTGGGCTCGCTGTGACCTCCTGGCCCATGAAAGCTCTATAACAACATCAAATAAGGATTCACAAGTACCCAGGTGCCAGACATTTTGGCACAAACAGCATGGGAAATCTCACAAAATCCCACACACAGGAAGGAAGACTTGGCACCAGGGGCTGAGCATCGTTCAAGTTCACACACGCGCACGGTGTGCGCTGAGAACAGGCCTGAATCCAGAGTCTCCGTCTTGACCCTGGAATGCACAGCCCAGCGAGGCTTCTCCACAGGAGAAGTGATGCACAGAGTAGTTTGGTCACTTGGGGAAGAACTAACTGGGCTTCCAGTCATGTGACCTCGTCCCACTGCACCACCTCCATGTAGACACTGAAGGCAGGACGAAGCCATCCAGGGCATCAGCAGAGTGAGGAGGGTGGTGGAGAAGGCCAGATGCAGAGGCAGGTGGCTGGCGTAAGACGGGACAGGGCCTGGAAGATTCCCGGCACCACAAGAAGTAGCCACTGAAGGTCACGTTTTACTCCATGCCCCCTGCCTGGTTCACAGAATAGAATAGGAAAATTGTTTAAGAAACTCTTGTGATTTCTCTAGAGCAGTCCACTGGAAGGTGCCCTGTTGTGCCGCCTAATGCATTCTGTAGAAGGCTATGCGGTGGTTTCTTGCAAACAGTCTCTGGGAAATTTTCAGTTGTTTCGAAAACTGAGATCCACGTGGCCTGCAGTTCCTAGTTGTTTTTTAGATGGTGCAAGGCAGGGCTAGGGACACAGCCCAGATGGTAGAGTGGTTGTCTGGCATGTGCAAAGCCTCAGTACCATGGGTGAGGGTGGGGGTGGGGATGCTGCAAGTCAAGTGGCAGCCCATTGGCTTTGCAGAGCTGCCTGGCATAGGGTTCGCGAGGCTTTAAGTAGTCTCTGATGCCAAGCTACCTACTTGAAAGCCAAACCCTGCCGTTCCCTGGCTGGGAAACTTTGCGCTTTCCTGTGTCTTGGCTTTCTCATCTGAACTGATACAAGTAAAAGAACATTCTAGAGTTTCTGTAGGGACCATGTTAGGAAACACACAGGAAGCTTTCATATGTGAAGGCGTGGCCCTTGTTCTCTGTCCTCCTTAATGTCCTTGGCAACTGCTACTGCATTTTATTTATTTTCCTTCCATTTGCCTTCTACTGGACAGTAAATTCCATGAGGAAAGATATTTTTGTCTGGTTGTTTTTTTTTAAACTACCACAGCATTAGAGTCTAGAGTGGTGCCTGGTCCACCATGGATTCTTGACAAATAAATACTAACTGGATTGGTAACTCGCCAACCATGCCTGGCAGACAGCAAGCACAACCAGGAAATTGTGACTTTATAGATCTCATTTTTTGTAAAGTATATTTATTCTTTGAAAATTAGTATATACAGCACTTCTTGCTGGCAGCACTGGACCAGCCCAGTCCAAGCACCCCTCACCTTTCCCTTTGACTCTTCTGTTGCTATCCAGGGTCAGAGCTCTTTAATCTCGGCTCTTTTATCTGGGTTCTCGGCTGGCATCAGTCCTCTGATCTGTGTCCCTGGTCACATGCTCAGTGTTTCCTCTGCAGGAGTGCCTCCTAGCCCCTCCTACCCCCGGTCCTGAGTGGACTGTTGCTCAGGCCACAGAGCCCTGGTGCTGCTATCCTGCTGGGATGTTCTATGTCCACATGGTTCGCTCTGACACACTCTAAAGCTGCCATCTCCTTAGAGACCTTCCTTATGCCTGAGACACTCCCAGCCCTGTCTTTCAGACCTACATCCTGAGCTTTCAGCAGAATGTTCTAGAATCCAGACACTACCCGGCTTCCCCAGGGCACCGAACCGGAACCTGGGTGCTGCCCCATGCCTAGGGTGCCGAGGGAAGGCGCCAGTGGAATGGACCTCACACTGTCTCTTCCTTGTCTGGCCAGGTCCTGCAGATCTGCCCCAAGGACATGCGAGCTGACATATGCGTGCACCTGAACCGCAAAGTGTTCAAGGAACACCCCGCCTTCCGGCTGGCCAGCGATGGCTGCCTACGGGCCTTGGCCATGGAGTTCCAGACCGTGCACTGTGCCCCGGGGGACCTCATCTATCATGCTGGGGAGAGTGTGGACAGCCTGTGCTTCGTGGTCTCAGGCTCCCTGGAGGTGATCCAGGATGACGAGGTGGTGGCCATCCTAGGTACGTGCTGCCCATTTTCGATGCAGTTCTGGTATTGTGGTTGGGGTTGTTTTGGTCACTGACCGCCTTGTTCAACCAGAGATTGCCCCCTTGGAATGGGCTCATTTCTAAAATCCATTCACCCATCCAGTAAATGTTGGAGTGCCCACTTCAGATCAACTGATGTTTAAGGCACTTGGGGTTTTCTCCTCAAGAGGGTGCAGGCTACTTGAAGAGATGAACAAACAAATGATCATTTGGAATGTACCAGAAGGGATGTCTGATTCAGGATTCAAGTGGGAAGGCTTCCCAGATAAAAAACGATACCCTAGAAGTAGCCAAAAAAATTGAAAACGAGTTAGCACAGAGCACATAAAAACAGGATTCCAAAAAGAGACAAGGCAGCCTGTGTGACAGAGACAGGGGTGATTCACAAAGGTCAAGTACAAGTCAGTCTGTGTGGCAGGAGCACATAGAAGGGCCATGAGGGGAGATAAGGCTGGAGAGAGGCGATGGACCACAGGCTCCAGGAACCACACTGAAGGCTGTATGTGGATTTTACTTGATGGTAGCGGGACCAGTGGTGAATTGAAAGCAGGGAAGGGGCGCCATTGGGTCTGTGCTTTTGAAAAATGACAGCAGGTAGAAGTTGGACTGCAGAGGGCAGGGGAACAGGCTAGAGAAGTGTAGTGGGTGGGGACAAGCACGTCACTTCGGGGTATTCAGAAAGTAGAATCAAAAGAATCCAGTGAGTTCGCTGCCAGAAGAGGGAGGAGTCAGTGGGGATGGTGGGATTTCTCCTGTGGATAACAGGGAGCTGGTTCACACACATGGCAGGGAGCTATTCCACACACATGGCCGTGAGCAACGTGGGACAGAGAGCAGGGACATGTGGACATGATTGTATTTGGGAGGTTGACCCCCAGTGGCTTTGGGGAAACTTTCCGAGGCAGCTACAGGATAGCCCTTCAGTGGACACATCTCTCTGAGGGGACAAGCCGTCACCAGCATAGTCACCACGTACAGACATCTGTCTGGTTGTGCAGATGGGTCCTCATTTAACCCTTACAGTAGTCCTGCGAAGTGAGGTAAGGAGATGTCTGCATAGTAGTTGAGGGTCCCATCCCAGCAGCCTCTGACTTCAGACCGTCCTCTCCCGCCTGCCTCCTGGAGTCCCGTCCAGTGCCCTGTCTTCCTCCTCTCCAGTCCTGCCCAGGAACCCTGGTGGTGGCTAGTGGGGTGCATGGGCCCTGGGCGCCGGGGCAACCTGTGGATGTCTGCTCTAGGTTCAATGCGTGACCGACTTCTCAGAAGCCTGAGAAGTGTGGGATGTGAGGTGAGAGTGAAAAGCCAGATGTAGAGACAGATGATATTTTTAAAGCCTAATTTTGCTCCTGTCTGATTTGGGAGTACCCGAAACATGGCTTCCTTCTTGTTCCTGGGGCACCGTGTCCACTTGCCCTCTTGGCTGCGTTGTGCTCAGGGTCACCCAAGGGTGATTTATATTCCGTCAGCAGGAGACGGGTCAGGGCTGAAGTGTGTCTTGCCTGCTCCACGGTGGCCATGGAGGCCAACAGCCCAGTCCTTGCTGTCCCTCGCCCCCTCTCTCAGAGAATGAACTTATGGGCCAGACACAGGTTTCTGAAGGAAGCGCTCTTACCTCTGCCTTTAAATTCACCAGTGAGGACATTGGGTTAGCCAGGATTCTTGCACAGCTAAGAGGGACTGCTGAGCAATCCTTTGGCTCTGGACTTAAGGTAACCCTTTGCAGTGAGGCTTCTTGCACCAATTTCCCCACAGATCTCTCATGATTTACCCTCCCAGGAAGTCCACTCAGGCCCAGCACTGTCCACCTGTGTGGCCCTGGACAGGGATTTTTAATGCCCTCCACAGACAGTTGCTCTGTAGACTCAGGCATGGCGGGGCGGTAGCCTTGAAGAGAAATGAGAAGGGTGCAGGGCTACCCCTCACCTCCTGCACACTGGGCACATGGCTACCCCTCACCTCCTGCACACTGGGCGCATGGCTACCCCTCACCTCCTCCTCCCTTCACACTGGGCACATGGCTACCCCTCA
>OU015747.1:142724776-142778157 GCA_907169655.1 Acomys percivali
AGGAATCAGGCACTAGTGTGGACAGCGCTGTGTCCTCATGAGGAATCAGGCACTAGTGTGGACAGCGCTGTGTCCTCGTGAGGACATGGAAACTGTCAGGTCACCGTGGTACATGACAGAGACAACGGAGTGTTACCGTGCACTCAGAAAAGTGGAGAAGCCACCAGGGACACTTGAATTACATAGAAACAACGAATAGCTATTGGCATGAGTTTTCCCCAAAGATTGCATAAGATGCAATTTGAGGGAAATTATTCATTTATTAGAACTCAGTTGTAATCAGTTATGCACATTTTTATTTGCAAAATTCGCCCAACTTAGTTGGGAGGCGCAGGTGGGTGAGCCATCAGGAAGAGGACTGTCCTGGTTAGTTCCCTCAGCTCCACAAAGCTAAAGTTATCTGGGAAGACAAAACTCAACTGAGAAAATGCCCCATCAGGAAAGCAAGCCCGAGGGCCATTAGTGTGGTTGGGTCCAGCCTATTGTGTGTGGCCCAGCCCAGGGCAAGTGGGCCTGGATGCATAAGAAAGCAAGCTGAGAAAGCCCACACAAAGGAGCCAGCAAGCAGCGCTGCTCCTTGGGCTTGGCTTCTGTTCCCGCTGTCAGTCAGTCTCCTGCGGGCTTGGCTTCCGTTCCTGCTGTCAGTCTCCTCCTGCCTGTGCTTCTGCCCTGAACTCCCTCCAAGCCGGACTGTGAACACACACATGGAAACATGAACCCTTTGCTCACAAGCTGTTTTAGTCGGTGTTTTATAGCAAACAAGCTAGGGCAGAGAGACTCGCGCATCATAACGTTAATTCTAGAATGTAGTAACAGGGTAAAATCGGAGGCCAGAGGGAGAGCCTGACATCTGGGAAGTGGGAGAGAAGTACGGACAATGAGATGCTAGTTGGGAAGAAGAGGTCACGAAGCAGAAAGTGCCAAGCTTCCATTAGCCGTCCATCTGGAGGCCAAGGACGTTAGACGGAGGTGCAGCCAGCGCTACTGGGAAGGGTGGGCCTGGGACCAGGGCAAGAAGACGGGTCAGAGCCAGCAAAGGCAGGCAGGTCCCAAGCTGGAGATTTAAGACTGAACAAAAGGAATGTGAAATAGAAAAGGGAAAGGAGGGCCATTTACAGAACTTATTGGTCTTTTCTTAAACACCCAAGCATTTGAGAGCACATTTAAAGAAATGGGGCGTGGCCGTTCAGAATGCTCATAAAGAAGCTTAAATGATCAGTAAGACACTGTGTGCCTGTGCTTTGATGGATCCCAGTTGTGTGGGAGAAGCATGTGGAGACTCTGGGAGCACCCTGCCAGCAAGCGGGGGCCATGTCTTCCTTGTGAGGCAGAAGGAGACACTCACTTTCTTTCCAAATCTGTCTGGCTTTCAAGCTATCTTTCAAGAGAGGACTCAGGTGGGCGCTGAAGCACTTGTAAGCATGAGAGCCTGAGTTCAGATCCCAGCACCCCTGTGAAAAGGTGGGTGTGCGTGTGCTTGTGGCTCTGGAGCGGAGGAGGCAAGGGCAGGAGGGTACCAAGACTCACTCTCCACCTAAGCTCGCCGGTCAAGTTCACCAAACGCCTCTATCTCAGACACGGGGCAGAAAGCAATAGAGGAGCACACTAGACGTGACCTCTGGCCTCTACATCATGTGAACACACATGCACACATACATATGTATACATATACCAAACACACACACACACAAAATAAATAAGTACATGGTATTTTCAAGATGGTAGTTTAAAGTGTTTTTCAAGTCAATCTTGAGAAAGTCAGCATCACTTGACTTTCCCAGACACCGTTAGGATATAATTTAAAAACATGATTTTTAAAATTTTTTCAGAAGGACATCTTAGCAGCAGCTCTTTTTTTTTTTTTTTTTTTTGCCTCTCACTGTCCAATCAGGAGAAAATAGCATGTCTGTGCTTAAGCCATCATCCCTCTCTCTCAGTGTCCTTGGCCAGTCAGTGAGGACTGAAGGGCTTCTCTAGCAAAAGATTAAAAGCAACAGCCTCAGCATGGTCAAGGCTATCTAGAGGTGGAGAAGCCAGGAACTCCTGAGAGATGCTTCCCAGGGTCCGTGGGGGTGAGAGAAGCCGGCTCCTGCACTGCTCTTCCCTCTCCGTGGGGCACGCCTACACAGTGTGGACTGTGGAGTGAGCGCTCCGCTGCACAGTTGCCTCTGTGCAACAGAAGCAGCATCCCAGGGTCTCCACACTCTAACCAAGCATCAGTATTCTCCCAGCTACTCCCTCAACCGGTTACTCCCAGTGAGGAGCCCTAACATGGGTCACCTAGAACTTCAACATATGAAGCCTTTCTATCAGGTGACGCCCACATCAGGTGACTGAGAAGGGGTAGGGGATAGACACTGGGCAATCTTTTCTAATTCTGCCTCTGCTTAAGCAATTTAAAAAAATTCAGTTGCAGTCCCCGGAGACATGGGAAGTTAGATGCACAGTTAGATACACTATGATTGATCTTTCTAAATGGGATTCCTATAACTGCACTGTCCAGGAAAAGGACTTGGTTATATCAAGTCAGTTGGGACAACTATGAGGTAGAGACACTTTACTGTCATGCAAAATGTTTCAGTTGTTTTAAATAAGGAAAGTATAATACACCACTGTATATATGGTAATATTGGCCACATAAAAATGTGTGCATGCATAGAAGAAAGATGGAAGGCAAGCCAAGATCTTAACAAAAGTGTCCTGCATGGTGACCGCCATTTTTAATTTTCAAATAAGTTTGAATAATTTTCTACCATGCACATCTGTTCTTTTTATAAATAACCAGATGTGGAAAATAAAGTGAGTTTTAAGTTGTCATCTGTAAGGATCCTGGTAACACCGCCAGTGCTTGGTGGAGCTCTGAGGTGTGCTGGCTTGTGGAGGAGAGCCACGCGACTAACATAATTGTGTGGGGGCAGTTGTGGCGAGCGGGAGAGAAGTCACGGTGGTGGCTCTGAGGCTCTGTCTGCTTCAGTGTGGGAGGCTCCTTCAGTCAGGGATACCAGCCTTCTCCACACTCAGCGTCACTGCATGAGGAAGGGTGGGGGCGTACGGGTGCTTCTGTCTCGGGGTGAGTTCTTGTCTCACACCCTCATCCTGCCCCCTGTTCCCACTCGTAGGGCAGTCTCTAACATGCATCATTTTTATTTCATGTTTGTAAATTTTCCTGTAAACTTTCATCTTAGCACAAAGCTGAATCGCCTGGTCACCTCCCCAAGGTCATCCAGCCCAGGGCACCCCAGGCCCTTCACCCCCACTGCTGTGCCTCTCACCCACCTTTGCTCTGATTTGTTCATTCCCTAAGCATGCCAGGCGTGGCTTGAGGATCGTCTCTAACGGAGCCGTCCCTCCCGTTGGAAGACAAGTCAGTATACAATGAGAAGTGTTCACAGGGCCGAAGCCGTAGCAGAGCCAAGAACAATATGTTGTGAGAATTCATACAGGAGACTTCCAGGCCAGCCCAGCCACAGAGAGCAAAGGAAGGGTTCCTGACAACGGTGACATCAATGGCAGATGCCACCAGGTTTGGCAGTGTCTGGGGGCTGGGCTAGGGGACCCTTGATGGGAAGGGAAGGAGGGACATCCCCTGCAGCACGGGCGACAGTGGCAGAGGTTGGGATCCACGTCTGGCAGTGAAAAGCAAGTCAGTTCACAGACTTCTTGAGCCCCTCGCACTACTAAGATGGACTTGAATGGAGTGGTAGGAGGAGACAGTGGCGGCTTTGAACAGAAGACGGTCAGAATTGCACTTGTGCTTAGAAAAGTCATCCAGGCAGCTGTTTGGAAAATGAATTAGAAAGCCAAAGTCAGAAACAGGGGACCAACAAGGAGGAGGCTACAGGTCAGAGTGGCCTGGCCTGATCTCACAGCTGCTTAAACGAAAGACAATAGAGCCAAGAGACAGATACCTGGGAGATGAAGTGGCCAGAAGTTGACCGTTCACTGTTATGGAATAAGAGGAGGCTATGTCAGCGTCAACAGCCCTGAGGGAGGCCGGTTCCTTCCTCAGATACATAGGTCTGAGCTAAGTGAGTGTCCAGTGGAGGATTCTGGACAGGGACCTGGACTTGGGGTACAACCCCCCACACCACTGCAGTCCAGATGCTTGAAAACAGAGCACAAGCCAACCTCCCCACTCCAGCAGGGGTATGGGGACTGAAGAGGAAACCACAGGGCCAAGAGTGGGTCCCTGGGGAGCACCAGTACCTGTGAAGTCCTGGGAGACTGGGAGTGACTACTAGAGCAAGGAGAGTGGCCAAGAAGGTGGACAGTTACAGAAGCCAGGAGTGAGGACAGGGCCTGACACCCAGCTCTTGCAAATGCCACAGAATACGTTTCACTGGACAGAGATATCACGGTTTGTAAGATCAATATTTTATGGCCCAAATGCCATATAATGTTGTGCTAAGTGTGTGTCCACATGAATACCTGCTCACCCACCTCTCTCCCTCCCCCCCCCCCCCTCCCTCCCTCCCTCCCTCCATGTCTCCCTCTCTTTCTCTCTCTCTCTCTGCAATTTTTAAAACTTCCAGATCTGGGCATAGCAGCACACACCTCTAATTTCAGCACTCAGGAAGAAGAGGCAGGTGGATTTCTGTGAGCCTGAGGCTCACCTGGTCTACATATCCAGTTCTAGAACAGCCAGAGTTACATAGAGGGACCCTGTCTCAAAAAAGTAAAATAAAACCAAACCAACCAACCAAACAAACAAAAAAACCACAAAAAGTAAGCCACATGTGAATGAATTAGAAACAAATGTCTTGGTGTGTTGAGGACTAGTGAGTGCGGTTTAGACCGACCAGCAGAGGGGTTATGGCTGACTGTGATGAGACAGGTGTGTGACCTGTGAGGGTGAGGAGATTCCGGTGCCTAAGGAACTGCACAGATGTGTGCAGAGTGCGACCAAGAGAGGACAGTACAGCAAGGCAGGCCAACAAGGCATGAGCTCCTGCCTTCTTACTGTGAAAACACATGACAAAGGCAACTCACGGTTAAGGAAGGGATTATTTGGGCTCTTGGTGTGGGAGGAGCCAGGCCCTTGTGGCACAGAGGTTATGGTGGCAGGATCGTAAGGTCGTGTGCATCCACAGCCCAGAAGTTGCGGGGGGCGGGGGAGGAATACTCAACTGGCTTTGCCCACTTCGGTCTGGGCTCCCACCCCATGCTTAGGTAGGTCTTCCTGCCAGTGAATCTAATCCGGAAGCCATTCACGCTCTGTCTCCTGGTGATTCTAGATGCCCCCAAGCTGACAGTCAGTAGTACCATCACAAAGTCCAGACATCATCTCCCAGATGCAACTGCTATTATGGGATGTGCTTTATATTCATGTCCAAGAAGTGTTCCCAGTGTTGAGCCCCAGAATGAGGCCCATCATGGTGCTGACTGGTCTCCCCACACCACCCTAGCGGGGATCTGCTCCATATACTGTAGGGGTGTGGGGAATGTGGACAGACTGTTGGAACAGCTGCTCCACAGCGAGAAAAGGATGAATACCAAGAAGCTTAGCTGATGATGTGAGCACATCAGGACCTCTGTCTTCACTCCCACTGTGCCCTTCATGTCTGTCTAACATCTGTGTAGGCAGCTCGCTTATCTTCTCTGTGAGATCTCCGTAGTCCTGCCCACTCAACATACATCTTGGCGTTGCTTGTGTTGCAGTGATTTTGTTCACTGGGACATGCGTGCGTGTCTTTCCTCTTCTTGCATCGTAAGCTCCTTGACCCGAGAAATGGCCTCTGCCGTTCCATCCAGTCCCGTGAGGTGCTGAAAGGAATCTCTGACCCACAAAAGACAAGGCCAAGTTACTGGTCTGGGTTGAGCTATGCCAGAGATGGAAGGGGGTGGGCCCACCTGTGGGAAGCCAAGCTAAAAGCTCTCTGGGAGTGGCAGAGGTGACACTTGGGAGGGGCCTGCTGTGATCTTAGAGGTGCCTTGTAGGTTTCGCTGGCCACGGTGGTGCCCATCTCTAACTTAGAGGGCGAGAAAGGGGGCCATCACTGTGGCCCTCTTGTCCCAACTGGGAAGAGCTGGTTGAGCATGATGCAGCTCTCCAACGAAAGGCACAATGACAGCAAACATCTAGACATGGATGTCCCCTGGGAAGCAGGAGAGAATCAGACCTGCCCCTGGAGCCTGAGTCACCTGGGCATGCCGGTCTCTACTTTCTTCACTGGGTCAGGAATCCAGTAAAGCACTGAACATTCCAGGATCCAGTGAGTAGGGCTCAGGCTTTGTTCCCAGCAGGATGCTCTTCCTCAGAGAGGAAGCCAGAGGTGAGATCTGCAGGTGTCTGTGCTGTATGTTCTCATCCTGTAGCTGTAGCACAGGGAACAGAGGTTGTGACCTCTGCGGCCACGCTTATTTGTGCAATGAAGATATCAGTGTTCAGCTTCCTTGTCCTTTGCATCCTCAGGCAGGCCTGGGGTCGCAGCCTTAAGCCTTTGGGGAGGAACTCACAAGTGTTCCAGAGTACGCAGGCTGGGTTGTGGACCTCTGGGAGGAAGCACATAGCAGGTGTTGGTGTGCGCAACAGCTTCTAGGTGGTCTTTCTCTGGTCACAGTCAGAGTGGGCAGAGGAGCCTGTCAGTGTGGTCAAGGGGACTGACAGCCTCACATGGCTGGAGCCTTGTTTTTCAGACTGTGAATTTGTGCTTTCCCTGAAGCAGGGGAGGAGGGACCTTAGGGGGACACCTGCCCACAGAGACCACTGCCCTGGCCCAAGGGATACCCAGTGGTCCAAGATACAGGTGCGGCTGCTCTGGTAGAACCCCCAACTATCAGAAGACCAGCAAGGTTGGAGCTCCCCTTCTGCGCAGCCACCCAGGTGTGCAAGAGCAAGCAGCACTCCATGGCACTAGCTGCCCAGCCTCCTGCCAGCCAGTGGTTTCCTCTCAGTAGGGTGTCACCTGGGCTTTCTGCCTGCCGGTTCCTCGGCCGTGCATGATCTGCTGGCTGGGTTCTTTCTGGTGTATTTGTGTCTGGAAATGGCTACTGATTTTTAGCGACATTGGGGCCTGCCTTGGACCTGTGCTGTGCCTGTATGGGCTATGCTGTGAGCAGTCTTTAAAAGAACATGTTATGGGGAGTGATGGAAGCAGCCAGGCATCTCCCCACCAAGCCCGCTGGCCCGACTCATCTGTATGAGTGAGCCGGACCTGCTGGGTTCAAACCACAATCTCTTCCCTGCAGCCTGTTAGCATCAAGGGAAGCTGCTTGTTGCCTCCAGGGCCTTATTCCAAGCACCTCTTGGGTTGACCTGGCAGGCCCCATGTTTTCTCCCTACCAGCCCCCTTCACCTCTGCCCATCACTGAACCAAGCTGCCAGCAGGGTCTCCATCCCTCCTGTGCCCTGCGCCTGTGTACTTCAGCCCTGGACCTGTCTCACCTATGTGCTCTTCAGGCCCCACTGGTGTACCACCAGGTTGTTATGTCAACCACCAGAGGGAAGACTGTGCGTAACTTGGGGAGTACATGGGATGATTCATGCTGTCGGCTTGTTCTAAGTAGAGAGACCTGCGGTCACTCTCCACCTCCTCCTGTGCCCCAGCTCAGAGCATCCTCTTAGCACATGAGGACCTAGGGAGCCAGCCACAAGGTGAGTTTTTAACATCCTACACCCTGCGCTGTAGTTGCAAGCTGGCTGACTGATTGCCAGGTCTACTGTGGAGCCTTCTGCTCTTGAGTGTGTGGTCATGTCATGCAATATCTTCCCTGGCTTGTGTCCCTCAATCTCTGGCCTGGACAGTCTCTTCTCAGCCATTTGTGTCACACTGATGAGGGCTGTCCATGCCTGCCTTGCTCAGCTATCATAAGTACGCGTGTCTTAAAACAGTTCCCATTTGCTGGAGGAGCCTGCTGTTTGTTTGGGATTCAGGGAGTCCTGCACACCACAGGCTTAACTCTTACCCTCAGGTCATCTCCACCAAAGTGGCTGCCTCGCAGGAGGTAGGGGTACACATGGTTGAACTTGGGTAGGGAAGCTAGCCCATGCCATGACAACACCAAGACTCCCAGCCCTGTGGGAGTTTTCCCAGCGTGAGCTGCTGCTATCTCCGAGGTGTTTCCGTCCTAGCATGGCTGCCCTATGTTCTGTGCGGTAGATGCGCCCCTGGAGAGGCTTCATAACTGAAACCTGTACAGTCAAATTCATTTATTAAATGCATACAAGGAGCTATTATTTCACTTTACGAGTTCTTCTATAATTAGAGAATGACTCCCAATTTCATTAAAGAAACATAATGCTTCTATATTGAGTCTTGTTTAAATGAGGTAATCTTGGTAAGAAACAGATGAAATTACCAATCAGCTTCTACTCAGTAGTTACTACTTAATTACACCATGCTTCCTGCAGTAGGAACTGCAGAGCTTGGAATGCTGCCTTTCTCGCCAGTGCTCAAACTGCATAGCCAGGAAGGGCCTGTTCGAGGCACTCCTGGTCTCTTTCTGTGGAAGGGTCTGCCCGTTGGAGAGGGTCCTCACCCTCTCTTGTCACTTTCTTAAAGACACAAGGGGTACCAGTAAGAGCAGGGGGAGTGATGTCCTGCTGAAACAGCAGGTGTACCCATGAGGTCATTTCTCAGCCCAGAGCTCCGTGATGTGTGTCCACGTGTCTGCCGCTGTCACGACTTCTTACATGCCCAGGTTCTTGTGTCATGGTGGGCTTTTCAGCTGCCTAGAGACAGGTGGTTTCTAAGCCTGCACTCACCCAAAGGCCTGACTGGGCTGGGCCAATCAGACACTCATTGACATAACTGGTGGCTGTGGCTGCCTGTCAGATGAGAGCGAGACTGGGCATCAGAGCACTCACAAGACCTCTTGTGCCACTGGATCTCCCCCAGGACGATCAGATTTCAAGATGGACACTTCCTGGCTTGAGTTTTCCAAGAGACCCAGGCCATCAGCTTCCTCTGACCATACCTTAAAATCCCCAAATGTCGTTTCTGCTAGACTGCATTGATGAAGTGACTAAGTCCAGTCTTTACTCACCTACTCAAGTGAGTTACGTGTAACTCACTGCCAGAAGGCATAGGAGCGTCAGTCTATCAACTATTTGCCGTGAGTGAGGTGCATTTAGCCCACTGCCAGAGGGCACGGTAGCATCATCAGCTGTTTGCCATGAGTGAGGTACATGTAACCCACTGCCAGAGGGCACAGTAGCATCATCAACTGTTTGCCATGTCTCTCCAGAAGAGGCCCATGCTCTAGAAGACCAAGATTCCATAGCTATGAAGGGCACAGAAGTCACGCAGACAACATGGAGGGCTGAAGGATGCTCGGGATCTATAGCTAAGCTTCTGGAGTTCAGTGCTTTAGAGACCATGGAGAAAGCCTGTTTCCAGGGCAACCAGGTAGCATCCCACAGAAAAGCTTCTACCCACCGGCCCCTCCCCCACCTTGGCCACCCATATCACAGACAGTTAACACTAGAACTTGGAAGGAGCTCTAAACAGCACACATGTCTACCTGGAAGTTACCCCGTGAATGTCTTATTTACACTGGACCTTTAAAACCACTGACTCTTTAAAACCACCGTCATATGAGAACAGCAGACACAGAGGACATGAATCTATATTCCTAAGCCATGTACAGTTTGCCTGCTTTGGAGGAAGAGGAGCAGTTGCGTCATTTTGGAGGTACTTAGGGAAGACTGTGGAGTATCTTGTACACTGAAGCAGACACTTGGTACTGGAGAAGTCATTAAGCCAGGGTACCTCAGGTGATGACCGCTTCCTTTGCCATTGGCAGGAACACAGCTACTGGCTGAGCACCTAGGGTGCCTGGATCTGGGGGTGTCTGACCAACCTACTTCTTGCTTTCTCTTTCCTCCTGTACATTCCTCTCTGGCTCCCCAGAACTTTATATTTGTGCTTCTCTGCCCCGAAATTTTATTAACAAGGTAAACAATCAAGCCACATAGCTAGAGGCTGTGCCAGGAATAAATTCCGCTTTGCAATATAGACAGGGGCTAAAACACTCATAGTTATGAAAGGTAGGGAAGGTATCTGAGTTAGAGGGGTTTGAATAAGCACGTGGTGGAGATGGTCATTGCGTGTCTTGTGTGGGGCTGCTATGCCAAAATGTGTCAGGCTGCCATGCAGGCAGCACAGTTTCACACAGTTTAGGATAGCTGCCCAGCATGGCAGGTTATGATGAGGACCTTCAGCTGCTGGCTGCCAGCTTCTTATTGCATCTGCAGATGGAAGGAATGGTGTAAGGGAACTCTCTGGGGCCCTCTTACAAAGGTGCCACGGGGTCAGGCCAGAGACTAAGTCATAAACCCTATCTTCGTCAGCCATATGCCAAAGGCTTCCTCTTGGTGCTTTACACCGGGGCTTTGTATTTCGGCATACAGGTTTGCGATATAAACATTTACTTTACAGAACTGTAGTAGTTCTCTGAATGCACTCATAGGGCATGTGTCGTGTAACGCCAGGAGAGCATTTAGCAGGTAAAGAGCACATTTCAGGAGGTGTGGGGGAGAGAAAGGACACGTGGTACAAATTAACCCTCAGGGCAAGGGAGTATGGCGAGTTTGGGAGGGGCTGAACCCCCACACTTGCCTGCTTCGCTGTAAGTAGTCTGAACAGGATTTCATGTTCCCTGTTCTTCAGTTTCTGAGACGTCTACACGGAAACACACACCCCAACTGTGGAGCACGTCTTCGCCTCTCAGACACACAGGTGTAGACCCGCAGCACATGTCGGCCTCACTTCCTCTTCGCCTGTCAGTATCAACCAGGCTCTTACGATGTAGTTCTGTCGTGTGACAGTTTCTGGGGAGCTGGGAATAAATGTCCACTTATCGCAGAAGGAACTGAAGACAGACTAGAGTGATGGCACCGCCCGAGTCCAGCTCGGCCAATGAGCGTGTTGCAGGTGTCACAAGAGGATGCAAGAAGAGTGTCGACATAAACATGTATAGCTTGGAGGCAGATTTACCACCAACACAGACACCAGCGTGGGAGACAGCCCGTGAAAGTGGCAACCCTGGAGCTCTCTGCTTGACTTGCAGGCAACTTGCAGGCTGGAGAGTCTCCTCTTTTTGGCAGTGTCTTACTGCCTATATAACCCGAGAAGGGATGAGCCTTGTGAATCTGTTAGGTTTCAGGGACTCCCTGAGACTTGTGAGTTATTTTAAGGCCTCCCAAGTCTTCAGGAGCTTCTCTTCAGGATGAAATGTTTCAGACTGTTGCGTGGAAATTGCTTCATTGTGCCCTGAAGGGAATTGGGCACCCAGCAAGCCACAAGTAATTGCAGGTTGTGAGTGGTGCTCTGGGGGATTGAGGTCTGGTAAGGAATAGTGAGGATGGGTGATGGCTTCTGGGCGGTCAGCGTCACCCTTGTCAGAGGGTGACATTAGTATGCATAATGTGCTATCTTAAAGGTTTTTAAATTGCATATTTGTTATTAGGGTTCGAATTATGATTCCGTTTGTTTTTTTCTGAGCCCAACCTGCAGGCTGCCAGTGGCTGCAAATTCCTCCTGACTGACACCATGCTCATGACAACTCTCTCTCCTCAGGAAAAGGAGACGTGTTTGGAGATGTTTTCTGGAAGGAAGCTACTCTTGCGCAGTCCTGTGCTAATGTTAGGGCCTTGACCTACTGCGACCTGCATGTGATCAAGAGGGACGCCCTGCAGAAAGTACTAGAATTCTACACAGCCTTCTCCCATTCCTTCTCCCGGAACCTGATTCTCACCTACAACCTGAGGAAGAGGGTGAGCCGGCGGCTTTGATTCTTTTATGCTTTTTTCCCCTGTGCACTTTGGATAATTGCTGGGGCCGGGGGAATCCTTTAGCGCTTTATTTAAGTGGAAAAGAGCATTCTGATCCAGCTCTCTTTGCTACTTGCTCTGTAGAGCTTTTGTTGTTCTGTGGAGATGAAAACAAGTATGTTGGGACTGGAAGATGGATCCGCCTTGTGTGGAGGCCTTTGCTGTGTCAGTCTGTGCGCTGTAGTTCCTAGCACCATAGGGACCTTTTCAGCTTTGTGAAGAGATGTGTAAAACGTGGCTTCCCCCCAATAGAACGGCCACACAGAGCCACCTGACTAGTCTACTGCATCCACACGTGGCTGGGACCTGTGGAGTCGGGGTAAAGCCACCAGCTAGCTGGCTGGTGGTGACACTTTATGAAAAAGACATGGAAGTATGTTTCTAGAGTTCCGCAAAGAAAGCCATGGGATGGCTGTCTGGGGGACATTTTGTACCTAGCCAGGGTCTTAAGAAAAGAAAATGCCTTCACTCAAGCTGTTTCCCCCCACACCAGGCCATCTGAATTTTCCCATCTCTCTTTGTGTTCTCTTTGCATTCTTCAGTGTCCTGTGATGGATTTGTCTTCTTTCTTTTCTTCTGTCTTAAGACAAGATCTCACCATACAGCCCTCAAACTCTGAATCCTCCTGCCTCAGCCTCCTGAGCCCCACAAGTGCCTTCAGTCTGACTTTCTTGTGCTTCATCCATCTCCTTTGATTAAACACTAGCATGGTCACTTCAGACCATTTTCATAAGCATTTCCCTGTAGTGATGTCATCCCACCGAGCCACCTCTCACCGTCCTGGAGCCCGGCTGTAGCCGCACTGCACTGGTTTGTTCTGCACTTCCTTGTGGCCAGCACCAGCCCTTTCCCTCCCGGTCCTCAGGCTGGTCACTGGGCTCTGTGGCCAGCACCACCCTTCCCCTCCTGGTCCTCAGGCTGGTCACTGGGCTCTGTGGCCAGCACCGCCCTTCCCCTCCCGGTCCTCAGGTTGGTCACTGGGCTCTGTGGCCAGCACCACCCTTCCCCTCCTGGTCCTCTGGCTGGTCACTGGGCTCTGCTGCTTTTTGCCTCGGCTGTCCACTGTGAATTCATGTTTTCTTTCCTTCCTTGTGATCCTGGCAGCATCCTGAATACCAACCTGGAATTCTCAGAATGTGGTAGCAGGGGTAGGGGTGGGGTGGGGAGTCCTCAAGGCCCTCACAGAAGCCTCAGGGCCTTGTGGAATTCTCGAGTTGTCTCATAAAGTCTTCAGAGCACAAAGCCCCTCACTCAGGCATCTCCATGAACAAGACAACCTAGAGGCTGAACTAGCCTTCTACCCGTCTCTGCCCATACCACATAAATGTCTGAACATTTCAGCACAGTTCACACAAACCTACCCCCTGAGTTCTGCCTACAGCTTCCCCTCCCCCACCCAACCCTGTGCTCTGAGCAGCCACCCTGAGCATGGCAGGTGCTTCTTCAAGTGTAGTGTCTGTGCCACGTGGTGACAGACTCCTGCTGGCCATCCAGGCTCTGAAAGAGTCACTGCCAGATTAGGTCTCTCCTGGTGCCAGATGGACGGGACCAGAGAAAGAAAACCAAAGACTCCCAAACGTAACAGAAATGCTGGGTGGACGGGGTGTGGCAGATCAGAAGCTGATACAGTGGTCATGACCCTCCAAAGTGTAGCAAGGAGGAGGAGACAGCAGTTAAGGGGGAGTCAGAGAAGCCATGGCCAGGGAATGGGTCAAAGGCTGAAGACAGGCTGGCATAAGGGGAGGGGCAGGTCGTGTACCGGGAGAGCATTTGGCAGAGGCCACAGGAAGAAAGCCAAGCTTGGCCCTTGAGTCCCACTTGAAGGCTTTGTTAAGACCAGCAGGTCTTTTCCTGCTCCAGCCCGTCAGGTGACACTGCCTTAGGCATCCAGCTCTGAGACCTGGGAATAGCAGACCATCTTGCGTCCTCAGGGCATAACCAGGTACCGAGGCCTGAGGCCATTCAGTGACACAGGGAAGGAGCTGGCCTTGTTTCCTCATGCAGCACAAGGTGGTAGAGAGAAGTTCTGCAGCGCCTTGATTTGTGACTTCCACGGTGGGCCGGGCACCGCTGGAGAAGTGCCCATTCTTGTGTGCTGGCTGGGAACACGGGGCACTTGATGAGGACACTTTTAGCCAAGTGGATTCTCCTAAAATCTATTTTTTGGTTTATTCCTTTTTTCTGTGAAAGCCAGTTGATTATAATAAGCTTTCAGCGTTGCTGGCGATATGGGCTAAAAAAGACTCAGTTTGAGTTATTTGGAGGAGTAATCATTTTGGAATAATTGTGGATCAAGTAAATCTGTCTAAAAAAAAAGTTCACAACAAAAGGCGATGATGCCTCAGAGGTCAGACTGGCTTTATGCATTTAGAGTGATGGATGGATCTGGAGCAGAGGAAGAGCCAAAGCTGTGGACAGTCCCCAGAGTGACAAGTGTCAGGTCCCCAGAGAAAAGAAGGTGGAGCTCTGTGTGTGGACCTGAGGGTGTTTAGGGTCCCTTAGTCCCCAGCTGGGAGCTTCATAGCAGGAACCCAAGCGTCTGATGAAGAGTCAAGCTGCTTGACCTCTGAACTCTCCTCCCATCCCAAGTGCCTCTAAGTCTGGTACAAAGCCAAAGGAGTTTTAGTGGCAGACTTTACGTAAAGAGCTGTTCTTTTCTTAGAAAAAGAGACTTGTCATTTAGGCACAACCATTGTCATCTCCCATTGTGTCCTTCTGTGAATTAATTCATGGTTGCATAGGGCACCAGTGATGAGAACGTTGCATGAATTATTCTCCTAGCTACATTTTTGTGACGAAGTAAAGTTATTCTTGTGGCTGTTTCCAGCTTGGCAAAAATCAAGCGAATTATTTGCTAAGAGTTCTGAGGACACTGTGCCGTCAGCGTCTGTCTAGGGAGTTGTCTCATTTCGTTTCACAGCCCTCCTCCAGCACACAGCAAAAACTTTGAGCCAGAATGTGCCCAAGTGGCCAGCCCATCTCTCTCCTTTGTCCTTGCCATCCCCATGCCACGGATAGGAAGGACATTTTACACAACTGCCACAGAGCTGGCTGGAAATGAAAGAGTTAGAACCCACAGCATTTCCAGGGCAGAAGGTTTTAGAGCCTCCTGGCTTCCCTGGCCTCCATGTTCTCTTTACCCCACAGCCCAGGAGGACAAACATTCCGCAGGCGTCAGAACTGCTTTTCCATCCCAGGAGGGGACTCGTCAGACCATTCTGTCCTCCAAGGTCATGTAAGGTCAAAGTGGACCCAGACCCGGAGACAGTCAGCATTGACCTTCAGTGTTTCTTGCTTGTGAGTTTTAAGACAAATAAGACTGATTTGGATCCTGCCTCTGCTGCTTAAGTCTTCTTTAATTTTGGACAAGTAAGAGGCCTCCTTGTCTGGAAAATGGAGATTAATGATAGACTTTGCTGGATGCTTACAAACACTTCCTAGGACACAGGACTCTTGGTAAAGTTGACTTGTACTGTGTCCTCTTCAGCAATACTCTACCCATGATCCTCTTGTGCCTTTTCACAGAGGGGGCTTCTGCTCTGCAGAATGCTCTGCAGCGCTCAACACAGCCCTAGATCTATGATAAGACTATAGGCCCCACACAGCCACACATAGATCTATGATGAGACTATAGGCCCCACACAGCCACACATAGATCTATGATGAGACTATAGGCCCCACACAGCCACACATAGATCTATGATGAGACTATAGGCCCCCCACAGCCATACATAGAGCTATGATGAGACTATAGGCCCCCACACAGCCATACATAGATCTATGATGAGACTATAGGCCCCCCACACAGCCATACATAGATCTATGATGAGACTATAGGCCCCCACACAGCCACACATAGATCTAGGATGAGACTATAGGCCCCACACAGCCACACATAGATCTATGATGAGACTATAGGCCCCACACAGCCATACATAGATCTATGATGAGACTATAGGCCCCCACACAGCCACACATAGATCTATGATGAGGCTATAGGCCCCCACACAGCCATAGAACCTTGTTGAGACCATAGACCCATCACCAGGAAGTGAGGAGAATCTAGCATCCTTGTTTCTCCTGAGTCGAGCAGCCTACGGAGAAAAATGAAGGGAAGAGAGTGGAACCATCATCGCAGAGCTGGCTAGGGTGGTGGCTCTGCAAGCATCTTCCTGCAGGCAGAGTTTTCATGCTGCCAAGAGTAAGGTATCACCAACTCCAGGAGGGTGAGAGCAGCAGCTTGGTCCCGGTGTTGATTTACGTCAGCTCTGAAATCCAGAGCTGCCTATGGTGTTACCAGGTTATTGTGTTTTCTCAAGGGAGTAGAGCAGGAGGCTATACAGAATAGAAGCCCCTTCTCAGGGTCACCCAGAACCTGACTGATCGATTCTGATCCTGGCTGTGCACCTGTGCCAACTGGTGTAGTGCCCAGTGGCTGTCCAGCCCTGGGGAGTGGTACTCGGCCTTTCACGGTGACATCCGTTGACTTTCTTTGGGTCTGTTGACTTGGAGGATAGCCTGGCTGTCTCCTAAGAAGCTCCCATGACCTTTTCTCCCACCGGTGAACTCAGAAGAGGGAAACCTACCAGACCCCAGACTAGAGGTCTTACTGTCTAGCCTCTGTGCTGGGGATCAGGCTGGCCTGAGCACAGTACTAGGAAATTGGTGCTTTGGGGCTGAAGTGCCGTTTGAATTCATGGTTCCTGCTGACTGGCTGGGTACTCTTGGGCACCTAAGCCTGTGCTCCTTCATCTGTAAAAAGAAGCTAGTATTTATGGTGTAGTGACTCACATCTGTAACTCCAGCACTTGGAAAGGAGGATGAAGCAGGAAGTTTAGCCCAAGGTGCAGGGCAAGTGTGAGGTTTGGTCTCAAATAAAACAACAACAAAAAAGAGAAAACACAGGGGTCCCTGGTTAGTGTTATTGGCAATCATGTGCACATGAAAACAAAACTTAATATGTCACAGCTAAGCCGGCCATGGTGTCACATGCCTAGAATTCCAGCACTTGGGAGGTAGAGGCAGAAGGATTGCAAACTCAAGGACGAACCAAGCTATAGACTGAGTTTGGAGCCAGCCTGGGCTCAAAACCCAACACACTCACCTCAGCCTGACCCTGTGGGAAGTGCCCTGCCCACACTAGTCCTGGTCCTGCCCCACCACCCATGCACATCTCCACTTCCAGGCTTGAAGGGTTGAAGTCATGCTTGGTCCCCTAGCCTTACGAGCAGATTGGTTTCTTTGGTTAATGATCTGTGTGGGCTCCACATCCCAGTGACTGGGGAAGAGGTTGTCACCCCTTGGTGCTCAGGGATTGATCATTAGGACAGTGGATCAAATGTACCACAACTCAGGCATGCCAGCATACAAGCAATTAGGTAATTACCGGCATCCAGTGCCAGGGATAATTGGCATGCAGGTGATTGGATGGGCGCTTCTCATCCTCTGAGGACAGGCCTTTCTTTTCAAATATTATTGTGTATGCGAGGGTTTTTTTTTTTTTTTGCAGTGTTTGCTTATGATAATTTATTCCAGGAGGGACTTTTTTTTTTTTTAAATCATAATTAAGGCTCAACCTGGCGTGTTTGGGAGGGAGTTGATACCAGTCTAAAGCAGAGGTTGCCATGGTGAACGTTCTTGAATGCTATGTGTACCCTTCTGCCCACTTTAAGCAAAAGGCATTCTCTTCAGCAGAAGGAAAGCTCAGAACCTCAGAGTCTGTAGCGAGCTCTACTTTTAGGTGGTGTTGGGAAGCGCTCTCTATTCCTTCTTGTGTGGAATGCTAGAAAGCTAAGAAGGACGACTGTAAAGGCAGGTGCGTGGGAATAGCAGCATTTTCCCGTTGACGGCTGGTGTGGCCCAGCCTGAGCTTTTAAATGGTCTCTTCGTAGCCAGCACACTCCTTGTCATCCCACAATAGTGAAGGCTTCTGCGAAATTAAAACCATCGATTAGACTGTCAAGCCAGAGGGATAATAAAATCATGGTGCTGAGATTAGAGGTGGCGAAAGGGGACTGATGACGGAGTGGCATAGCTGTAATCTTTTGTGAAACAACAAAATATAAATCAAAGTCCGCCTCCTTCTCTGTCCTCAGCAGGACCAGGAGGTGGTGCTGGGGACCTGTGCAGTCTTTCTTTCGGGTCCTGCTCTTGCCGGGACCCCAGCAAACAGGGAGAGCGCCCTCATGTCCTGGGGAAGGGGAAGGGAGGCCAGTGTCAGCTCACAAGGCCGCGTAACGTTGGGTCTTCTGCTTCTGAGGGAACAGCGACGATGTTCTGGGCTGAGTGTTAACTTAGGAAACATCACCTCGTCGAACAAAAGTGACTGTGGATTCTTACCGCCTCCCCCAAATGGTCCTGTAGGACGGGGTGACTGGACACACTGCCTCACACATGGTGCGTGGTGGGGTTCCACCCTGTCACCGCCCTTCCAGCATCTGTAGGAATGTAAGCCACAGGTGCTCAGGGCCGCCAGGTGAGGGCAGTAGAGAGCGCTTGTTCAAAGTGTGGACGTTCTTAAGCCAATCTCAGGCGACTTTTACTCTTTGAAAAGCGGTTCCTAGCTTTTATATAAATACATAAAGTCGTACATCTATACATGACATGAGAATAGAAGTGAGCCTTTCCAGGGCACTAATGATAAAGGGACAGGGAAGAGGACATGGGATAATATGTCCAACATACAGTGTATACTTACATGAAAATATCCTTAAATAGCATAATATTGTACAATAAAATAGACAGTGAATTTTTTGAAGAAAATAAACCTTTGATTCTATCTTTAAAATACGTGAATGCTGTAGTCATAGTACATGAATTCAAGGCTCTACTCTGCTTAGAACCATAGGGGAGTTTCCTGAACTTTCTGGTCCCTGGTTTGTTCGTTTATACAATGATGTCCCTTAGGGGGACATTTTGCATGGAGCTATCAGTGGGTGTGTTGCTCTCACCGGTGCTGAAGGAGAGGAGCTGGTTAGGATGTAAGATGGATGCTGGTTATGGCCGAGGGTATTGCCGGGCGGGGAGTCCAGCATCCTGTACTTTGCTAAAGTGCAAACGGTGTCAGAGATGGGGGAACCCAATTCTAATACCCAGGAACCTCTCCGTCAGGTCCTTCTAAAGCTGGACCTTGGGACCGTCAGTTAGCACCTTAGAATCAGAGCTGTCATCAGAGAGCTTCCGGGAAGGGTGTTGCTGCCAACAACATCATGGGTAGAATTTCTCCCAACCCAGACTATGTGGGGGAGGGGCACCAAGGGGTGTGGCCCTGAATTGTAACTCTGACTGGACATGATGTGACATGCTGTACAGATTGGAAAAGATCTGACCTAGTATAGAGGAGCCCAAGGCTCTTGCCCTCTGTGGGGAGCAGCACGTCTTAACCATGTTTTCTCAGGTGTGTTAATGAGTCCCAGTCAGGAACTTAATAACCAAGAAGTAAGCTCTGTAGGAATGGATGGTGGCTGGCCCTCAGAGTGAGTCTTGCCTGCGAAGCATCAAGAAGTAACTGGAACCATCGCCATGTCCTGACTGACACACACACACACGCACACACGCACACACACACACACACACACACACACACACACACACACACAAAAGTAACTGGAACCATCGCCATCTCCTGACTCACTCTCTCTCTCTCTCTCACACACACACACACACACACACACACACACACACCCTCCTTGCTATAGGTGCCCTGAGCTCTCTCACTTCTGAGGAGTGGACTGCCAGTGCTGGGCTGGACCACAAGTGTTAACCCAAGGAGGCTGATGATGCTGTCTAACTGGCGAGCTCCTTTCTCCATTAGCCAGGCGCGTTCTGTGTTTCTGACACGACTCCTGCGTGCTTGTGCTTCCTGCTTGCTCTTACATCTTTCTCTATGATTTTGAGCACATCCTCTAGATTTTCCAGCTAGTCTCAGAAGATTTTATCTAGCACCTCCATAAGGTGGAGAGTCAAGATGTGAGCCCAGGCTGCCATGTGGCTTCCATAGCATCTTTGAAGAGATCAGATGAACAGCCAGATTGTCCCCTCCAAAGGGACTCGAACACCTGCGTCAGGTGTCATGTGCTGTCTCTCGCGTGTCGGTACACACCGTGTCTTGGTCACCGTGTCACTTGTCTCACTATAGACTGTGTGGGCTTTGGTTACTTTTGCCGATGCCACATACCAGCTCCATTCCTTGTTTAGACCTCTAGAGTGAAAGTTCTCACCCCTCTGGGGACCCTCGCTCCACACAGCTTCTCTCCCATCTCAGTCTAGGGGAAGCACGCCATGTTGTATCCAGGGAGCACCACTCCCCTCTTCGTAGCTCTCACGATAGTGCTAATTAACGACTTACTGCCTGTCTCCCTTCCTGCCTACAAGTCTCACAGGGGCCATGTCTAACTGACCCGCTTCTCTGGCCTGCCTGGTTGACTTAGAACATTAGGAATTGAATGAACAAACAATCAAACCATCAACAAGAAAACAGACTTCCGCTGATCAATGCCGCGCCTCTCTCCTTGTGCCACGGGCATTTAAAGCTTTGCCTGCAAGGCGGCCTCTGTAGAGAATTGTCCTTCTTTCTCCCTCTGGAGCTTTGCTCCTACATCCTATAATATTCCTCGACTCTTTACTGTCCCAGAGGCCCTAGGTATCAAGATCTCAGCCAGCAACAAATAATAATCACCTCCCTTTCTTATGTCCTCTGCCAAGTGTGCACTAAAGTATTAGATATATTATAATCTCCTTAAGGTGCTAAGGGCACAGAGGCTCCACAGGGTAAATAACGTGCCCCTGAGCTGAGGAGCTAACTGGAGCTGGAATCTGAACTGATCTGGCAATGACTGAGTTTAGGCTCTGGCGCTTGTGGTGGTTCTTTCGCAAGTGGTGACACGGGTCTCTGATCTGAGCAGCTATGGCTATAGGCCTTCCTTGCTGTGAGGCGGCTGCAGCATCTATGCCTGTTATCTGCTGAGATGCTCTGTGCACACAGCAGGTCCTGAACAGCACCCCAGTGCATGGGGCATAGTGCAGACACGCTAGGGCTCACCTGGTGGCGGTTGGTGCTGGAGGGGCTGCTCAGTGATGGGTCCAGGCGTGATGCTGAGTCTGTGTCACTCAGCTGCGCAGCGTAGCGAGGCTGGGTGATCCTGGTCAGTTTCTCCTTCTTGTAGCTCAGTTCTGCTGATGTGGAGATGACCGAAACCTTTTATGGCAGCAATACTGAGGGATACAGTTTGCTTCTGGCCATCATGAGAGGCCAGAGGACTGGCGGCTTACAACGGGATTAAGTGGAGGTTGACTGCTTGGCAGGACCCTGAAGACTCAAGCAGAGACCCAGAGTGGGAAGAAGCCTGTAAGCCAGCAGAGTTTGCCAACCATGAACCAGGGGAGCTGGTGGAGACGCAGGGGGGTGGGGGGCAGGGAAGGGAGCTTTGTGTGGGTTCTGATGAGACACATCGGTTTACCCTCCTGGAGAGAAACCTGGACCCTTCAGGGAACCCCCGAGCTTTCATTGTTGGGAGGCTGGTTGAGTGGCTGTGTTTGTCTGGATGTGGTGGGTTGAGAACAATAAATTTTATTTGCTAAGCAACAAGAACTCAAGAAAGGCCAGGTGTGGTGGCGCACGCCTTTAATCCCAACACTTGGGAGGCAGAGGCAGGTAGATCGCTGTGAGTTCGGGGCCACACAGAGAAACCCTGTCTTGAAAAACAAAAAACAAAACAAAACAAAAAAAATCAAAAAAGTCTGCAGAGGCAACCCCTTGGCCAGTCCCCACAACCCACCCCAGTCTCCAGTGCATTTCTAGATCTTTCCCTGTCTGCTTTTGCCCAAGGAGAAGTTGCCTGAAGATTCTGTAGGAACCGCTCCAGTTTCTGGGGCAGGCCATCCTTCAGAGCTAGCTTCCTTCCCTGTAGAACAAATGTGTCAGCACAGATGGAGAAGTAAGGTCCCCAGGGGGCCAGGTGAGTTGGCCGTGACCTCTTCAATTCCCACGGCACGAAGTGATATTACAGCAACCCAGAAGCTCCCAAACCATTGGCTTCCAAGGCTTTTGCATCCATGCAACTGCTCCTGGGCTGTGCATAGTGAGGAAAGCGAGCATATTTTCCACGACAGGTTTAATTTTTAAAGAGCCCCTTTGCTTCAGGCAGCGTGCTGAGGATAGTGCCTTATTCCTTAGAGACCTACGTGCAGACAGCTTATGTGCGCTGCCGCATTTCCCAGCACACTTCCTTGCAAATGCCCAGACCATGTGGGGAGGTAACTGCTGGTTCGTGGAGTACAGATTTTTTAAAAAGAGGTCATGTGTTCATGCTACATGGTGTCTAAAATCCTGCTGGCCGCAGGCCACACCTGACGCCTCCTGTTGGTGATGTGTGGTATTGCACTCTAACTCTGGGTTCTCACCATGAGCAGGAAGAGGGGCAGACGGTGGAGGTGGGAGAATGGTGTGTCAAGAGAGAACACAGGAAACAGGATGTTGGAACTCTTGACAGTGAAGGCTCCAGCCCACAGCCAGCAGCAGTGCCCTGGCAGCCTTTCCTTCCCCGAGGCCCTGATCCCGGCCAGTGGAGGAACCTACCTGAGCTTGAGTTCGTAAAAGAAATTATGGAACAACGGTGCACGGCTTCCGCAGTGTGCTGGGTGCTGCTCCGCGGCTTGACTCAGTTGGCAGTGGGAGGGACACAGAACATTTTCTTCAGAAATGGAGGGCCTGAGGAAAAGACTGGCCTAGGGAGAAGTGGGAGCATGAGAAATAAAAGCAAAGATGCCCAAGCCCGGAGGGGTTGGGAGTGTGAGTGGGTTTTGCACATATTGTTTTAGGAGGAGACAAAGCTGTGCCTGTTTGGCACAGCCGAACTTCTTGCCCAGGGAGGCAGCCGCCTTCGCAAGCCCCAGACTGCGAGCTGGCCTAGGTGAAGGAATTGCTGGCCAGATCCGGGTCTCCCTCTCCTCCCCTCCCCTCCCTCCCTTCCCCTCCCTCCCCTCCCTTCCCCTCTCCTCCCCTCCTGGTCCAGAGAGGGCAGCAGCAGCAGTGGCTTGGTTTGGCTGTTGAGCCACAAGCTAAGGCTGCTGGAGAGCTGCCAGCATCTTCATCCCAGGCTTTGTGCTAAGCACTTCCTAATTCCTCTCTGACATCTCTCTCAGGTTGGATCCTGAGTAGGAATGTGTTCAGCGCTGGCCTGTTGACTAGTGCTGGAGGTGGGGCCCAATTATCTGTGGCCATGGGCGGCAGAGCTCTGTGGAGTCCACGAACAGCCAGTTTCCACCACCCCAGTGAACCTGCCAGCAGAGCTGTTTTCTGTGCCCGGGAGCAACACAGCCCCTCCCTTGAGGCATTGTGGGCTTCCTGCTGCCCTCCCTGTCCATGCAGATGGCTGCTCTGTGTGCAGAGGGTCACAGTGTGGTAGGCCTACGCAGCATCTCTGTTATCACAGCACAGCCTCTGCTGCCTCCCTCCTCATAATCAGGCCCTCTCTGCACCTCTGTGTGCATGCCCCGCATACCTACGGCTTCAAGGTTGCTTGCTGTCCAGGTGCACTGACCTCCCTGTGGGCAGTGCTGCTGGAGGTAGTGGTGTGCCTGTGTGTGTGTGTGTGTGTGTGTGTGTGTGTGTGTGTGCTTGCATGTGTATGTGTGTTTCTGTGTATCTCTCTGTATGTGTCTGTATACGTGTCTGTGTGCCTGTGTATGTCTGTGTGTCTGTATGTCTTTCTATATATCTGTGTATCTCTGTGTGTGTGTCTGTGTCTTTCTGTGTGTGTGTGTATGTGTCTGTGTGTGTGCATCCATGCGTGTGTATGTGTGTTTCTGTGTATCTCTCTGTGTGTGTCTGTATATATGTGTCTGTGCCTGTGCGTGTCTGTGTGTCTGTATGTCTTTCTGTATAATTGTGTGTGTGTATCTCTGTGTGTGTCTGTGTCTTTCTGTGTGTATGTGTGTTTGTGTGTGTGTGTGCCTCTTTGAGTCTGTGTGTGTCTGTATGTGTCTCTGTGTGTGATGGTTCCCCATGAATGAATGATCCCAGAAGCTACACTAGGGGAGGAGGATGGAGAAGGCATGCAGCTCCCCCTGGCTGCCAGTGCCCCCGACTGTCTCTCCCTGCCCCTGCGAGTCACTAGTGTTGTGGAATCTGCTTGGCCAGAGAAGCTTTGTTCCTTGCTTTAGGGGGATGTAATGATTGGCAAAGCGCCATGCGGTCCTTAGCAATCTGTGGACGTGCGCTTCATGGAGACAGAATGTTCCCATCCGAGACCACTGGCTTTTGTGAAAAACCTTTAATATTTAAAATGGACTAGGCAGAAGGGGGTGCTGAGGGCCAGGGCCTCTCGAACCAAGGAGCCTTCCAGGAGCTTAAAAATAAATCATGCCCGCAACCTCTCAGAGTTGACATAGGACACTTAAAATCCTGTGCCTTTGACTGGGGCGACGGTGGCTGCCTCGCCCTGACAGGATGGGGAGCCGTGTGCCTGAACCCCCGTCCACAGCAGACCTTGCTGCCCATGCTCTGGCCAAGGGCAGCCTGTGGGGCCGTCTGGCTCGGGGCTGTCAATGCCATCTGACCCTCCAGCCTCACATTACTGTCTTAGTTTACAGCTGCCTTGCGCGGCTCTTCTAGTATGAGTGTGCACCCTGTGTTTCCCCGGCTTCTTGCGGGCAGGTCACCATGTCCCCTGCATGCCTCCTCTCTAGCCCCCTCCTTTCTGTTTCGTACTCTTCCTTTTCCCTCTGCCCCCAGCCCTCTCCAAAGGCCTTAAGCCAGCACAGACAATGTCTCTCCCGTGCAGACCATGGTCTTCGGACGCTGCGCTCTTTGCCTTGGTGGTTTTGGAATGGAGTCTAAGCATTAGGCTAATCACTAGCTCCTCTAACTCTCAGAGTGAAATATCATTTTCCTCATGCTTCTCATGAGCAGTGTCTCCCTGCTACCCCGAAGAGCCATCTGTTTGAGAGAGGGATTCGCAGAGCTGAGGGTACCTCAGGCGCTGGCCTGAGCGAGGCAGCAGCCACAGCTTCCTGCTGGTAGGGCTGGCGGAAGTGGTAAGACTGCAGGAGTCATGGACTTGCCTTATTTCAGATGGCTAAGAACAATCTATGTCCGGCTTTCGAGCTCCGTGTAATTTTCTTGTTCTGGATATTTTGTAATTCCTGACAGCTTCTAAATAAATAAGGCTCAGACCCAGAGATGTCATGCAAACTTATGTTTCCAGTTGCAGTTGAAAGTCGCTTTGTGCCCCAGCCCCACCGAGCTGTGACAGGTAGAGCCTGCTGTGAGCTTACTTCTGCACACGTGGCCTGCTCGGCCTTGCCTGTCCCGTCATGGCATGGCGCAGTCCAGCCTTCAGACGCCAGCTCTAATTCCCTTTTCTGCTCACACCCTTCTCCAATGTGTCTCTTCCGGGAAGGCTCTGCCCAGAAGGCTGCTGCTGGCCAGCCAGGATCACTCTTTAGTTCCCTGCGGGAGGAGGTGGTTTCCGCTTGCCCTGAGTGCTTGTTGCCTGGACTATGGGCTGGAGTTGGGGTCAGCCAAGTTTGCCCTTAGAGCAGGTTCTGAGCTGAACCTTGTTAATTAAGAAACGGGGAAGTTAAATGAACTCGTATGTCTTTCCCAGCCTTGCATGCTAATAATCTTCCTATCCTGTTTGCTCCAGAGAGCAGAAAATCCAAGCACCATAGTGAAGCAGCCCTGGACGAGGCCTCTGAGTCCCATCATGAGTTGGCACCCCCTCCACACCTGTCTCTGCCTGACCTGCAATTCCTATCTTTACCTTCTGATTCCCCTATAATCCCATCCCAGCCAAAACGAGAGTCTACCTACAGCTCAGCAGACTTTACAGTTGGATGACCGTGGTTCCTTTCCTATGACTTGGCTTACAAAATTAAAGATTTGGAAGGAAGGTCAAATTCTAAGCCTCGCCTGGGCTCTGTTTCCACCAGAACCAAACTATGCCTAGTTTTGCCCCCCCTGTTCCCCAAACAAGCTTGTCAGGGCTTGCCTTGCTGGGATTTAAATGTCCCTGAGTCTCAGGTGTGGACTGGCCTTTCTGACTTAGTGCAGATAATACTCAAAGGGCTTCTTATAGGAAACATCTCCAAATTCCACCTAGGACCTCAGAAGCCGGGGAGGAAAAGGCTTTCCAGCCAGCTGACCCTGCACACCTTTACCTTCCCTCCCTCCTCATGTACTGGCCTGCCGCCCTACAGCTCCTGAGAGCCAAGCCTGTGTGCCTGGTGGGGCACATTTCCCCATCCTCTCCTCTGCCTGTGTCTGCAGTCCTGTCACACAGAGTGGACTCTGCAGAGGGACAGTCATGCAGCAGCCCCACACCCTTGGTGTCTGTCAGAAATGCAAACTCCTGCTTCTTCCCCTGACTGGATGAATCGAGATCTCCTAGCTGACGTGTGTGCATGTGAGAGACTGAGACAGTAGTTGACAATGACTGGGGTGGAGGCAGCTCCCCATGTCTGTGTTGATGGGGAGGCTGTCCAGGCCCCGAATAAGGACAGGCAGGGCTGCTCACCTTGCTGCAGCCACACAGGTGAAGGGGGAGCTAACAGAAAGGCCCCGGGATCTGAAGCTGGGACATGGGTGCATGATCTGGTCTTACACATACAGCTACCTCATGTCCCTAAGCCTCTGGTTCCTCACATGAAAAACAAAAAACAGGAACACCGCTGAGGAAATAAAAATGTCTCACCCAAATGCCAATGTGTGTCTTGCACGCATAGGCACACACACATTCATGGGTCTAAGGAGGAACTGAAGATATGTCCTGCTCAGGTTCTTGAGAAAGGACAGAGTGAGAACTCTGTTGGCATTTGATGAGGACAGAGACCACAAACTTCCAAGGGCTGAGTCTTCATGGTGAGGCCAGACATGGCTACTACAATTCGATGGACAAAGGGATAATTACAGTGGGACAGAGCAAAGAGCAAAGGCTGGCAAGTGGAGCTAGCCAGTGCAGTGCGGGGCAGCAGGAACGTGGAGCTAGCCAGTGCATTGCGAGGCGGCAGGAACGTGGAGCTAGCCAGTCCAGTGCGAGGCGGCAGGAACAGTTAGGAGAGGTGGGTTGTGGCCTGGTGAAGAATTCAGGCTCAGAATTAAGCCAGGAAGTTGCTCAAGAGCAGTAACATGGGAGGTAGCAGGGTAAGGCAGCCCAGCCAGACAGAGTGGGCAGGTAGTCAGAAAGCTTAGTCCAGCCCCACTGACTCCTTGTTAGGAAGAGTGGGGTCTCTTTGCGGGGAGGGGTAGCAGGCTTGACTACTGGGCATGTCCATAGAGCAATGTGCTTGCCAAGGATTATGTAATGCTCGCTCTACCACAACAGTCTCTCTCAACCAATTCTTTTATTACTGTTCCAAGTAATAAGTTTCTCTCCAGTATGAAGCCCTGTATTAGATGCAGAACTGTAACTGCTCCTCAGAGCAGAGGTTTCTTTCTCAGTCTCTGAAGCCGATTATCGGCTGTGAGATGTGCAGTTGTTCTCTGATGACTGGTGCTGGGCGTGAAGATGTGCTCATGGCTGAGGAGAGCTCAGAGATGTCCCTTCCACTCCCAGCCATCCTGCACGAGATCCTGCAGGCCTTTGCAACATGGGAGCCTGTGGTGAGCGGCTTCCTGGACCTCCCTCCCACAAGATGCTCACCTCAAGACCTGGCTTCACGTGCTCAAAGCTGTGCCGCTAAAGAGTGAAGATGGAACCACACAGTGAGCAGAGGTCGAAGCACAAGCGCACACACTCGGTGTGAAGCTGGCTGCTCCTTGGCCCCTGCTCAAGGAGCGTCTCAGTGGCGAATGTCGCACATATGCTGTCCTTCAGATGATGTCCCTGGGTGCAGTCAGGTGACCATATGTGGTTCCGTACCATGATGGAATGGCGCGATAGGAACTGGGAAAACCCCAAACTGTATAGTCTCGGAGAGTACTATCATGTTCACATGTGTCACTTGTGAACTAAGGACTGTGAAAGGCCCCACTAGAAGGGTGATGTAGGCTGCTCGTTGGTAGAGTGCTTATTTCTACGCGAAGACAGGGTGGCTGTGTGTCCATGGATTCATCTTCTTTCCAAGTCTTTATGGTTAATGAAGCTGCTCATTAGATCCCCAGTAAACACAGTGACACATGCCAGCCCTGCCCTTTGTCACCCAGGTACTGACTCATGGGACAAGGCTTTGAGACACTTAAATTGCTCTTAAGCTCCCTTTTTCTTGGCCCTCTTGACTCTGAGCTCAGGAACTAGAATGAAGGGAAAACTCTGCATGTAGGACATGTGGCCCTTGCTCAATCTCTGCTTCCTGAGACCCGGAGTCCTGATCCAGCTGCTGTACAGAGCAGCAGGAACGGACATGGCCCAGCGCATTGTCACGTCACTCTGCAGCTCTCCACACAGCTTTTAAGTCCAGTAACATCAGGGGAACAGAGCCCCACAGCATAGACCCATTCGCTAAAGTCACATTGGCAGTTACCATCAGCTCAGTAAGGACAACTGTTTCTACTTAAAGCCCAGCCCCTGCCCTAACCCCAGCCCTCTCTTTATCCTTGGGAAGCCGATTACACTTCTTTAACATCTCCGTGGTCCATCTGTTGCTGATCTAGGAGCCCTCCAAAGCCATGCAGAGTCCACACATATCCTTTCTTTGTACCCTTCTTCAGAAAACCCTGGTGTGTCCTCCGCCTGGGACCAGGAAGGGTTATGCGGTTCACAGTCTACAATATGAAGTCGTAGCCAGTGAGGAACAGCACTGTCAGGACAGGTCTTCAGGGGCACACAGATGGTCCAAAAGAGGGCTGAGCATGAAGGCACCTGTTGCTGTGGGGTCAGTCGCTGTTGTATGACCCTGAGCAAACCGTGTCCCTCATCCAAGAGGAGAAAAGCCACACCCCACCTCACTGTTACAAGTGTCGGGAGGGCTAAGTAAGAGCATAAAGGGGGGGTGTGTGTGCATTGTTAGATCTGCCTTAGTGAGAAGCACATCCTGAGCCTTGCTCAAAGCACAGTGGGGCCAGGCACATGTGCACACCCCAATAGGTGCTATTTGAATGGAACAGGGAGGCGTGGAGGAGGGACCCCTAGAGTTGGGAACCATGAGAGTCCTAAAGGCTGTGGTCTCCGCACTACGATCATCAGCAATAGCACTGATTAGACCCGGGGTGTTGTATTGTGGGGGAACTGGCATACCTGCCTCCCTCCTGTTCATGTGCCACCACTCCCCCAGTGTTGGAGTCCCTCCCAGAAGCAGGCTCTGGTTAGCCAGTCACCATGGCTTTCCTTCTGTGTCCCATCTCTGTTCCCAGGGCTCCCCTTGAAAATCCTTCTAGAACTGACAGCTGCAGAGGAAGAAGCGTCTGGTCATAACGCAGGCAGCCCAGCTCCACTCAGAGGGAGGCAGGGTACTCAGAAGATGGGGAGGCGCTCGTTAGTACACGCCCCATTTCCCCCACCCCACCCCACCCCGCCCCAGCTGGCCATTCCCTTACTCCAGACGGACAGCGCTCAGGTCTGCCGACCACCATCTCTTAGCCATCATGCCTGGTCAGAGATCTTTCCAGTAACGTTTAGGAAACACAGGTTGGGTTTTGAAAACACGAGAATTTCCAGGCTTAGAAAAATCAAGCAGACTATTTAAATCTTGGCTATCCTAAAAATGCCAGAAGGCAGGAAGTCACCCTAAATCATTTCCTCAGCCCTCCTGGGCTCTCGGGTTCCCTGCCCCAATAAGTTCGCATCCGTTTTTACCCACTGCACCCCTTTCCCCCATTCGCTGCACTCCAACATATTCTACATAAACAATCCCTGTTTAATATTTGCTTCTCAGAGCAACTTGCCCGCTGCGGTATCCACCCCACAAATTAACTGCCCTTTCACCTTGGTAGGCAGGTCGGCTCTCTGCTTCTCAGCTACCAGGTGTGGTCCTTCCTGTGTGGTCCTTAGTTTATAAAAAAGCAAATTCTGGCCCCGATCCTTGGCTTGTTAAGCTAGAACCTTGTGTTCAGATGAGGAACAGCAGCCTATGCTTTTGTTGGCACTGTGGTGACTCTGGCACCTGACAACCCTTCAGAGCCACTCCCTTTGCTTTGGGACAAATTCTGCAGTGCCATCCAGGTTACAGAGCAGCCTTGCCCAGGCTGAGGGTCAGTCAGGGGGAGGCGTAGGCCCTGGAGACCTCTCATTGTCTCACAGGGAGGTATTGTCACTGCATACGTTGCAGATCTGAGCTCGGGTGGAGGGCGCCCCTCTGCTGCCCGTGCACACCCCGTAGAAGGCAGCCAGAGAAGAAGCTGCTGGTGCAGAGTGGGGAAGCCAAGAGCAGAGCTGACCGGACCCTGGGTCCTTAGTGTAGCCTCCAGGACAGTCTGCTGCGTGGCTCCTGAGCAGTGGGTCACCCACACCATAGAGAGCAGTAGATGCCACAGCCCCTCCAGTGACAGGAAAGAGCCAACCAGGTACTTAGACAGTAAAAAGTAACTAGGAGTGTCTGATGGTTACGTTGGGACATTGGCTCTAACCCTGAGCCTAACAGAGAGAAGGACGTTTTGGAGACAAACAAGCCCAAGGCTACCTCTGCTGCGGAGCGTCTGTGCCTGCTTAGCTATTTAGTCAGCAGGTTACCAGTCAGTTTCAGTGCTTTGAGAGAGCGTGTGAGCTAAGACAACGTGTGAACAGGGTGGGCTGATTTCACCTCATGCTTTCAGTCCGAAGTCATTTGCACAGCAGGGAACACGGGGTAGAGAAAGCTGATTATGCTGTGGTAATTGGCCTGGACCAGTGTCCCCTCTGAGGACATTCCATCAGTGGCCTTCGTCCTCCTCCTCCTCCTAGGACCCACCTTTCAACGACTCCACCACCTCCCAGCAATACTGCCAGCTGGGGACTGGGGGACACTAAAGATCCCACCCATAACAGTGACGATCTCCCTTGATGGGCAGACCAGAGGCTGCATTCACCTCAGTCCTGTCTGCAGACCCCGAAACACCCTGCTCTTGGTGGGACATCATAGCCCACAGTCTCACACAAGCAGCCTGGCTTCCCAAAGGTGCCCGCAAGGTGCCAGGTGTACGCAGGCCCTGGCTAACCAGGCTGTGTGTTGCCAGGAGCTCTTCCCTCTCCCTGAGTGGAAGAGCTGAACAGAAGACCTGCCCCAGAGGCTTCAGAGAGGCGCTGGGTACTTGGGCAGGATCCTCTGGCCTGTCCCAGGCTGCTGTGCCTGTCTTGAGTGTCTGTTAAGTAGCTCTGAACAGTTGGAAGGACATGGAGGACCTCTTTCATTCTTCCTTGCTTCTCCACTCCATGGGCCCCTGCTTGCTCCCTGCACTCCTGACTTCTGTGAAGCAGGCTCTGATCACTCTAGCGCAGGAGGCATTTACAAAGGACCTCCTCTGTGCCTCCTCATTTCGTTGCAGAGCTTTTATCTATCCCCCTTTCCCCTTCCTACTGGGATACATTTTTCTGGAACTATAAATGTTTCAGGTGACCATACTTTGAAGCCTTTTCATAGTGTTCTGCGCACCTCAGGCATTCATGTGCACACACGTAAACATGCACATGTGCATGCGCATACATGGGCACGCATGCTGAAATGCTTAGATGTGTACATACATATCCATCAGGAACTGAGCCTATCCCATTTTCTTTTACAACTTGCACCTCATGGGTTCCCTGCTCTCCCCTCTTGCTTTGTGTCAGGCTCCCAGTAGCCCCTCCCCAGCAACTGCTCTTTGCGCTGCTGCCCAGAGGCAACTGCTGGGAGGTGCAGGCCTTGTGGACATAATCAGGACAATTTTCATTTATGAGTATTACTGGGAATGTTCCTGGGACAGTTGGCTCAGACCCAAACCACGTGTTGTCACTCATATTCAGCCCCATCCAACCAGAATCATCCTAAGTTCAGCCTCATGCTGGGAAAAATGCAGAGGTGCCTGGTCTGTGTGCCACCTCCTACAGCCCAGAGGAAATTGTGACCTATGAACTCTGTTGTGCTGTGCCCACTCAGATATGATCCCGCATGGCTCTCCTGGGAACTTACAGAGAAAACTCATGGGCCGCCAGCATACAGGGCTCCTGGTAAAAGTGTGGGGACCCTTTCAGGGCAAACCACTGTCCGTGGCCAACGTCACCTTGAGCAAATGGTCACCTTTGCTGAGATTGATTCCACTCAAACTCCCAGAAACATGGTGAAATTCTTTGCAGGCACATTCCCAGAGATAGAATAATTCCTTCATAGTCTGGGAGACTAGATCTGGTCCCATTTGCTTTTGTTCTTGCTTTTGTTTTGTTGGCCTTTGCCTGACCTGGTGCTTCTGGGAAGGCGTCTGCGTGTGTGCCATAGCTTGTTCTCAGCTCCAGCAGGTGACATGCTGACTCGCCCTGGCGCCTGCCCCCTCCCCCCCCCCCCCCCCCCCCGCCGTCTGTTTTCCAAGAGTCCCAGGAACACTGTGGTTAATCAGTTTGTTTCGGGAAGATTCAGAAAGATTTTCCTGCCAGGAATCCCATCCACTGAGCCGCCTTTAATCTCGCCGCTCTTCTGAGCACTTCCCAGTGAGCGTCTATGAATTCCTTCCGTGTCCACCCCACATCCATCAAATTAAAGGAAGCTGGGCTTCATGGCAGGGGACAGAAGCAGCCTGGCCGGGGTGTGGTGGAGGTCTGTTGACTGGCAGCTTTTGGTTCCAAAGCAGAGCTAGGTCTTTCACAGAGATGTGCATTCTGTGGTTCAGGGCTTTCGGCAAGGGGCCTCCCACCCACACATGTGTCTCTTCCCTCCTCATAGCTGTGTCTTTGCAGCATTGCCCAATTGCAGCCAGAAGTCAGATTCCCAGGAAAGAAGGGTGTGTGGTACATACCTATCATCCCAGAAACTTGGTGAACACAGGAGGGCGGCTTGAGACGAGGAACTCAGAGAGCGTGGGAAGCAGTGATACCCACCTCCAGAAGGCTCCTGGGAGGGAACATGGCCTGGGAATAATGCCATTTTGGCTTGTGATTGGCTATCAGTCATGACTGGTGTGTCTCCCCCACCTCACTCCTTCCACACTTGCCCTCTGTCTGTATATAGAAGGACTGGTGGGTAGGACTGCTGGCTCGGGGCCTCCTGCCTCCTCTCATCTTTGGGGATGTTTCTGTACCATACACACAGAGTCTATTGTGTGTACTGGTGTGTTTCAGCTTATTAGAATGAGTTCCTTCATCCCCTTGCTGGTAAGCTCCGTGCTAACACGAGTTGAAATGAAAAAGAGGTTTCTAGGGATGACCTTACTTTCCTGTCTCCATTGTCCAGCCTCTATGGTGACAGTTTCGGAAGTCTGTCCATTGAGCCAACAACACCTTCCCTCTCCCTGCCATTTAAAGAATCCTAGATCCTCTTATCAGAGTCTAGGATAGACCAGATAAGCATCGTCTGTGCAGGTGGAAACTGGTCCTTTTAGACTCAGGTTTTATGAGGGTGCCCTAGCCAGTGCCAGCTGTCAACTTAACACATCCTAGAGTCATCTAAGGGAGTCTTGAGGAATTACTCAGGTTAGCCCACGATGATTGATGTATGAGGGCCTAGCCCACTGTGCATGGTGACATCCCTAGTCTTGGGGTCCTAGGCTTTGTAAAACAGCTGAGAGCAGGCCAGAGAGTGAGCCAGTGCGCAGAGTTCTTCCATGGTTCCTGGCCCAGCTTCCTCTCAGTGATGGATTGTGACCAAATAAACCCTGACTTCCTCAGGTTTGCTTTTTATTCCAGCAACAAAGAGGACCCAGCAGGTGGCAGCTTGTCCTCTTACAGGAATACCTGGGGTGAGGGCAGCGTTGCCAGTGTTGGTTTTGGGACAGCCTTGCCTCCCATCTCAGCCTCCAGAGCTCACGATTCCCCCTCATGCACTTGTTGTCCACACTTTCCTTCCTTCTCAGTCCCTGTCATCTTTTGAGTTCCTCTTGGCTTTCTCAAGCTTGGATGTTTCTGTCAAAGGACTTTTTTAATAAAGAAAATTATGTTTTAATCATCATTTAAACTGAGAGGGTTTTTTTTGAAGGGGTAAATGGGAAGAGAAGGCAGCTAATGTAACCGGCAGATGAACGCCAGCAGGTAAATAACGGCGGGCACAGGATGGGCATCAGTGGCCACTGTAGGCAAAGCTCTCAGAAGCCCTCCTAGGGGACTTAGCTTCTGCAGAGTGCAGGACTGAGAATCGAGGCATGGAAGAGAAGAAATAAACCCGCAGACAGTTAAGCTAGATACTCAGACAGGCAGAGGCCAAACTGAGCACAGAGGCATCATCCCACGGCAAGCATTTCTCTGAGTCTAAATATAGTCACAGTTATCAGCAGGCAAAAGTCTGTTTGTTTAATTAAGACAGTAGGCTTGGAAAGGACTTTATCAGAGGATTCGGAGGCTGTAAAGAAAGCTGGGTGGGGTGCCTTTTCAGAGATGATATTTCCTGGCACGGTGAACGTGAGCCTAAAGGGTCAGTCAGTCTTGTCTGCTGTCTGTTACCCCTGCTTTGTGAACATGATGTAGCATCTTCAGTTCCTGGGAAAGTATTGCTTTTTCCAGGAAGCTCTTTGCTTGGCTTCTGTCCTGGAATTAAGCTCCTGCTTGTTCATTTGCTCATTTTTTTTTCTTGCTGGTGTCTGGAGCTGGCATGTAGATGGACAGCATGATCCCTCCCCAGGAGAAGAGCAAAGGGTCTGGCTCCCTGGAGCTGGGCTCCTGTCTCTCTGACAGGGTCCTCCTCCCTCGGGTGTGGTGGATGCTGTCCAGGGTGCTGACCCACTCTGTTTCCTGCTGGCCACTTCCATACTTGCAGGGGTTTTAAGTCTGAAATGCTTGGGCTGAAGCCTTCTGGCCAGTTTCAGAATAAAGCTACAGGCGTTTTTACTTAGAACTGAGTGTGTGTCCCAGGCAGCTGATGAGATTCACCAGCTCTTCCTTGTCTCTGACCCCACTTGTCTGTGCTCAGTGATAACAAGCCTGGTCATGTCGGCGAAACAGCCCAGTGCCAGCCCAGCAGAGGATGCCTATGAGTCAGTTGGCATCTGCCAAGTTGGCAGCATCTCTTTGGACATTTGCATGGCTCTCTATGGCCTCCTGAAGGCAAGAAAGAAAATCATGTGATCTGGAGCAGGTTCTAGATATCGCTTGGGCCAAGTGCCTTATACGCAGCCGAGCCTAGAAGTAGCATGGAGGCCAGGGGTGAGAGCGACTGGACCACGCCCCTTACCCCAAAGTGGAATGCCTCTGGGGTGAGGACTGATGTCCTTTATCTTGAAATGATCCATTGCAGCTCATTTGAGAGCAGAGTAGGGCAAGACTGGAAGCCTGAGGCCTGGTAGGAGTGAGAAGTGGTGAGGTGTCCTCATCAGTAGCTCTGGTATGAGGGAGAGAGGCGGTCGGTGCGGCACTAGGACTGCCTGTGTGTGGATGAGTGGCAGTTGTGGTGTGACTACTGAAATCATGTAACTGCTAATGAGTTGATCAAGACTTTGGGACAGTCAAGTTTGTGGGTGTGCAATGGGCACTGTGGAGAGAACAAGTGTGCACTGAGAGCCGACATTCAGAAGCCAGGAGTTCCAGCTGGCTTTAGGATGCATCTGCATCTGTCCTCAGCCGCTCACCTATCCAGGAGGTGGGTTGGTGCTGGAGGCTCCAGTAGGCAGTGTTGCTCTTGAGGCAGAGATGGACTGGGCCCCTTCTGATCTAATGTCACACTCTTAAATGGCTATCCAAGGTGCTTGGGTGTTGCTGTGCCTGCATGGGACAGTGTCCGTGGGTCATGTGAGAGAACTTCTGCTCCAGCGCCACACAAGTGGACACTGAGCTGCGACCATAAGTGGCCAAGGTGAAAGGCATGCCCTGGCCTCAGCGTGGATCCTTGGTGAACACTCTGCCAGGCTGGAGGAAGAGTTGGCTAGGGCACACTTAACATTCATCACTTTTCTTCCTTGCTGAAGTAGTGGATTGTGGTCATAACCATATCTAAGCTCTGTATTTTGCCCAAGAATGCTCTCCGAGTCTCCTAAGACTGTGTGTTTGAACAGATAGGCTATATATGTGCATTTGCAATCTACACTTATACAACTCATGTTTTTCAAAGAACTTGTGGCATTTCTAGAAATACTCTCTTTTGTGAATGTTCTCTTGCTAACTTCTTGGCTTTCTAGAACACACCATCCTTCCTGAAGAGAAGCCTCTGTGGTGAGGGAGGATGTAACAGAATGAGAGGTTCAGTGGGTAGGCTGCTGTGAGGGCCTGTGCAACTTGGCCCAAGGCACAGACTGTGTGCCTTGTGTCCTGGGAACAGATCCCGGCTCAACACTACCTACCTGGTCATGGTGGTGGCAGGGAGGCCTGTGTCAAGCAGTGGACCCAAGACTTTTACAGCAAGAATAATAGCACATTATAGACTCTGTGAAGAGCTATGAGCACAGGGTTGCTGTAACTGCAAACAGTCTCTCGTGGGAAACCATGGTGAGAGGCAATGGAAAAGCCAGAACTAGTTCAGCTCAGTTTTCCTCTTCAAATCCTTGCAGTGAGCTGCAGAGTGAGTGAAGGCTCCAGGAGGTAACAGTACAGAGACAACTCTGAAAGCTTTGCAGCTCTGGTCACTTGGCAGTTTTCCCTGCCATGGAACCAGCTGTCCACATTTCATTATTATTGAGAAAGGAGAGTGTGCGTCTGTGTCTGTGCATGCGTGCACATGTTCATGGACGTGCAGGTGCCCATGTGCTGTGCACAGACATGTCTGTAGAGAGTAGAGGGATGCCATGAATGTCTTTCCTTAGGTGCTGCCCACCTTGTATTTGAAGATGGGACCTCTCATTGGCCTAGAGGGCAGGCTGGCAGGTGCCTCAGAGAACTGCCTGTCTCCACTACCCCAGTGCAGGGATTACAAGGTCATGGCATGGTGTCCAGACTCCCTCCAAACAGTAAGACACCAGGGGGGGCTGCATTGGAGCAAGTTAAAAAAGACAAAGTGAACAGAAACTTTTACCTTTTTTTTGTCAGGTATGTTCAAAACCACAGAGAGTCAGAGGTCACGGGTGAGATAGGTCACCATGCAACTGCTTCTCAGAAGGGGGAGGGGGGCATTCCTTACCCTAGAGGGCTCCCAGGACCAAGCCACTGCAGGAAAAAGAGATTAAATAAGAAGAATGAGCAAGTCACTTTGCAGGTGTCCTGTGTGGCTTGGTCCTGGAAACCTAGCTGAGGTGATGACACAGGAGTAAAGGAACAATAGAAGCTGCACATACAGCAAAGCCAGAGGAGGCGGTGACCAGCCTTGGTGTGAGGTCTCTGTCAGGAACACTCTCAGCTTGCAGCATCCGGAAGGAAGAGCTAGCGGTTGCTAGTGTTTGCGCACGTTGGTCAATTGGTGGTGGAGTCTTGGACTTAGGCCACAGGAAGGCTTTGCCATGATTCCCAGTCCCACCAGCCTGAGGTGTCTGGGTCCTTGACATGGCTGTGCCCTTGTCCACAATGAGCTTCATGTGCTTCCACAGCCGAGCTCTTTCCAACCTAACCAAGCCTTTTGTTGACACCCAGGGCCTCAGCCCTGAATTTGTCCCTGTGGAAGCCCGTAGAACTTGCTATTTAGAAAGAAAAGCACTTGAGTCTGATCTTCCTGCCTGGCCTAAGGCAGTGCTAGCTCTCCACTCTAGATACCACCCTCCCCATGACAAACACGCCAGGCTGCTTGCAGGCCAGGTGTCCCCCTCAGAGCTTGGTGGGAGTTGATGATCTAATCTTGCTGTGCGCTACCATTCTTCTGGAAAACACGAACACAGAACGTGATTTTAGAGCAAGGAGTTTTCAAGAATAAATCATAGAGGAGAGTTGAGGGGCGGGTGCTCTCTAAGCTGATTTCCTTTACTTGTCCATCTTTATCTGTGAAGGACGGTGTCCTTGTTACTTTGTGTTGTCATTTTGGCAGTCATCTGGGTAGAGGAGACCCTGACTAAAGAGTCGCCTCAGTCAGACTGATTTGTCTGTAAGAGATTATCTTGATTGATGGTTAATGTGGGAGGGCCCAGCCCACTGTGGCCTGGGTTGCATGAGGAAGGTAGCTGAGGCAGCCAGCAAAGGAGCCAGCTAGCCGTGTTTGTCTGTAGTCTCTGATCTAGTCCCTGCCCTGACTTCCCTCAGTGCTGAATTGTGGCTGGAAGTGTAAGCCAAATAAAGTAAAGCCCTGCAGTCTCATGCATGCCCTCCCCCAAGCCACGCCCCCAAGCCACGCCCCCAAGCCACACCCCCTCTGCTGTGCACCTTCTCTTCTCTCAGGATCCCCTGGTTCTCACGCAGCAGTGTTTTATTTATGAGTCTTTAAATGGGCCTGTGTGAACTGCAGGGCTCTGAGCTTGCTACTCAGGTCCAGGGGTTGTCTGCCACAGCTTGCTTTTCCTTAGTGAATATATTTTCTCTGGCTCCTTCTGATGAAGTGCTTAACACCAAATGCAACCCTCCCCCGCTATGTATGTGTGTGTGTGTTGAAGAAAAAGAGGGAAGTGGGAAGTTTGCATGTGTGTATATGCACAGCAACTCTGTGCCCATGTGTCTCACATTCATGATCGCCACTATTTCTTACCCTGCTCCAATTTAATGATACAGAGAAGCAGAGAGAAATTTGTAATGTGCAAGCCAGCAAAGCAGAAGAAATCTATTTCAAGTGCATGCTTGGGAATTGCTTCCTGGACCCTGTGGTTTCTTCATTTAGCACCGCCCTTCTCCATGGCCTCGTCTTAGAGCCCGTTCACTCACCCCTGCATCTTCTAGTCACATGGATTCCTCAGGTGCCAGCCTTTCAGAGTGAAAGTATCTCTCCCGTGGTCTATGTGGCCTCAGTTTATGGGGTCTGAAAAGACACCAAGACAGTGTCTGAGGACAGAGCTCATCGGAATTTGGCCAGAGGGGCAAGTCATCCATCTTGTAAGTGTGTAGCTTGCTGTGACTGAGAGCAGGCACTTTCTAGCCCCTGTCCCTGGAGGACTCTGTTTAAACTGTGATAAGCTCTCACATGCTGCTGGGCTGGTATCCTGTGGACCCTGTGTTCAGTGTGTACCAAGTCCCCTCTAGTGCTGGAAAGTCACCTGAGAGCGGTAACTCCAATTAAGAAAAATGCCTCCCTAAGATCAGGCTGTAAGTAATCCTGCAGGGCAGTTTCTTGATTGGTTGTTGGTGGGGTAGGGCCCAGCCCACTGTGTGTGGGGCCATCCCTGGGCTGAGGTCCTGGGTTCTATAGGAAAGCAGGCTGAACAAGCCATGGGGAACAAGCCAGTAAGCAGCATCCTCCGTGCCCTCTGCATCAACTCCTGCCTCCATGTTCCTGCCCTGTCTGGGTTCCTGCCCTGACTTCCTTCAGTGGTCATGACTTTTCGTCACAGCCAGGAGGTATGTGTAGAAGGCCCACTAGATCTTTGCATCCACAGTGGAGGACATAGGGAGAGTCCCCATGCCCAGCACCCCTTCCCTGAGACTGAGGAAGAGCTCCAGGGCTGCAGTTTTAAATGAGTAGAGGGAAACAGCTCTCACCACCAATGCCCTGGCACTGTCCATGGTTCTGAAAGATTCAGTTTTTCTTCTCCCCTTGACTCTGGGTTTCACCGCAGTAAATAAGCAGGTTTTGTCAAAGCCGTGCCTTTAATCACCCCGTATGTATCTCAAGGTTCTGTCATTAACATAAACTTTAGGGTGCATGTTTTGGATAAAAGAATTAGGGCCCTGGCCATTGAAAAGTGTGCCCCTCTTTGCTGTGAACTTGGACGTGAGCTGGCCTTGGCCTTTCCAGCATGGGGTCTAAGGGACCTAGAGAGTGAAGCTAGGCTGCCTGAGGTGATTCCCTCCCGCCCAAGGTCCCTGACACATCTGCATCCAGATGACAAGCTGGCAGGGTTCCCTCCTGGGTCCTCTTCATGAGCATCTGATCCTGCTCTTCCTAGAGACATTGCTGGTGACCATACCTGCTGAATCACACCTGAGCCTCCATAGGAGCTTGGGCTCTGGCACCTGTCAGCCTACCAGCCTGGACTGAGGAGTCTGCCTTCCACACTATTCTGAGCTGTTGCTTTGTTCTGTCCCGCCTCTGTAAAGAGGAGGCTTAGAGCCCGACTCCCTGCCAAACACTAGGAACAAGATGTATACAGCCCTGGCAGGCGGGAGGTCCTCATAGAAAGCGTGACACTTGAACTAGTCCTTTGAGAAGGCACTCAATAGACAGAGGAGGTGACAGACAGAGAAACCCAGGCCGAAGCAATGCAGAAAACGTGGCCTGACTGAGTGCGCATGGTGGTGGAGACTCAGCACAGTGGCCTGGGGAGGGGAAGGTCCAGGCAGCCATTTTTAAAGGACCTTCAAAGCCACGTGGAACTTTTGAATGAGGTCAGAGTAATCATGGATGCTATGCAGAAGTCTTCATGCTCTCTCCTGACGCCAATGTGCAACCTTCTCTCATCCTCCACACTCTTCCCTCCTCACAGGGTGGCCAGGTCCATCATCCGGCCTCACACTGGCTTACAGTGACTTCCCACACATTTCACGTCCAAGCCAGGCTGAGCGCTCATTAGATCAAGGTGTGACATTGTTTTTCGCTCGGTGTTGCAGGTGGCATAGAGATGAGGCTCAGTGAACGTGTCTGGGGTGTCTCTGAACACCCTGAAGAGCTGGCCTCTGCTATAGAGGCTTCATGAGTGTGACTGTTAGTCAGAGAGGCCAGGATGCAGTTAGAAGCCACAATCTGCCCTGGAGGAGTTTATGGATGCCAATGAGGGGCTGATCAGGTGTGATTAGCTCTTATGTCTCAACCACTGTATCTGAGTCAGCATGGCTGGGGAGGCTCCCACCCTCAGAGCAGTGGGCATTTTACAGGGAAAATTGCCTTCTATCCATTCCTTCATGACAGGAAAAGCTAGGGAGACAGGATGTTTTGTTCCTCCTAGCAGCCAGAGGAAGACATCATTTCAATTCAAATCCAATGATTTTGCCCTAGAAAAGGGGCACGGCTAGCCAGTGTGTTCTTTGGAATTGGCAGCAGGACCTGTCTGTCTGAATAGGCGAGACATGAAATGTCCTTGAGAAGGAATGTGCCAGCTGAGAGCCCCAGAAGGTAGCAAGAGACCATCAGGCAGGATTTTCGAAATGAGTAAGAGCGAGACTAGGCGGTCCAGCCATGGGCGGCGGTGGCAGCAGCAGCAGCAGCAGCAGCAGCAGCAGCAAAAGGATAGATGCACTCACCAGCAAGAAGCAAAGACAGGCAGGCAAGCAACTCCGTTTTTGTTGTCGTTGTTTTCTCGAACCTTTATCTGTGAGCCATCTTACCCACAGAAGGGAGGGTCCTCTCCAGTCTCAAGGGAATAATGACTCCTGATGTCCTCTTCTCACCTCCATGCTTGTACACAAAAAGTACATAGACACGTACAGGCACACAGGCAGGGCACGCACACAGGCACAAAGAATCTGGCTGTCCGCAAATCCTGTTCACAGGGGCTATGCATTCTGTTGTTTGTTCAGGATGCTTAACTCCCATTCATAAAGTGACCATCCTACCAAGTGAGTTGCCCTGCTTTGGCCTGCACCGAGCAGGAAAGCTATCTGACGGATATTTTACTAAGTCTCTGGGCGCTTCTTTAGTGGCCTGGAGGCACCAGCTCAGTGTCGTTCAGTTGTGGCTGTGCATTGGGACCACCTAGAAGCTTTAAAACACATGCTACCACAGCAATCCTGACACATGTGGCCTGGGGGCATGGCTTGGGCACAATGATTTAAGGTTCTAAGCCACACCTAGGTGAAACCACTGCACTATAAGAACTACCCTTGGACGAATCGCCCAACTTTTCTCAGTCTCAATTCTCCCTGCTTGAAAACTAAGAATTTTGATATGAAACCCACACTCCGGTGACAATTAAATACAGCATGTAAGCATGTCTCTGAAGATGAAGTCACAGTTGAGTTTTCTCACTGGTGACCTTGAGTTTCCTGTGGGTGACACAGACCTGACCCACCCCCAGCTTCAGTAGAGAGTATGAAGCTGTGGCTAACGCAGTGGAGCATGGAGCCAATCCTTGGTAAGGACCCACGCAGGACTGTCCACGTGAGGACTGCATGTGGACCACCACGGCCCCAGGATATGTCCACTCTGCTCCGTCTCACAGGAGCCCTTGTTAGCCTTGCAAGCACGTGACTGTTTTTAATGCGATGCCTACCTTGCCGGTCCTCTTTGTTGGAGAACTATTGATCTTTTGCCTTTCAAGCTTAAAGGGATCAGGAAGCAGAAGCCAGAGGCTCTCAGGGACTGCAAACCTTGCCTCTGTTTTTTCAGGCTGCTTAGCACATTGAGTGACAGTCCCCAGACTCTGGCATCAGATGGCCTTTCATTGTTTGATGAGGTCATGAGGGTGGCCGATAAAGTTTATTTTAAACAACAGGGGAGCGGGTGTTTCTATTCTTCCTGGGGAAGGTTTCCTGAGGAAGGCCTCTTCTCCCCCTCTTTCCCCGGGTGGGTGTAGCCTCTTGGGGTGGGCCACAGTGGCGGCCCCTATAGCAAAGGTTTTTAACCTTGAGCACAGTGAGATCTATCAGGATCCTTCTAACAAAGTAATTTTTTTAATGGCTAAAGAATACATGGTATCCTCGTTACTTTTCTCGCTATTATGACAAAATACTTGACACAAGCAACTCAAGGAAGTAAGGCTTATTCAGGCTGACAGTCTGAAGCAGGAAGTCTTTAATTTATTCCGATTATAACTCAATTGTTATCCCATCACTTGTATCTTCCCATTCCTCCCTCCCTCCTGCTTTCACCCTATTCCCCTCCCCTAGGTCTATGACCAAGGGGGACCTCCTCCTCCACTATATGGTCATAGGCTATCAAGTCTCATCTTGGTAGCCTGCTTATTTTTTCTTTGAGTGCCACCAGGCCTCCCCACCAAGGGGAGGTGGTCAAATATGGGGCCCCAGAGTTCATGTCAGAGTCAATCCCCGCCCTCCACATAACTGTGAAGAATGTCCTGTCCATTGGGTAGATCAGAGTAGGGTTCAATGTTTACTACTTGTATTGTCCTTGGTTAGTGCAACAGTTTGAGCAGACCCCCTGGGCCCTGATCCACCCGTCACAATGTTGTTCTTGTAGGTTTCTAGGAAGTCTTGATGGCAGGCAGCTGGTCCCATTGGATCTAGTCAGGAGGCAGAGCCATGATCGAGGTGCTCATTAGCTTTCTCATGTTGACTCCAGACTCTGGAATGCACTGCCCACATTTAGAGTGCTTCCTCCCACCTTAACCCGATTTGCAGAGTCCCTCACAGATGGGTCCAGAGTTTTGACTCCTAAATGAGTCTCAGTCTTGCTTAGCTGACAATCAATAGCTTCCACCACAAGAGACCAGTTTTACTGTGTATAGCATATTATCTAAATCTCAAGTTGTTTTTTAAAAGGTCAAGTATCTCATTTGTTTTTTGAAAAGAAGAAAGAGATTTTGAGAGACGCTGCCTCCGGGTGAGGCCAGGCTGATTTCCTCTGGAGGTTTTCTATCTGATCATCTCTGCTTGCTTAAATACTTTGATCAAACATCTTTACTGATGAATTTTCCGCTTACAGTTGTGTGTCCTTCAGGAGTCTGTTTACATTTCCATAAACGGGTGTTGATTTTATCAGGTTAAGTTGTCTTTGCTGAGGACTGACAGGAAACAGAAGCACATTAACCCCAGCGAGACAGTGTGGAACTTGTCCAAGATCGCCGTGAGTCACTCACATGGAGGAGGCTGGAGCCAAAAGTGGGATTTCCGGGAAGCAGTCCCCTATCATGATGTAAATTAAATCACTTTTTTTCCCCATCTCTTGGGCTTAAATTGTTGGGTCTTCCTGGACTACTTCAACAGTATTTAAAAATAATTTATAGCTAGGGCTAGTCATCCATTTCATCTCATTTACTGAGTTCACACACTGAGCCAAACAAGGGGAAGCCAGAGAGAAACCAACCATGAAAATTGTCTATTGTAATTCCAGGCAGTGAGGCTAAGGGTGGGTGTCATGGATGGCTAGGAGAGCAAGGCGTGGTGGAGGGCAGATTTTACCTGTGTCATTAATGGCTGTACCTGCACGCCGCTGACGCCTGCTCCCAAAGGCACAGAGTGGCCCCCTTGCCCTGGTTCTTGTTTGCAGGGTGGTCATAGGCTTCCTGTGAGCTTCCCTTATAGCTTAGAGGACACCCAATGCTGCTGATGCCTGAATAATGCGGGAGGTAGGCATGCCTCAAAATGTACAATACAAGTAAGTACTCATGAGAGTGGGTGAGCACATGGAAAAGAACAAATGCTACTGTAAAACAGCCCTAGGGGGTCCCAGGAAACCTTCTGAGGAACAGTGATAGTCCCTTCCTTCTGCAGACTCCCCCTTTAGGAGGGACATTTGCCCCTCACCTTTCACTCCTCGCTGGGGTTTTGAAACTGCATGTATGCAGATGGCTTAGCTACAGCTCCTGGGTAGCTGCTGGGACTGAGCTACCGGGCTCTGGCCCTGGGGCACTTGTCTTCTTTCTGTCTTTTTGAAGCTCAGCCCAGCTTCTTGCTTAAGTGTAGGGCTGGAATTCTCTGGGCACTGAGTTCTCTGATTGGCAGTGAAGAGAGGGAGGCAGTGTGGGGAGGTCACCTTCAGTAGACCATGAGTCAGCTTAGAACCAGAAGCTGTGCTGACCTGTGGCCTGTCATTGCAGCGGCAGGGAATGGGATGGCCCAGATGTCACTGAGGGTCCTGACAGATCCTTGCTGTATGTCTTCTGAGGCCTCTGAGGAAAGCAGGAAGCGCCTCACTGAGGGGAGGATTGTCCAGCAGTGTGCTTCCACAAGGGCTCCCGTCAAGTCCCAGAGTCTCACTGAGAAGCTCATTATTCCAAGAACAACTCAGAAGTACCTCCAGAGAAAATGTGTTTTTAAAGATCTAAAAGTGTTATTAACTCACAGCCCTGAGTGCTCAGACAACCGGTGGCAGCTTCTGTGGGTTGTGCTCTTGCTGTAGGATTTTCATTAGAGCTCAAAACCACTCTGATCATCAGGTGAGATCATGGCAGGGCAAAGAGCCAGCACCGTGGGGCCTGGGCTTCAGGGGAAAATGTAAAGCTTGCAGACACCAGGAGCATGTATCGCCTCTTGTGTGTATAAACCTGAGGCAGGGGAAGAGCCCTGATACACAGGCCAGAGAACGTGAGCGTGGATGGAGGATCGGCCTGGCTCCTGCTGCGACGTCCACATGCTAAGCGCTCCTGTACGCGCACTCTTTGGATCACTGAGTGCTAGCTCCATAAGAGGAGTGTGTATCTTGGGGCCCTCTGGCTCTGAAGGTCCCAGAGAGGTGGTATGGATCCTCAACGCTATAAGAAAGTGTGTGCAAAAAGGAGATGCACCATCAGTGTCAGAGCCACTCCTTGTGGCTCTGTTGACTGCTGTGGGATGCACAACTCTCCTGGACAATGGCGAGGAGCAGGGGGAACCGCCTACCACTGTTTCTATCCCTGGCCAGGAGCGCGCTCTGCTGCCTTTGCCCAGGCTGGGGTCCCCATAGCAGAGACCCCACCCAGGAGGGCAGGCGATGTGGAGACGGCTATAGCAAGACTATGTCCAGAGCTGCTGGAGGGCTGGGAAGGGCCTATCATATTTACAGATCATTTAAGCAAGCAAGTTTCAAGTTAACCCCTCAGATAGGATTTTAATTCTGCCCTAATGACTTTTATGCCCTGTCCTCGCCACCACACAGCCCTCATGTCTTCCTCATCAGACTGTCGCCAAGCTGACTTGACCTTGAGCAATCCAGGATCTTGACCTGTCTTCTTCAACTGTGTGCAGTTACACCTCCGTTTCTGTCTTCTTTTCCCATTGCTTTGATAAAATAAGGGGGCAAACATTCATTCTGGCTCACGCACCACTTGTGCAGTCCAGGATCCCCACATGGGAAAAGTGCTACCGTCGTGGGCGGGTCTTCCCACGGCAGTTAAAGCAGCGAAGATACACCCTCCCCACCCCCGACATCCCTGCGATTCTGGTGACTCTGGGCTGTCAAGTTGACATCACTAACCATTGCAATTTCCTTGCTCTAAGACTAGGATTTTGTTGGCAAGCTGGGACAGTGTCAACTGTCACTCAGGTTCTACGTCTCCAGAGTTCCTCTCCGCCACCTCTGGGACCACCTCTTTCCTTTCCTCTGTTTTTGGTCAAAAGAATGCGAAGAACCCCTGGGTCTCCTCCATCCTCTGCTTCCCACACATTTTTGGTCTCTTCGTAAATTCTAAATGACACAACTAGTTTAATTTTCCTGACACTTTCTGTCCTCTCTCTGCTGCGTCAGTTGTGCCCACTAAGCAGTTTGCTACCTGCTTGACCAGAGCATGCCCACCTGCTGTGGAGGGGTTCCCAAGGCTTGATGTGGTTCCTGTTTGTGAGAAGGTAAAGCCCTGCCTGCCCCACGCTGAGGAGGAATGAAAGGACAAGAGGAAGGCCAGGCGGACACCTGCATTCCTAGGGAGGGAAAGAGCTTGCAGGCTGCTGACTCCTTGTGTCACTAGGCCCACCCACCACATTGTGAGGCAACTGATTGTTCCAGAACTGCTCTCCAGGGGTGAAAGAAACTCTGCCTTGGTCCACATCTTTAGTCAGACAAGAAAAGTAACACCGTCGTTCCAGAATTTGAATTTGGTCGCATGGTAAGCCGTAAGGTACAGGTAGCAGTCTTCATTTCCTGAAAGTGGGGGCCCCTCATTTCTTGTGGGCTGATCTTTCAAACTGGCAGTGTCCAGTGCTGCTGCTCTGCACTGTGAAGCCTCACATGGCTCACGTGCCCTTGGGGTGTGGTCAGTGCAGCAGAGTTGACTTTTTTTTTTTACATTAATTTTTTATTTTTTAAACGTTCTTTAAATAGTTTAATCAGGGTACATCTCAATTGTTATCCCCTCACTTGCATCTTCCTATTCCCCGCCTCCCTTTTTCACCCTACTCCCCTCTCCTAGGCCTGTGACAGAAGGGGACCTCCTCCCCCACCGTATGATCACAGCCTATCAGGTCTCATCTGGATACCCTGCTTCCCCTTCCTCTGACTGCCACCAGGCCTCCCCACCAAGGGGAAGAGGTCAAATAGGGGGCACCAGAGTTCACGTCAGAGTCAGTCCCCACTCTCCACACGACTGTGGAGAATGCGCTGTCTGTTGGCTAGATCTGAATAGGGGGTCTAGGTTTACTGCATGCATTGTCCTTGGTTGGTGCAGTAGTTTGATGGTCTTCTTGTAGAGTTACTAGACCTTCTGGATGCTACTATTTCCCCATTCTCCCATACCACTCTTACCTGGAGTCCCAATAGGAAGTCTCAGCATCTGTTACAATCCCCCACTGAATGAAGACTCTCAGAGGACAATTGGGCTAGTGCCCAATTGTAAATGAGTATACACCATGTATATCTTTCTGGGTCTGGATTACCTCACTCAGGATGATCATTTCTAGTTCCATCTATTTGCCTGCAAATTTCGGGATTTTCTTGTTTTTAATAGGTGAGTAGTATTCCATGGTATAAATGTACCACAGTGTCTTTATCCATTCTTCGACTCAGGGACATCCAGGTTGTTCCCAGGTTCTGGCTATTATGAATAAGGCTGCTATGAACATGGTTGAGCATATGTCCCTGTTGTGTGCTGGAGCATCTTCTGGGTATATTCCAAGGAGTGGAATAGCTGGGTCTTGAGGAAGCCCTATTGCCAATTTTTCTGAGATAGCACCAGACAGATTTCCAAAGTGATTGTACAAGTTTGCACTCCCACCAGCATGAAGGAGTGTTTCCCTTTCTCCATATCCTCGCCAGCATATGCTATCACTTGAATTTTTGATCTTAGCCATTCTGATGGGTGTAAGATGGCATCTCAGTCATTTTGATTTGCATTTCTCTGATGACTAAGGACGTTATGCATTTCTTTAAGTGTTTCTCAGCCATTCGATATTCCTCTGTTGATAAATCTCTGTTTAGCTCTGAACTCCATTTCTTATTTGGGTTATTTGGTTTGGTGGTGTTTAATTTTTTGAGTTCTTTATATATTTTGGATATTAGACTTTTATCACATGTAGGGTTGATGAAGATCTTTTCCCAGTCTGTAGGCTGTCACTTTGTTCTGTTGACAGTGTCTTCTGCCTTACAGAAGCTTCTCAGCCTCATGAGGTCCCATTTGTTAATTGTTGACCTTAAGGGCTGGGCTGTTGGTGTTCTGTTCAGGAAGTTGGCTCCTGTGCCAATGAGCTCCAGGCTCTTCCCCACTTTTTCTTCTAACAGATTCAATGTCTCTGGCTTTATGTTAAGGTCTTTAATCCACTTGGACTTGAGTTTTGTGCAGGGTGATAACTATGGAGCTACTTGCATCTTTCTAGATGTAGACATCCAGATAGTCCAGCACCATTTGTTGAAGATGCTATTCTTTTTCTATTGCATAGATTTGCCTTCTTTGTCAAAAATCAAGTGTCCATAGGTATGTGGATTTATTTCTGAGTCTTCAATTTGATTCCATTGATCAACGAGCCCATTTCTATGGACTCAATTCCATTGATCCACCAGCCTATTGCTGTGCCAGTCCAATGCAGTTTTAATTACTGTTGCTCTATAGTACAACTTGAGCTCAGGGATGGAGAGTCCTTTGAAAGATCTTTTATTGTACAAGATTGTTTTAGCTATTCTGAAGTGTTTTTGTTTTTTGTTTTTCTATATGAAGTTGAGAATTGATCTTTCTAGGTCTGTAAAGAATTGTGTAGATATTTTGATAGTGATTGTATTGAATTTGTAGTTTACTTTGGTAAGATGGTCATTTTTTACTATGTTGATCCTCTTGATCCATGAGCATGAGAGATCTTTCCATCTTCTGATATCTTCTTCAATTTCTTTCTTTAGAGACTTCAAGTTTTTTTTTCCATACAAGTCTTTCATTTGCTTGGTTAGAGTTACACCATGATGTTTTATATTATTTGTAGCTATTATGAAGGGTGTAGCGTCCCTAATTTCTTTCTCAGCCTGTTTATTATTTGTATATAGGAGGGCTACTGATTTTTTACATTAATCTTGTATCTGGCCACTTAGCTACCCCATTGTGCGCAGGAGGGTGTGTGGACCCCTGAGTGCGCACAAAGCCCAGTGTCTGCCCACCCACCCGAGGACAGGATGAGTTGTGCCTGAGATATGACCCTGGGCCTTGAGGAGCTGCTGTGTGAACTTGGGCAGATTCTTCAGCAGCTGATCACTGAGTTCTGTGTCAAGCAATTTGACTAGTTCCACCATGAAACACCCAGCTACAGGTAAATGCAGAAACCCATAAAATAAGCAAAACCCACAGAACAAAACTCAGGAAGAAATGAAGACACCCCTGTCCTGGCCAGAGTTCGCTGTAAAGTCTCGTATTTACCTGGTGACCCTGGTGGTTCATAAGCTGTCGGGGAGCCACCCCAAACGCTGTAAACCTGAGGTTCAGACATTAAGTCCTAAGAGCACAGGACTGCAGGCCATCGACCAAGGATTTGGATGCAGTCCGCCATGTGGTCCCTCACCCCAGCATCCTACACCCTCACAGCCTCCTTTGGACCCCTTAGAGGACATCAGGCTGCTTCCAAGAGGCCCTCACAGAGGAGGAGCAGCAGGCTGTGGGTTGGAGGAAGGTGTCAATGGGCATAGCTCAGCTGTGAGCATCCTCCCAGGAGGGTGTGTGGGACCTTACAGCTCCCGGGAAATGGGGCTGTTTCTGGGCTCTGAAGAGAATGAACCTTATTGTATTTACCTTCTGAGCCTTCTACTCTTTGAAAAGCAGATTACATTAGTACATCAAAGGAGATCTGTCTTAATTCCCGTTCTGTGCATGGGTCTGTGCCCTAAAACAGATGTCAGTGGGACCCACTGGAAGGCCAAGCAGAGGCCTCGGGTGTGGGGACATAGAGTTGTCCTGGGAGGTAAGAGAAGGCTTCCTAAGGGACTGTGAGTAGCTGCCTCTTTCTTTGAAAAGCACCAGTTGGCCCAATGGGAGGCTGTGTGTTGCATGCTGGGAAATGAGGTGTGGCAAAGAGTGTTGCTTCAGTAGGAAGCTTCCTTTCACATCGCTCTGTTTTACACGCAGCTTACAGATGCTCTTGTTTGTTTTTATGGATTGTTTAAAGAAAAGCCAGTTATCAGTCACGGAGGCCAGCAGGGAAATGAACCAGGTACCACAGGCTCCCAGCCAAAGCTAACGTCCCTAATAGGCAAAGCCTAGAATGGGGATTCAATTCAGGGAGATGGAGAGGAGCCAGGCCTTGCTCCCCAAAGAGGGCACCAGGCCTAAATTACCCACAGTGTGTGCACAGCTCAGCAGAGGCCCAGGTGGCAATCCTCAGAGTGAGTGACAGGCACGCCGGCCTCTTCCGTCATGCACAAAAGGGTGAGGGACTGAACAAAAAGAAATTGGCTTAACTAAGAGTGGGCCAAGGCTGACTTCCATGAGCCAAGGGCTGCAGCGGACAGAACCAAAGGAAGTTCCAGAGCCAGATGCAGCACGCATGCGAGGGACCAGAGCAGGGGAGCAGAGTGTTGGCGAGCACAGGCACATGACGAGGCCGGTGCTGCTGGCACAGCCTGACGAGAGCAAGTTAGGGTTGTGGAGCAGAGGGCAGAAGCCCCAAGGTGATGCCTGGTCGCCCCGGACTAGAGGAGGTGAAGACCCAGCATGGCCGCGTCACCTTCTGTGTCAGAACAGATCTCTGTGTGGGACTGTTGAGCCCACCGATTTGAGCATGGGGTCCATGGAATGAGAAGGGTTTGTAGAACAGAGGCCTGGACAAAAAGGAGCCCACGTGGAGGCCAGGAGGACAAAAGGCCTGCTGCTCCCTAGCCATGTAGCCTCAGGCAAGGGATGTGATTTCTCTACACCTCTTTCTGTAAACAAGATTAAGGAAACCTCCCCCACAGGATGCTCACCAGGACCAACTTTCATAGCAAGTGTGCAGTGCACATCCCTAAGGCTCACCCAACAGACAAACACTCTCTCCCCTGCATGGTTTCAGAGGGCCCCAGGCTGGGAAAAGCCTCTCATGCTGCCTGCACTGGAGTTGGTTGTGTCTACCGTTTTTCCATATCTATCCTTCCACCCATCCCTGCCTCCCTGGTAATATATATGTCTCTAACCCGAAGGCTGGTGCTCAGCCAGTTTAACTTCCTGTGGCGCCTCTAGGTTCATTTGTTACAGTTTCTATAACAAATAGAGACGTTTAAATCGTGCTCTCAGTCCGGGAGGCTAACATCCAAGGTCAGGTGTCTGTATGGTTGGTTTCTTCTCATGGCTGAGGGAGAAGCTCACTGCTGGTTCCCATCCCCCACGCCTGTCCATGGCTCCCGCTGGTTTTCTAGGGATCGTTGGGATTCAGGAACTGGTTTCTGCTGTGTCTCCCTGAACTCTGGCCTCATCACCACTAGTACCTTCCCCATGGGAACCTATATGTTCTTCTCTTCTCTTCCTGATGCAGACCCTGTGGCTCAGGTTAGCTCCTCCTGACCTCAGACCCTGTGGCTCAGGTTAGCTCCTCCTGACCTCAGACCCTGCGGCTCAGGTTAGCTCCTCCTGACCTCAGACCCTGCGGCTCAGGTTAGCTCCTCCTGATGCAGACCCTGTGGTTCACATCAGCTCCAACTGTCAACTTAACACAACCCAGAATCACCCAGGAAGAGAGTCTCAGTGATGGATTGCTCACATGTTCTCGCCTGTGAGCATGTCTGTGGACGTTGTCTTAATTAAGTTAGTGGATGTGGGAAGGCCCAGCCCAGTGTGGGCGGCACCATTCCCTAGGCAGGAGTGGAAGCCAAGCTGATGCCAAGTGAGCCTGGATGCATTCGTGTCCCTCTGCTGGGGCGTGGCTGTGACGTGGCTGGCTGGCTGTGATGTGGCTGGCTGTGGCTGGTTGTTTCAGGTTCTTGCCTTGAGTCTCTGTGGTGGCAGACTGTGATCTGGAGGTGTAAGCCAAATAAACCTTCTTCTTCTGAGCAGCGCAGGGGAGAGGGAGTGAGTCCACTGTCTCTCACGTGGTCATCACTTCCTGAGCCCCTAAACTGTGAGCCAAAGTCAAGCCTTCCGTCACTAAGTTGGTTTTGTCATGTGTTTTGTCCCAGTGACAAGAAAAGTGAGTGGTGCGCATGCCTGGAACTGGAATTAGCAGCCGTGACTTTCTGGAACTTAGAAATGAAGTAGTTATTGTCATCTACCACACTGTATCACTTTGAGTGTTTTGTGGCTCATTTTGTCCAGGATATAAAAGTGAGGCGACAGTGTGGCCTCAGTGCACACTCTGCCCATGAAACTTCACCAGCTGTGTTGTGGGCCTCCACTAAAAATGCCTCCCCAACCCTCTCCAGAAAAGGCAGCCATGCTAATGGGAACCCGATCGGCAGTCGGGACTTTGATGTCACCCAGCCGAGACTTTTCCTTTGGAGGTTGGGAGTGTGGATGTTTCAGCCATACCAGTTAAGTCCCTGCTGTCTTAGCAGGACATCTTCCCAGGACAGCGGCACCCTAATCTAAAAGATGTTATACTTCAGCCTACAGCCTTGAGCATCAGGCTTTGAGCCTTGGTGGGAGAGGGGACGCCAGGTGGACAGCGCCAGGCTGTCTGTTCCCCTTGGAGAAAGGAAGGGATCTGCACACAAGCTGTGGCAATCAACAAGCTTAACGTGGCAGTTTACAGGAACCATAAGTAGGAGAATGGTTAATGATGGCCACCGTGTAAATACAAGGTCTAGGGATGTTTACTGTTCCATCAAACATCCAGGCACAGAAGGGCAACATTCTGTTGCTGTGTGGGCCTGAAGATTCCTGGGTGGCCGTAGTTTGCATGAGCAGAGAAGAAAGTATCATAGGTCATATGTTTGTGTGTGTGCACATACACATGTGTGTGTGAGGGAGGAGAGAAAAAGAGAAAGGGGGGAGAGAGAGAGACAGAGACAAACAGAGAGAGACAGAGAGAAGACAGAGACAGAGAGAGAGACAAACAGAGAGAGACAGAGAGAGAGAAGACAGAGACAGAAACAGAGAGAGACAAGACAGAAAAAGAGAGAGAGAAGGGGGAGGGAGGGAGGGAGGGAGGGAGGGAGGGAGGGAGAGGGAACACTAAGCCCTGGAGCTCTGGATTATGCAGGGTGCCATGAAACCTCAAGGCAGTGCACCAGGCACCATTCTCCTTCCTGTCCACACAAAGCTTGCTCAGGAAGGAAGGGGTCTCTTCTCTTCCCTCCAAGAGACTTGTCCCCTGAGGATGCTGCCTTTGTAGTTGGTATCTGGCTTTTCAGGCCCTGAGAAGGAAGCGTCTAGAGGGCTCCCTGACACTTTCCTCTTTGCATGCATTTGCCATATCGCTGAGTGACTCACTACAAAGCAGATACGGAAATGTCCACTCACCAGCCACAAGAAATGAAGGAAGGGAGAAACAGGCCTCTCGTGCTCATGACGCGTATCTGAAAATGCTGTGTCCATTCATTCTGAAGACATTTATTGAGCACTTACCGAGCACCAGGGATTCTGCTTTTATTGAGCACCTACTGAATGCCAGAAGTTCTGCTTTTATTGAACACCTACGGAGTACCAGGGATTTTGCTTTTATTGAATACCTACTGAGTACCAGGG
>OU015747.1:142800993-142824448 GCA_907169655.1 Acomys percivali
AAGGACATGCCTCCCAAGTGCTCTCTGGCCTGGTTCTAAAGCTTAGGAGCCGCTCAGCTTCGGCTAGGTGGGCCTCGTGGTCATGCAATACCCGGCCTCAGAAGCACCTGCTCCTGGAAGTCTTTCTGGAGCTCTCTGGGACTTAATGTCCCTCTAGCACCTTGCCAGCCAGTGGGGAAGCAAAGGCTGCTGCCCCTTGACAGCTGTCTGAGGTGGGTGAACTTCCTTAAGATGTATCCCCTCATGTGGGTCTGGGGGATTCTGATGCTGGGGTGCTGGTAAGGTCACCCTGTGTCAGGTGACCGATGAAGCTGCAGGTTGCTCTGGGGCCAATGCAAATTGTGCTGAAGTCCCCTTAGCCTGAGGTCTATACCCTTCAGGGGGTGTCTCTGCTCTTCTTGGGGTTCCCGGAGTCCAGGGCCTAGGAGTCCCTGCAGCTGGGAGTGAAGAACACACGAGGCTGGCTTTCATTTTTCACTATTTCTACAGCAGTTTTGCTATGATTGCCTTCTCTGAAACACTTTTAAATGAGCCAGCCCATGTGTCTTTACTGTCACGGCACGCACTGGGCCAGAGGCTGCTTTGTGCCAACTCACACTTTGATAAAGTTCTGAGGAAGGACTGCAGGACGCAGATGCCCGTGGCCTGCACTGTCCCGTGTTAGCCATTATCTGGCGGCTCAGGAGACACTGGGAGACAGAGTTGCCAGGAGTCAGACTGAACACTGAGATTCCAGACAAATTATGCTGCAAAGCACTTTGTCTTTTTGGAGGGGACAAGCACTCATGTGGTTCACCGCTGGCCTACTGGCTGCTTGGTCTCTGTAAATGAGCTACTGTGGATGTCATCCATAGTGAAGTACCATTTCCCAGTGGCTGTCCTGGCAGGCTGCTTCGGGGGGGTCGGGGGGAGCCCCACTTAGACTGATGACCTGCTCTCTTCCTGAGGGTGTACAGTAATGTGGGATAAGCATCGGAACCCAAAATGGCAGGGTCAGTGTTCTGGTTTTGGTGGGCATGCTGCCTTGTCAGCCACGCCACCCCAGAGGCAGTGACAGCCTTTCTGACGCTCTGATCTAGGCGCGGCCAACCCCATTTCTCCGCTTACTTCTGGAGCACTGTCCAAGCTGTGCCCGTTGGAGTGACCTCCCAGCAGGTTTTTTTGTTTTGGGTTTTGGTTTTGGTTTTTTGTTGTTGTTGTTTCTTTTTTTGTGTGTGTGCTGGAGGTCAAAGCCAGGCGCTTGCCCATGCCCAGGAGGAGCTGTGCCATGGAGTAACACCTCCGGCTCTTCCAGGCGCGCTTCTGACTTTGATTTTTTTGTTATCTGGTTCCTAGGGCCTGATTTAGCCTCTGTGCTGCTCCAACAGCAAGAACGGTTGAGCAAGGGTAGAAGTGCACGGCCACCACACATAGGCTCCAGCTTCCGGGGCCTTCAGTGGAAGGAGAGACAGTTGAGCCGAATGTCAGCGGTGTCCAGGTCGGAGCAGGGATTGCGTACACTCTTTAGAAATAGAGGCAGACCCTCATCCATGCCCTGGCACACTGACCCCTCACAGGTACACTGTGGAGCCCTGGTGAAGTTACACGTTGTAGATGCACACGAAAGTAATTGTAGGCTGTTTTGAAATAAAGATATTTGTCTTTAAGCACTGGAGTGGAACTGCAGCCGCAGTGCGAGTGGGGTGCCAGTGGGGGTGGGGGGTGCCAACGCCCCCTCTTAGACCCAGCGTTGCTTAGGAAGGAGGCCTGCCCAAGGTTCCCTCCAGCCCCTGGATAGCCTCTCCTACCGAATTGTCCGTCTTTTTACTGCTCCGTAAACTGCCTTTTCACTCGCTTCAGTAAAAACTAACTTTACCAGCTTCACCGGCTCCCGTGCGCTCCACCCCAAGGGGTCATCAGTGTCCCTGAAGAACACACCCTGAGGCTTCCACGAAAGGACCAGTTTCCACCCGAGGAGGTGTTGGTGTTGAGACACACTCCTTGCCCCCTCCCACGGCTCAAAGGAATCAGTGTGGATTTACCTGTAGCTTAAGGCCCGTCTCAAGTGAAGCTCCAGTCTGAATTCCTGCAGGTGGCAGAGCTGGTGGGGGTGTCCCCACCTGCCACTCGACCATCCTTACAGCCACTGACTCTTACTTGTGACTTCTGAGTCATCCATCCGACCCCTTCGTCCTTGAGAAGCCCACAGCTCTTCTGTCAGCACAGACTGCTCTTGGTAGACGCAGCACCCCCCAGACGTAGGCTCTTCATAATCAGATACTATCTGTGCGTCTGTTGGAGACTGTCCACGTTGCAAGGACATTTATACTCGTGGGCACTTTGGGGCTTCTCGTATGAACACTCTCCATCAAATTCTGCCAAATCCTTTATAGGGTTTTGTTTTTTTGTTTTTTCTGTTTCTTTTTCCTCTGTCCAAATGAGCATGAATAAATGGAAGTGCAAGTGAGCTGAGGCTATTTTTGTGGTCAGCTGCGGATGCTGCCAAGAGCTCCACTGGGTGGCCGCGGTGTGGGGATGTGGGGAACACTCGGGCACTCCATAGATGATACCCCCCTCTTCACATTTTTAAACAAGCACAAATGATATTTGTAAAAAAAAAAGTTTAATTTTATTTATTATGGTAATAAACTATTTTATACGTGATACTTGAGTTTGCCTTCCTTACATGCTTACATCGTTTAATCAGGTGCTTTTGTTCCAGCAGTTTTGTGCTTGGTCCCACGACCTACATGAGTGGCTGCCTTACAACCACCTGTAACTCCAGCTCCAGGTGACCCAGTACTTTCTTCTGGCCTCTGTGGCACCTGCACACACAGGCACCTGCACATGTGGCACAACAACAAATCTTAAAATGGTTTGGGAAGCTCTTACATGGATGGTGCTTGGCACTGGTCAGTTTTCTTGTTGCTTTGGCAAAACAGCAAGCAGACAAAGCAACTTGGAGAAAGGGCTTGTTTTTGCTCGTGGCTTGAGGGTGCAGTCCATCCCTCTTGGCTGCAGGAGCTTGAGGCAGCTGGTCACATTGCAACCTCAGTCTGAGGCTCAGCGCTCCTTCTCCCTCCCTCCCTCTCCTCTCTCCTCCCGCAACCCCCCAACCAAGGAATGTTGATTCAGGTCCTGCACAGCCAAACCACAACAAAGGCCTGCCTCCCACCATGATAGCAGAGTGTTTCCTTGGTAACTGTCAACAGCACTGAGTCCTGTCCCTGCTTCAGGGATCCCCACAGCTACTGAAGCAGAGACCCACTTGCCCCAAGCAGTCCTCCTCGGTGGGGCCACAGTTCTGCAGCTTTCTCCTGAGGCAGCCCGCACAGCACTGCCATCCTGTGTCTTACTAGTGACTATGCTGCTCAAAAAGTACTTATCTCTCTGCAGACAGTGGAACGTAGTTCTGGGATGAGTGATCAATTATGTGAAGCCAAAGTCAGGACGTGGAGCACCTCGCTGACTACAGAACAAGCACGTGGTAGTTTTAAAGCCGTCCCTTCAGCCCCCTGTTGCCTTACATCACAGAAGGGTGTAGCACTAATGCTCATTTCAAATTAATTACTAATAAAGGGCTGAACATTAATTGCATCTTTAATCTTCAATGGGTAAAACAAACCTGTAAAGTAGGATTGTTGTAACTAGTCAACTAGACTAGAAACAGCCACAACTAACTCATGGTACCTTTGCGGTAACAGGTGGCATTCAACCCTGTTGTACACACCCATCCTGGTGTGTTTGCTAAAAGCATAAACATTATAGTTGATTTCTGGTACATAACCAGACAATAGCTGTATTTTAGAAAAGCAAAGAAAATAGTCTCAATTTCTGTAAGGGGAGCCACCGCACACACTTGCTAACAGCTAGATCCACAGGCGTGAGTACTCTTCTCTCAAGACAACCATCTTCACTCAATAGGATAAAGACCGTGTTCCCACAGACCTGAACCATAATACCGTTCTGTGTGGCTCCGGGAATTGCTCAGGGTGACAGGAGGACCTTGCTTGGCTTTGGGCATCTCGCTTCCCTCCCTGCTGCTGTCTCGGCACTTGACTAGAGCTCTTGGTTTTACTCATGGAGCTAGGTCAGGGTCCGAGGGTCCTGGGGGCCAGCAGTGACTCAGGGCCATCTCCAGCGTTTCTCCAGAACTGCTCCGGCTGGTGAGATGATTGAGTGCTGCCCAGGAACCAGACTCAGGGTCTGTTTACAGCAAGTGGAGCCCACAGAGGAAGGTGCTCCCTGTCATGTTATAGTGGGGTGGCAGGGTCCTGGATAATCCACACAGCGAGCTTACAGACGATCTCCACTAGCTGCCGACACCGTGACCGAATCAGATCGCTTTAATGAACTTCAGGATTATTATGGCCAAGGACACTCACAGACTCTACAGACTCTTTCATGACCAGATTTGCCTTTTAGAAACGGCTTCTCTGGGAAGTTATTTACCCATGTCCCCACGTTAGACACTTAACTCCAGTCACTTTTACACTAGGGTTTTTCTCAGCAAGCTCTTTCCTTACTCAAAGGCTTCAGCCAGACTCCCTCTGGCTGACCACAGACGATTTGCTCTGTTCGTCCATGAAATTGTGCCACACTCATTTCAGTGCTTGCCCCCCACATCCGTAGACCCTCCCAGCACCCCACAGTTGCCTGCCCCACGACTCCTTGATTACCAAGGCAGCTGCCCAGATTACTAGTGCCCAGCTCACCTGCCTCTTTCTGGCGTGCGTTTTGTTCAGTGAGCACAGCGTACCCATCCCAGGACATCAGCATCTCTCTTCCAAGCTTGGAAGCTAGGAAGAAAGGGAACCCACCTGGGGTCCTGATATTCCTGGGGACGACTCAGGACCATGCCAGACAGAGAATGAGACAGCACTGATCTTCTCCCTTAATCATCACACAGTAACAATTCATATTGTTGGAGTGTTGAGCGTTCACCCCAAATTCCACACACAGAGTTTCAGGTCTCAAAGCTGTTTATCTCACCTCTTTCCCCAGCCAAACAGAATCCCTGCATCACTCACCACTTGTCAGCTGTAGCCTGTCCAGCACCTGTCTAGAGAGATGAAATATTAAGTTACTCACGTTTAGATCTCAATTTTTTTTTATTTAAAAATATCCAAAATAAGCCTAGGAAAATTTTTGGGTTATCTATGTAACAAAAGAAAGGTTCTGCGCTTCTTGAATGAGAATAAAACCTACAGAGCAAAACACACTTAGCGCATGGGACCTTGGGCACCACCTTTCCCTGAGGCCTTGCACAATAGCACCTGTGTGTGGACACCCCATTCGCCGGCTTTTAAACTCCACTTCTGTGCAGAACAGCTGGGAGAGGAGCCACCATGTCATTCCATGGCTACAGATATCAGAAAGCGGCAGCCATGTGGACTCCACAACACATTTCAAAGTGCAGAATTCTCCAGACCGGCTTTGCCGCCTCCCTGCTAAGAACCGTCCATGTGAAGCCTAGTCCAGAGCCCCAGTGCAGGACATGGGAAAGGCCTAAGACTGCTCTGGACTCCAGCTGATGCAACAGGAAGCTTATGGGGTGGGTAGGAAATCTTCAAGGCTCTAGAAATTTTGAGGTTGTACATTTTATGAGATAGACTAAGCTTCCAGTCTCGGAAAGGAGAGGAGTGGCAGGTGGTCCCTCAGGGATTGTCCTGGAGTGGGAGGTGGTCCCTCAGGGATGTTCTTTGAGTGCGATGTCCAGCTGAAATGCCATGTTCCTTGAAGACTGACAGCAAGGCTGACCTGGCCCAGCAACATTAGCGAGCTGTGTATGTCTGAGCCCAGGCGATGCCCACGTGTGAGTAGCAGTACAGGAATCCCAGGACAGACAGGGTCACCCATGGCCAGCCTGTGTGAAGAGGCAGAGAGCAAGAATGGTTAGAAGGCCTGGGCAGGCCTTCCTTCCTGACAAACTGTCCCCAAGAAATAGCAACGGAAAAACCGGCCTCCCAGAAAGCCAGCTTTGTCTGCACCCAGCAACCGGGGTCCTGTGTTCTCATCAGGGCCCACTGTGAAGGGATGGTCACATTACTGCAAGAGCAAACACACTTAGAAATAGGGTATGTTTTTAAAGAGTACGTCCTGCGGAGGCCAAAGCAAATAACCCAAAGAGAAGAGGTGTTTGTGGGAACCATAGTCAATCTCCAAACACAGATCTGCTGTTACAGAGACTACAATGCCATATTTAGCACATAGATAGGAAGACCCCAAGTTGAATATGGGATTTCAAAACTCAGAACTGAGGGCTAAAGAAATGGCTCTGCAGTTCAGAATGCTTCTGCTTTTACTGAGGACCAGAGTTCAGTCCCTCGCATCCCCGTGGTGACTTACAACTCCCTGTAACTCTAGGTCCAGAGAATTTAATGTCCTATTCTGGCCCCCACAGTCACTGCTGTGTGTGGTGCACATACATACACACACTCAGGCACACACACATGCACCCATGTATACACACACCATACTCATACACAGACATGTGCACACACATACCTCACGCATGTTATATAAATACATATATCTTGTGAAAAAGAATTCTCAGAGTTTTGGGCTGAAGAGATGGTTCAGTCATTAAGAGTAATTACCACTCTTGCAGTAAGTTCTCAGATCCCACATGGCAGCTCAAAACCATTTATAAGTCCCATTTTAGATGGTCAAATATCTTCTTGTGGCCTCATGGTACCAGGCACACACACACAGTACATAGACATACATATGCAGACAAAACCTTCATACACAAAAAGAACAAACAGATCTGTAAAAACAAACATCAGAGCTCTTAGCAGCTCCTCCTGTGATGCACACATCTTAGGATATCTGCTCTTGTATTTAGTATTAGTGTCTGGAGATGCTGCACACTACCAGAAGCCACGCCCCACAGCTCAGTCTTGTGTTAGAGGTGCTCCCGTGCCAGCTAAGACAGGCACACCCAGCAGGGTTTATTACCATCCTTATCCTGCACACCAGATAACAGAATGCACAGTGTACAAAGCCCATTGAACCTGGGGCACGCGGGATGAGCAAGAGTGTGCCAGGTGGAAAGAGACAGGTGACAGTATTCAGGTCTCCAAAGGGCGGGCTCAGGTGACACAGCTGCTGCATAGGGCTGGGTGCCTGTGGGCAGAGGTGTGAGTGGGAACGAATTCTGACAGCCACTGGCTGCCACTTTTTATTAATATGGACTCTCTGCATCACTGTGTTCAGGCCCTGACAACTCCGCCATCCCAGCCTTGGCAAAGTCACGAACCTCAAAGGTTAGACCAGTGTTACAGAAACAGCCTAACTATTGCGCTTACAAATGCAGAGTGAAGTGGTCCAAAGCCCTGAATGGCGACAGAAATGTAGGCACCAGAGAAAAAGCAGTGGTAACAGGAGGAAGGGCCACAGAAGTGTATCTCCTGCAAGATCAGAGTGACAAGAGGGACACTGAGCCCTGGACTTCTCCCAACCTTCCTGGTAGGGTGGCATCCGTGTCTGCCAGTGCACGTGTCACCTATTGATGGCTGTATCCAACACCCACACATTTAAAGGATTAAAACAACTGAGGTATAGTCTGTGATAGTTTTTGCAGGCCATAATTCTGAAATCAAGGTGTTGGCAGCCACACTCCCTTTGGGGGAGTCTTATTCCGTGGCCCTTCAGCTTCCAGGGAAGATCAGATGCTGTTGGTTGCGGTTTGTCAAGTAGTTTTGTGCAAAGGAACAAGGAGAAATTAGATATCCAGGTGGCAAAGATCAAATTTCAACTGCTCCCCCAAAGAACTCCACACTCCCAATCAGCAGGAAGTTGTCTAATGATAAAGTTGCCCACTTTCTCCTCTATCCTTTCTTCTCCTATTTAGTATTAGGAAGTTAAAAGGGGGGAGGATAGAAGAAAAAGGAAGCCACAAAGTACCCAAAATGTTGCTTAAAGGCATGCTTCACGCATACAAAGCTAGGCCTAGAACAGCGATGATTGATGACACCACCTCCAGGAAATCTATCTGTAAGACAGAAGGGTCCTCAGGTGTGGGGAGGTAGGCTCTGAGCATCCTCCCTGCTCGTACTATATGTACCATTAAAGGGGAGGCAGTTAGGTAACCAGACAGCAGCCAGGACATTTGTCATCTGGACCATGATACCTTATACAGTGGGAGCACAGAGCAGATTTTGAGGGATATACAACATCGTGTGCCTATTGTTTCAGTTACTTGGAGCTGAGGCAGTTCACATACATCCAAAACATTTCAGAACACCCTGGGCAACACAGCAAGGCCCTATGCCCAAAAGCAAAAGGCATGGACCACAAGCCACCTTTCCAAATATTCCAGTAATACTTCATTCTTCATGTGCCTGGCTCCAGGCGAGACCTGAGCATCCCTGGGTAGTGCTAACCAAGCTCAGGTGTGGCCCAAGGCGGTGGAAGCACGGTTGGGCAGATCCTCTTCAGGCTCAGATGAAGGTGGCAACCCTCTGAGGACCACTGTGATGTGTGGTCCACAGGCTTGGCAGCCATTAGAAGATGGAGATGAAAGGGCCTGTCCTGTGATAAGACACTAGTCTCCCTCTGCCTCCTCCCAGCTTGCCAGATTCAAAGATGTAGACACCTCTGGGCTTTTGACAGCTTAACCTTACTACATAAGCAAGTGGTAAGTTTAAATAGACAATCACTGGCAACTCAAGATGCTGTGAATAGATTTCAAAAGACAGTGGACACATCTGGCAGACAGGTGTTGTTAAATTCATGTAAGTGTGGCGAGAGCACAGCAGAGTCATTTGGGATGACCGTATAGTTGGAATCGATGGCATTAATATGTTAGAGGTAGTTACATTAGATATGGTGAGTCGTGCAGTGGCTACAGCCAACAAGGGGGAATACCAGGCAGTGAGATTTTACTTGAGGTTATCATAACTGAGCAGTTCTCTGAGCAGTTTTAACAGCCTGAAAAACAAACAAACAAACATAGAAAGGCTAAGGTAAGATCATTAAGAAGGGTCTCTGGAAGCCAAAATGTGAATCTCTGGGAAGGCAAAAGGGGATCAGCAGAAGGAGAGACTCTAATGAAAAACCATTAGAAAGGCAATGGGCTAGGGAGCATGAGGACCCAAGTTCGATCCCTACAGCCCATGTGAGAACAAGTCCAGCGGAGCACATGTTCAGTGTCAGCTTGGGGAGGAAAGACAGGTGGATTCCTCAGGCTTGCTGCCAGAACAGCGGCAGATGCCATTTCAAAGTAAAGCAAGGTTTAAGGATGATGGTCAGGCTGGACAGATGGCTCAGCAGCTAAGAGCAGTTAAGGTCTTCAAGAGGACCTAGGTTCGATTCTCAGCACCCATCTGTAGCTCCAGGTCCAGAAGATCCAGTGCTCTCTCTGGCCTCCGTGGACACCAGGCACACACATGGTACACAGATGCTGTCAGGCAAGACACCAACACAAAATTTAAAACAGTGACAGTCAAGCTTGTCCTCTGGTTTCTACACACAGGCATATCATACGTGCACATCCTCACACACCAGTGTGCCTCCCACATAACACGTAAGGTGAGATGGTGCTGTCACTGTGGCAACCACTATGGATGTCCCTCCAGACATCAAATCAAACATAAGTTATAATATATGTGACTGAAGACTCCAAAGCCGAACCTCCAGGAGATGTTTGCACACACAGAGTCACAACACGTTCACAAAGGTAGAAGGCCCCACACAGATGGGTGAGCAACGTGGTATGAACATGCGGATACCAGAGATGTGGCACGAACACGCAAACGCCAGACAGAAAGGAAACTGACGAATGTAACTGGGGCCTCATGTAGGTGGGATCAGATGTCTGTCCCTTTGTGTCTGGTTCACTGCACAGTACAATGTCTTTAAGTCCCACAGATGTTGTGGTTTAAATTCACAGACAGAATTAGCATTAGCAGGGACTGAAAGGAGAGAGGGTCAGGAAGTACTTGATGGAGACAAAGTTTCCATTTTGTGAGACCCAGCAGGTCCCAGAGATTGGGTAATAATGACAGCTACAAATAACAATGCAAAAATTTTTAAACTTCTTATTGCTTCTTTGTGAATTTTACATCATTCACCCCAATCCCACTCACCTCCCCTTCCCTTTGTACCCACTTTCCACCCTTGCAATTTCTCCCCAACAGAGAAAAAAGAAACTCACTGTGGAAGCTGTAATGGGTGACAGTGTGCCCCACGGTATGCCCTTTGTCCACACTTCTTTGCTTGCAAATGTTCGTTGCAATGACTCGTTGGTCTGGTACGAGGCCCCTGGCTTATGCTACTCTGTGGATACTGGGTCTTCACTGGGACTCCTCTCGGATATCCTGTTGTTGCCCTGTGTCATGGAGATCCTGAAGTTTTGCATCTCCCCTTCATGCACTCCAGCATGAGGTAGGATGGTGGCGTGGGCCAACGCAAAGCCCTGGGTCTGGGTCTGGGTCTGAGCTGGTCAGCCTGCTGGCTTTCCCACTCTCATGCCCTTGGGGCCAGCTCACCCGCAGCCCCTGCAGCCGGGGCCAGTTCAATCCTCTTGCCCAGGTGAGGTGCAGGGCCTGTTCTCCCAAATGCGGCAGCAGGTGAGGGGCAGGGGGGGCTCTCATGCCTCTAGGACCAGCTTTCCCACAATGCCCAGGTGAGAAGTGGGGCCTGTTATGCACAACTCTCAGACATCAACATATCCCTGGGTGGCAGCTCAGACCAGGGATATCTGCCTGGCCTTTGGTGGTAACAGACCCTGACTACTGCAGGGCCACAACCCCAGATGTGGTCCCTGGTGGCAGCACAGGCCAGGACCTCACCATGGTCTCAGGTGGCATCACCGGCTACTCACATCAGGCTGTTCCTCAGTATCCTTGTGTCTCCAGTTCTGCTTTTCTTTACTGCACCCATGTCCTTCTGTTTCTCTTGCTCTTCCATTTCTCCATCACTTACTTGCTCCTCTGGGAGACCCTTGGTGACCAGGGTCTCTGAGTGTCTGGGATCATCTCAGGGGTGGTCTCAGGAGTGTCATTCTCTGCTTGTGCACTATGGCACTGGGCAAGGGTCATCTTAGTATGGTCTGATGCATGCCCCACCCCCCTATGCCTGTGTGGCGCCTGACTGGTGGTCATCTCAAACTGGCTTCCTGTCTGGGCCCCAGTCTGGTAGTCATCTCCAGCCTGCTACTTGCTGGCCCACCCGAGTGGTCCCTTGGCGGGGGTTCATCTCTCTTGGGTCCATTATCCCAGGCAGAGTTCTTCTGGTCTATGGCTTGCTCCCTATCCTGGGATTGCCTCCAGGCGTGCCTGGTACCAGACTGGTGGTCATCTGGCTTGCTTTTTCCAGAGAATGGTAGGCTACTAATCATTCAGATGTTCATGGGTCAGAACACTGAGGGCAGACACAGCCTCTCTCCTCTCTGCCATCTTCTAACATGTGACACAGAGGCCACACCTGCAATGCCTCTAGGGGCAAATGTTCTTAATGTCCATGAACTATATTTTTAAAATAGCTAAAATCTTATTTAAGTTGTATATAACTTACTACAATAAAAAAAAATAAGGCTGAGGCCCTTGATAAAAAATAATGCATAGTAAATTATTCCATTTATATAAATTGCAACCCAATTTATAATGGGAACAGTCTGTGGATGCTGGGAGCTAGGGCAGGCGAGCACATGTGCAAAGGGCACTGAGAGCCTCTTGTGGGCAGTGAGGCACTTTCTCTAACTTCCTCATCCACCTCCTGCCTCTCTCTCCCTCTCCTTTCATCTCTCGCTTGAGATAAGGCCTTGCTGTGTAGCTCAGGCTAGCCCCAAACTGCCTCATCCTCCCAGTGATGGGATCATGCCTGTGCACTGTCACACCAGGCAAACATTTTATAATTTGAGAGTGAGGCTGGTTCCTGATGTTCACACAGCTGGCAAACACCATCCAACTGCACACACGTAGACGGTGCTCTTGATGGTGAATGAACTGTTTTCAATGACATCAGAATGAAAACCTCAGAGGCGCCAATCAGACATCCAAGTCACAGACTAGTCCTGGGCTGCAGAGGGGCCAAGGGCTCAGACAAAGCGTGTGGGAAGCACAATTTGGTTTTTACATAATATTGTGTCTTCAGTCCTGCATCCTCCCAGGGAGGGAGGGAGGGAGAGTTCTTCTGAGTGTGTCAGGACGCAGTTCTGGACCCTGGAGCCCTCGCTTTCTCCACAGGGGCTTCTCAGATAGATGCTCCTTCTTCTCCCTGCAGAGGGACTTGGCAGAGGACAGGCTGACGCCGCAGCCGAGTCAGCACTATCCACGCCGTGTGGAGGGAGGTTAACTGAGTCTCTGGGTAATGCAGGGGCTGTCAATCACCCACCAAAGGTTCTCTGAGAGACCCACTGCTGCAACAGTCTTGGGGGTTGAGGGGTTTGAGGGCCAAAAAGCAGCTTCTCTCTCACTGAGGCCAGCCGCAGGCAGAACTCTCAGGGCTGGTATTGAGCAAACACATGAGAGGCTACACCAGTGTTAAAGAGATGCCCACCTGCCAGCTAGTAAAAGCAGCATCTTTACAGCTCTGCATTGTTTACTCTCTGTTCAGAGCAAGGCATTTCTTCCCTCAGCTGTTGCCTCAGTGCCATTTGAATTTGCTAGCTCAGGATTCAAGAAACACAGGTGTCCTGCCTCTCTCTGCCTCTCTCTGTGAGGTTTAATATCACCATGCGGTTAATTACTCAAAATACCTCTTGGCATGACTGCTTTCATTGAAAGTGCAGCTCCCAATAGCATATTGTATTTAATGATGTTCAAATCGGATGGGGGTAAATGGCGAGGTGCTTCATTTAAATCCTATTTACTGCAGTTGCTGTAGCCAGATCCCACAAGCCATTCATCAAGTGGTCTTGAGCCCAAGACCCTCCCTCCTGGGCTAAATTTAGATCTCTAATAAGCTGTGGGGCAGGAGCCTTTTCCCGGCAGAGGGCTGGCTACTGATCAGGGAACAGGTAGGTGAAAAGCACAAAGCTGTGTGCGCATCTGTGCCCATTCCAGGCACACAGGGACGCAGATAGGAGTTCTGAGTAGCCTGCTTGCCCTTTCTTAGGGTTCTAAGAATAATGCTGGACCCAAACTCAGGTTTTAGACCTGTTTCTTTGCTATCCTCTCATCTCAAACACACACGCGCGCACGCACACACATAATGGTTCTTGACCGGGGGCGGAGGCTGCATCCATGATGCCAGGGAGGTCTACTGACCAGCTGGCAGCAGGACCCCATCCTGCAGCTTCTGAGGAGGCTCAGACTCAAGACTGGGAGTTTCTAAGAGGTTCCCTGGGGTCACGGATTTTGTGAGCGCAGGAGCCATGCTTGTTCCAGATACTCCAGGATGCCGAGTATCTGAGCTGTCCAGCAGTAGACTACACACAGGCATTCCTCTAGCTCCAACTGTTGGCGGCTCTGTCCAGTCTCACAGCAATAAAGTGTGCACCCCATCCCTTACCCACACGGAGACCAAGGATCGGAGAAGCCAGACTGCTCTTCCAACTCACTGTTAATTGCAGTGGTTTCATGGTGCACCTGGCTGCAGGGCAGGGACGCACTGCTCACTTTAGGTTACAGCAGGCCCCAGGCTCCAAGCAGGCCAGCCTCCCAGCGCAGCCTTGCCTCTTAGCCTCGCCTTACCTCCCAGCCTATTTTCCCCCCCTTTATATCCCAAGCTATTCCCTGACCCCAGGTGCCCAAGGTCCCTGGCAAGAGCCACAGAAACCACCACATCTTGCCTCTTCAGATATTCGTTATCATTAATTCTCTGTTCCTGGGTACTTCACTGCAGGAGGAAGGGGACAGACCAAGTGTGGTGAGCTCTTACTCCTGCGCCCTGCTCCTCCATTACTGCCGGACTCTGTGGAGTGAAGGGCTCATCCAGGCGCTCAGGGGCCCTTCAGCAGCACTGTCAAAGTCACAGTCCCTCGGCTCTTGCTGTGGCCTGACACCTCCCCATGCCCAGCAGCGTCAGCTGGGAGATGGAGCAGGGGCTCTGGGACCCCTCAAGGCGCTGCCATTCTAAGCAGGAGTGTCTTCCTAGGGTGCTGGGTGTCTGTTTGAAACAGCACCCATAGCGGCCTATATAAATCACCTTGTTCACAGTCAATTTCACATCCTGATGAAGTCAACCTCTGCACATTCCTCATCCTGTCCCAGCTCCCGGCACAAGCAGCGGGCGCTTACCAAAGCACTCGCCGCCACAAAGCAAAATTGTTTCATGTGACATCAAAGAACAGGGAAGACCACGTCAGAGCCTCTTATCCTCACCCTGACATGAAAGCAGGAGGCGGGGCCTATCCTCTCTTTCCAGCAAACAGGGTGGGGCGTTTGCTTCCCAAGGAACTGTCCCTAACACTTGTTGCTCGTCCAGCCACTGCGGCCAAGGTTGTCCAGCCACTGTGGCCGAGACCATCCTGCCAAGGCTTTCTCAGCTGCTCCTCCTCCTCCTCTTGGGGTGTCCATACAGCCTCCTTGCTAATTCACAGCCAAGCTACGCAACATGGTGGGTATTGCCTACCTGGCAAATGAGCGGCGAAAAGCTGCCTCCTGACACAGAAGGCCACACGCTGCGAGGGCTTTGTGTGCTCATCCTCATCTGTACACACCTGTCAGGACCAGTGGCTGCCGACGCAGCGGGCTTTCTTCTACATATGTGGCAACAACACAGTGGAACTATAAGCCAAGAACAGTCAGAGTCAAAGACTGATAGCAATGTGACAACGTCCTGTGGCTGTGTCCCTCTCTCTGTTAGAATCCTTCATCTTGGGACAGTGGGGGATGATTCAAGTCCTACGTGCTAAGACGAAGGAGGTGAGCGGCAGAGGCATGTGGTATAGCAGTAAAGCTATTGCTGATTGGTGGGTCATGGGGCCACTTGGTTGATGGGTCACTGAGCCAGTGACACTAGCAGTGTGGACATACTGGCCAGAGAGGTGATTCATGCACAGGGTGGGATAGGGTAGGACGATACGGCGTTTCATCATGGTTCTCAGAGAGATCCACAGCCAGAAACTTATTTATTGTTTCTAGAATTTCCCTTTTAACATAGGTTTGGGCTGAGGTCAATCACAGTCAGCCGAGTTCTCAGAAGGATCCCATAGATGGGAGCTGAGGAGATGGCGACCCCAGCGCTAGGGGGACAGGCAATAGGATCCCTAGAGCTTGCTGACTGGCAATAAACATCTGCTGAAAAGAAAGGGGCTTAGCTTTGGGGTGTGGTCTCTACATGTATATACGCACACAGCTTTTTCCTGAGGAGTGAGAAGGCTTTCCTTCTTCCCTTCCCAGACACGCATGGTAAAACGGAGCTGGAGGAGCAGATACAACCCTAACTTACAGTTCTCACTTAGGAAGCTGCAAGTCCCCACTCCAGGTAACTAAAAATGCAAAGCACCCGAGCCAGACCCACACATCGTCCATCCACTCTGCCTGTTCCCCAGACCATGGGATGAGGTCCACAGACAGAAACGTCCACGGTCCAGGCATCATCTGTACTTGTGGGTCGGCCTGGGAGAGAGGAGCCTACTGTGTGCTGAGAGTGAAGGCCTGGACATAGCCAAGACAGCCCTGCCAACTCTTACCACTGCCAGGCGACCTCCAGAAGGTTCTAGAGAGGGAGCAAAGCACCACTGGAACCGAGCGTACATCTGGAAAGGGGTGCCGGCAAGTGCAGCTGACATGTCCCATGCCTACCACAGCTGTTAAAGAGTTCAAGTGGCTCGACTTGAATTCTGGAACAAACAGAAGAGCATGCTCCCTGCATCATCACCCCCCCCACTCCTAGCACTCCTACCCCCACCATCACCACCACCCCTACCACCACCATCATCATCATTAGCAGCAGCAGCAGCAGCAGCTTCCTAGAGCTCTCAGCACCACAGTGGGCTGGGAACTGAGGCAGCCACTGGGGCAAGCAAGGACATGTCCCCACCTGCTGTCAAAGACACCATGTTCTCACTTCACCAGCCCACTTACTGCGTCTTCAAGAGCCAGCTTTGCTCACAGGTACATTAAGAAACAGGACGGAGTTGGAAGCTGGGGTTCACAGAGGAGAACTCTCCCTCCCAGCAGCCACAGCTTTTAATCCAGGAGTGCTAACCGGGCTTGGCAACACCATAATTGCTCTCTCCTGCCCTCCGTTGCCATTTGGCTAATGGCAGGCTGACTGTGGTTTTCCTGGGGGGTGGGGGGGGTCTGAGTCACTGGTTGACCTCATCAGTGCACATCAGAACCAAAGTTGCCTTGCCGCTCTCAAAAGGAGAATCCCAGAATGTGTCCAGATCAGCTCAGAAAAATGTGGGTCCCATGTCTACAAATGGTGTTTGGGATGGCCTCTCAGGGATGGGAGAGACAGAGGTAAGGACAGTGTCCAGGCTCAGGGACTGTGATGCTGGGGGCACTGTGATCAGCCTGTCCTCTCACTGCTTGTCAAAGGCTGCAGCTACTCATGATGACACTTGCACAGGTTTGCAGAGGCAGCTGGGACCAGGACAGGCCCCGGGCGCCCTCTCTCCTCAAAGTGCATCATAACTCCCCAGGGGTGGAGCAAAGGCTCTTATGTCACTGTCCAGTGCAGGACCCTCCCATCCAAGCCATGCACCCCAAAGACCAAGGGCTCTGCTGACAATCAGAGAGGTTTCTGCTGCAGTAGGCATCCTTCCCTAGGGACCCCACTTCCCTAGGAGTCTCAGATCGCACAGCCATGTGGGATCATGAGTGAACACAGGCACTGGACCTGGACAGGAGCCAAGGTCCCCACTGCTGTCATCTTGGGAAATGGGGGCTAGGAGGGCCATTCAGCTTGACATGGGGGAAAGAAAAGGCATAGAAGCAGATGCCGTGCAGGCCCAAGGGAGCTGAGGTGTGCTGACCAAGAGACACTGTTACAGGCACACCACTTTCGGGTCTAGAAGGAACCTTATGTAGGTGTGTGCGAGCCAATGTCCCAAGTGGATAAAAGCCAAAGGGAATCAGACTTATTCTATGTCACTCCAGAAGGCAGAGGCAGGGCCAGCGGGCAGGGGTGGGTCACAGACAGTCTCTTAACCTCTAGTGAAGGCGAGCACCCTGGTCCTCAGAATACAGCTTTCAGTCCATGCAGACACCTCTCGAGTAACCAAGACAGGCGTTTGTCTGGGGTGGTGGGGCAGGGCGGAGACAAGTAGATGGAACTAGCTGACCCCTCCAGATGCTTTCTGCCTTCAAAGATCTCAGGCCTATGAACAAGTCCAGTCACAAACATGGCGGCGTGCCAAGGCTCAGGCCGACAGGAGTCCCGTGTCAGACAGAAGGTGACACTCCAGCAAGCTTGGACAGAAGACAGGCAGTGTCTTAGTAAAGAGTTTAGACCAGTGATGACATAGGTGACTCACGCCTTTCTCAGAGGACACAGGAAGAAGTTCATGCATCTACAAGGCCTGAAGAACAGTGTGTTCCCCTCAGTGTGGTGGCCCCAAGGGTGGGCCTGCTGGGGACAGCAGGCACATGCCACTGGATCCTAGGCTCTAGCTGGGAGGTATATACACTGCCCATCCCAGGATCCTTCTGGCAGCTCTAACTTATAGGCCAGATGGACTTGGGATCAGCTGGGGCCCTCAGCAGGGCAAACACTGAGCAAGCTGCAGCTGCCACACACAGCTTTCCTTTTGATCACTGCTCTGCTGGGCATCTGGACTAGAGGCAGCTGGCCACAGGCAGAGGCCTCACAGGATGTGGAGGACTGGATGGAAGCAGGCTGGGTTAGCTTGTGGGTTAGAGTAGGAAGTCCTCAGGTACAATGCCATTACTGAAAGAGCAGCAGGCTATACAGGAGCCAGGAAACGGGAGGCCATGATAGAGCCGAGGACTGACTATACCGGAGCTAGGAAATGGGATGCCATGATAGAGCAGCAGGCTACACAGAAGCCAGGAAACGGGAGCCATGATCCTTTGATAGGCTTTCCCCACTCCATTCTCTTCTGGACTAACAGTCTCTAGGGGGAGTCTCGACTGCAACACTGGAAATGCAAATACCACATTGTCCCTTCTTCCACCCCACCCCCACCCCCTTGTCCCCAGTGGTTGCACATCTTGGTGATTTCCATGAATGTACACCATGGTGTGGTCTGAATGAGAAATGGTCCCCGCAGTCTCCTGTGTCTGAATACTTGGTCCTCAGTGGGTGTTTGGAGAGGTTGCGGAACCTTTACGAGGTAGTGTGACAGTGGGGGCATACTTTGAAGGCGTACCTTCAGCTGAGAGTGAGATTGAAGGGCTAAGGGGCATGGCTCAGTAGGAGAGCCCTGCCTAGGCCGTGTGAGCCCCACTGGGCCATCACCAGCATCAGTGTGGTGAGGAACAAACGCTAAGCCTGGGTATCTCCTCATTCGTTTCCTTTTCCTGGGGATTGTCTGGGCCCACCCTCGCTCCCCTCCTCTCCAGCCTGAGGCTGCTTCCCTAGAGAAGCCATTACTATGCCGACCTGGAGGGTGTTCTGCCGCTGTCCACCCCAGGAGAGCGAGGCCAAGGCGCTGAGTTGGGAGCGGACAGACGATGCCACAGACGAGGTAGGCCCGGGGCTCTCTGCTTCGTCAGGGCCGGCTATGATGGCCGAGCACAGTGCTGCGGGTAGCACAGCTGGGATGCGTGTGCAGAGCCGCTGCCCTCCGGAGCAGCTTGAGTCTCTGCTGCTTCTAATTATTTATTAAGTGGGGAAATCAAAACAGCTACAGCATCATAAACTCAGAAGGAGGTCACATGAGCCAGGCAGGAGAGGCTGTATGCTGCTGTTTTCAGACCTCAGGCTGGCCAGCTAGGAAATGGAGCATATTTGCCCCCTTCTCTTCTGCCTTCCTCACCTTCCCTCCTGCTTCCTCCTCTCTCCCATCTGCCCATCCCTCCCACTGATGTACCACTTCATACTGATTGAGACGTGGTTAGAGCTCCGCCCCTGAAGCCTGTATCGGGCTCTGCCATCATTTCCCCAGCTCTGCACACTAGGTCCTCTGTCAATCAGAGCCAGTCTGTGGCTGTAGTGAGTGACTCAGCCTCTCCTACAGCCCTGTCATGTCCAGGATCAAGGTGGCCGGGGCCTCTCATCTATAGCTCCCCTGGTCCCTTCTCTGTGTTTCTATTACTACCATCCAAGCCCTACCCTGGGGGGCACCAGGAGCAAGCTGAAGGGCCGGCTCTCTTGGCTCTGAGCTCCAGGCTTTCTCGGGGTGCCTACATGAGTGTCTGTGCAGATGGCCCTGGCCCTGTCACTAAGCTGTTCTGCTCCTCCACTCTGAGCAAGGGAGGAGGAAGGGGGAGGGATGGCCTGCCTGTTGCCATCTGTGAGCCCAGCCTCTTCAGAGTTCTCTTCCTGGTGGCTAGGGCCCTGTCAGAGGTATGTGCGTCAGGCCTGAGGACCTCCCCCTGCATTAAACCTCTTCTGCTTAATCCACCCAGCATGCTCTCTGTTTTCACAGGTTAGACCTCCGTAAACATCCCCGCTCTGATGGTGTTGGAGTTGCTGTGAATGAACTCTTCCCTCTGTAAGTTGCCTTGGCCAAGGTGTTTATCAGAGTTACGGAAACGTAACAAAATGCGATCTCCATTGCTCCCTGGTTCCCTTGAGACACTTGTCACTTTTCAGCTAGGCTGGCTGTCCAGAGTGACCCTCCTTTTTCTGCTTCCTTCACTCAGACTCCACACACCCAGCACGCGGCTTACAGCTCTGTGGCCCCACTTGGCTCTTACATGGTGTCCAAACTCATGTTTACTCAGGCACTGAGCGTCTCCCTGGCCCTATATTTGTTCTTTCAGTAAAAGTATATTTCGCTCCTTCCTGTTAAACTCTGGAATGCACAGATAGCCCAACCCTTTTATGAGCTTACCACGCCTGCCACAGCAGAGCCTCTAAGACAGTGGTTCTCAACCTTCCTGATGCTGAGACCCTTTAATACAGTTCCTCATGCTGCGGTGACCCCCAAGCATAACATTATTTTTATTGATACTTCATAGTTGTAATTTCGCCACTGTTATTAATCATAATGTAAATACTGTTGGAGATAGAGGTTTGCCAAAGGGGGTACGACCCACGGGTTGAGAGCCACTGCTCTAGAATGAGAAGCCAGGAGGAAGAAAGAGCGATCCTCGTTTCCAGGGATGGAGGCAGCTTCTGTCTCACACTCTCATCGTAGACAGTGAAAAGAGCCCTGGTGCCCACAAGCTTGCTGAGCCCTCTGTAAGCTGGCGCTGGGCACCGGCTCTCTGGGCCGTCTGTTTTACTAACTTCACCCACTCTACTGCAGCCACAGCTATGTGTGGTTCCAGCATTTCTCCTTACTGTCTGTGTTCAGGCCCTGTAGCTGCGTTGGCCTGACCCCTCAGGCCCCTCTGGGCCTGTCTTGCCCCTGCCGTCTAGGCTGGAATGGAGCCCATGGCTTTGCAGGTGCTGGGCAAGCACTCTGCCTGCCGACAAGCTGCGTCCAGGGCAGATGGCATTACGTGGCTCAGGCTGGCTGAGAACTTTTGATCCTCCTATCTCAGCCAGGGTTCCATGTGCATCCGGGGTTCTGCAGAGCTGGGCTTGTTTTGAGGTGGTTTTGTGCCAGGAGTCCCTATTTCTGAGCTTAGACTAAGGGGAAAAGGGTGTCTGTGTGGGAATCCAGACAAGATTCCAAACTGCATATAGTCTTGTACCCAAGGATAGCCCCTTGTACTTGAGGATAGCCCCTTAACTCAAAGATAGCCTCTTGCCTTACACACTAGAGTTGAATACACAGCCCAAATAGACACTATGCTGTATTTGTCCGTTTTACCCTCCTTAAGCATTTGTGGAAGCCAATCTTATACAGTTGGGCCAATTCCAAGGCTTCAAATTACATAAAGCTGTTTTCACACATACCAATTGGGTTACTTAACATGAAATTAAAGAGTTCTGGATGCCCGAGTCTGAATAAATTATAAAATCATTACACTTAGACTGGAGTGTTTTTTTCCAAAGGCTCCATCCTGGCATCATTTGAATTGAACCCTAGATTTCTTTCAGTTAACACGTGGGCATGTTAACTCAAATGTTCCCAGTGTCTAAGACAACCTGTGCTTGCATTTTTGCACAATGCACACTCAGGCCTCTGCAATTTTCAGATTAATCCTACACTGTATATTATCACGCATACAATACACATGGCCACTAATTTTTCTATAGAGAGGTTGGAAATGCATGCAGTGAGCTACAAAATCAGTCAGCTTTGACACGAGTGAGGGTCGATTCGGGGTCTAGGGATTAACAACTAAATAGCAGTGAAATTAGCAGGCTCAATATCGAGAGCAAAGTTTAAAACCTCAGCCAATGACTAAGTCCAGAGCTGACTGATGGCAGAAGAGAGAGAAGCAAAGGCTGCTGGGACCGAGCAGGAAGGCCTGGGTAATGCATGCATGGCTGCAATTCCCTACAGGAAGCATTCGGTGGCTGCATGGTCACAGGAGGGTCTTCAGGCAGCACTCAGTTGGCTTTAACATCTTTATTTGTGGTTGTGAAAGCAGCTCTGATGTTGGGGAAGAAGATATGCCATTACCTAGAAACAAAGAACCCAAGAAGCTGCCCCAGGGCCCCCTCCCTTACAACGAGGCTTTGTGGGGAATCAGGGCCAAGTGAGCTGAGGGAGGAGCAAGAGGCTCTCTTCTCACTGGGGCTGTGAGCTGACAGATAGATTTCCATGGAAGCACAAGCGCAGGGGTGGAGGAGGGGAGGGAAGGAGTGGGAGAGGAGGGCAGGAAGAGCAACGTTCCTTTGAGTGGCCTGCTCAGAGGTGGGACACGGGAAGGAAGGCTGGAGTTTGGAGGCCACCAGCAGCCAAGAATCAAAACCAATGCGACTCATGAGAACTCTTCCTTCAGTGCCATGGGATTGGGACCCACAGAAGCCTACGGAGTGGCCACAGCTCTGCGCAGGGACGCCTACAGACGAGCTGCACACAGCTACTGACCAGCTCCCTGGGTAGAAGAGAGTGGCCAGTGGGTAAGAAAGGGATAGGAAGGGGCAGGCCGCCAGGACTCCCGACCTCAGAATGTGACTGGGGGCTGGGGGGTGGGGGGGCGGGGCGTCCTCAGAGGAAATCAGGCTAAGTTGAGCCATTCTCCATTAGAAGTCTCTAGAGCCAAGAAGGCAGCCTTGCTTGTAAGAAGGAAAAAGAGGCGCAGGGACAGAAAGGCGGAGACAGTGGCATGTGGTGAGACTAGTCCGAAGAGATGCAGCTGAAGGCCAAGGATGCCAAGGATGGACAGACAGACGCCAAGGATGGACAGACACCACCAAGACTGACATGGAGGACAGACAGACACCACCTATGCTGGGAAGGATGAGAAAGATCCACCTAGACTCTCAACTCTCGGAGACAGCAGCCTTCCTAAGGTTTGGTGGTGGCCGTGTAGCCTTCAGGGCTGCTGTCTAACTCCTAGTTGTCCAGTTTTGCCTTGACAGTCTTAGAAAGCTAATAATAACCACCCAATACTTTGGTCCACGGAGGGTGCGGGTGGGGGCTTATGAAATTTTACCTCAAATTGGAACCCATGGGATATTACATTTTGTTTTGTTTTGTTTTGTTTTAGAAATAATGAGCAAACTGGAGATGTGTAGATAAGGCCAGCTTGTTATTAAATTCCTCAATGTTATTTTAAATATTCAACAAGACGTTTCATTTAGAGTTTGGGCTCATAATCATTTTTACAGCCCACAGTTGATATTACAGAAAATTTGCAAACTGAAGATAAAGATGCATTTCTGTAAGGCATGCCAGCAAAGAGCAGGCAGGAAGTGGTCATCTCTGCACTCTGAGATCACAGGTCATTTTTCTTTCTTTTCTGTTACTTTAAAATGTTCCTCATTATGATGTGACACATTTTCAAGGGAAATACAAGAGATATTACTTTTTCCATAAAGGAAAAAAAAATAGAACTCAATGCCTCCTTATCTTGGGGCCTTTGTCTCAGGGATTGACCGAGGGCTAAGGACTGTGTTCACAGCCTCTTGATCAGACCTAAGAGGATGGAGGCAGATCACACAGTGAGAAGATATGTCAGATGCTGGGAAATGATGACCTGATCCCCCCCAAAGCCAGAGGCCAGGCCTGGGAGAAAGTGGGGAGGTTTTGTTGCTGTTTTGTTTTGTTTTTCAAGACAGGGTCTCTCTGTGTAGCCTTGGCTGTCCTGGACTCGCTTTGTTGACCAGGCTGGCCTCGAACTCACAGTGATTCGCCCGCCTCTGCCTCCCGAGTGCTGGGATTGAAGGCGTGCGCCACCACGCCTGGCTGAGGAGCTTTTGTTTTAAGCGTTATAACATGTCTTACTATAGTCAAGAGTTTTTACAAACTGGCTTTTAAATCCAGGTGCTCAGTCAACAAGTACTCTAGTAATAATAGCCAAACATACTTGGTGTTTGGAGACAGGGCCCAGTATCCTGGACAGCTGTATGTATCCTGGACAGCTGTATGTATCCTGGACAGCTGTAT
>OU015747.1:142824458-142837225 GCA_907169655.1 Acomys percivali
TATGTATCCTGGACAGCTGTATGTATCCTGGACAGCTGTATGTATCCTGGACAGCTGTATGTATCCTGGACAGCTGTATGTATCCTGGACAGCTGTATGTCTACTTGACACAAGCGAAAGCCGTCTGAGAGGAGGAAGCTTCAAATAAGAAAATGCATCCATAAGATGGGGTCACAGGCAGACCTGTAAGGCATTTTCTTAGTTAGTGATTGTTGAGTTGGGCACAGCTCACTGTGTGTGGTGCCACCCTGGGCTGGTGGCCCTGGGTTCTGCAGGAAAGCAGGCTGAGCCAGCCACAAGAAGCAAGCCAGGAAGCAGTACCCTCCATGGCCTCTGCATCAGCTCCTGCCTCCAGGTTCCTGCCCTGCTTGAGTTCCTGTCCTGACTTCTTCAGTGATGAACAGAAATGTAGAAGTGTCAGCCAGCTTTTATCCTCAGCTTGCTTTTTTGTCATGGTGTTTCACTGCAGTAACAGAAACCCTAACTAAGATACTCAGTAAGAAAAAAACAAAAACAAAAACAAACAAAACCTAATAGCCAGAACATGGAAACAGCCTAAGTGTCCCTCAGTAGAAGAATGGATAAAGAAACTGTGGTACATATACACTATGGAATACTACTCAGCTATTAAAAACAAGGAATTCCCGAAATTTGTGGACAAATGGATTGAGCTAGAAATGATCATAATGAGTGAGTTAACCCAGAAGCAGAAAGACTCAAATGGTATATACTCATTTATATCTGCATACTAGCCCAAGGGGCATGTCCCACGAAAGCCTTCACTTACCAGGAAACTGGGACAGAGGGGAGGACATCCTATTGGGACTCTAGATGAGAGAACCATGGGAGAATAATAACAAAGTAGAAGGATCCAGAGGGTCCTAGAAACCTACAAGTAGAACATTATGATAGGCAGATTTGGGCCCAGGGGTCCCACTCAAACTAAGGCACCAGCCAAGGACAATACAGGCCGTAAACTTTAAACCCCTACCCAGATCTAGCCAATGGGCAGAACATTCTCCACAGTTGAGTGGAGAGTGGGGTATGACGTTCACACGTACTCTGGTGCCTCATATTTGACCATGTCCCCTGGAAGGGGAGACCTGGTGGCACTCAGAGGAAGGATAGCAGGTTACCAAGAAGAGATTTGATACCCTATGAGCATATACAGGGGGAGGAAATCCCCCTCAGGAATAGTCATAGGGGAGGGGAGTAACGGGAAAATGGGAGGGAGGGAAGAATGGGAGGATACAAGGGATGGGATAATCATTGAGATGTAACAAGAATAAATTAATAAAAAATTTAAAAAAAAAACCTCACTGTGAAAGCATGAAGACCTGAGCCCAGTTCCTTGAGCACCAAAAACATGGCATCATAGTATACGTCTGTGATCCCAGCACTAGACGGGTGGAGACAGGGGAATCCCTGGGGTTGCTGGTCACCCAAGCTCACAAGCTGGACAGCTTCAGGCCAGCGAGAGACTGTGCAAAATGCAAGTCAACAGCTCCTGAGAATGACACCCAAGGTTGATGACCTTTGGTCTCTAACACACACAAACACATAAATGTATACCCATACTCACACTCATACACCACACACACACATGCATACAGACACATACACATGGCACACACACACATGCACACACCAATATGCACACACATCAAACATAATTAAAAGTAAGTAGAAAGCTCTGATTCTGCTATAACAGAGTACTGAGTACTGGGTACTGAGTACTCTGTCACATGGCTACACTGTGTTACATTTACCATAAAGAGAGATGGTTTGAACCACACCACATTGAAACAAAACTCTCTAACGAGTACCTGAGTATTAAAAGAAAAGTCAGCAGTTTGGGGAAGCAGTTTGAGGAGATTCAGCAGTGATTTTCCCACTCTTCCCCCTGTGGTGTCTGGAGAGCAGGTGCCAATCACAGCACAGCAAGATGAGACTGACTGTCAGACAAGAGTCCTGCCTTGCTGGCTGCAGCAATGGAAAGAAAGGGGCCCTAGGAGCTGGAGAGGGCAAAGGGACGCCACAGTGGGGCACACTGGCTAAGGAAGCACACAGGAGGGGCCAGGCCAGCACCACAAAGACTGGGGGAGAAGACCAAGGCTTGAGACACATCCGAGTCTCAGGTGGAAGGGGAGTGGACGCGTAGGAGGAAACAGACAACGGGGCTGCACCGGAGCACAGCCAGGATGCCAGCTTCTCTCCTGATGGCAGCCGGTACCACACAGGGCAGAAGCAAACCCACCACTCACTGCCTAGTACCAGAAAGGGCTGTGTTGTGTTGTATTTATTTTAAATAACGATTTTTTTCAAAGCAGTTCCAAGTGGGGGTGTCTCCATAGAGTCTAGGAAAGTGGCAGCGGGTATGGTGGGAACCCAGGCTTATCTGCTGAACTGGGGGTCAGAGACAAACTGTCTGACCTTGTTATCTGTGACATAGAAATTAATTTGATGAGCCTTTGAGAGAAGCTTTTGAGAGATGGACTCACAATCGAAGCAAAGGCCCAGGCAGTAGTTTTAGGGGGCTCCAGAGGTAACGGGAGGTCACAGGAGGTCACGGGGGTCACAGGAGGTCACGGGAGGTCACAAGAGGTAACAAATAAAACCAAGAAGCAGCCTCACCAACTACCAAGCTCCTAAGCGTTGCCTACTGAAGGCTCCTCAGTGTCCCAGACCACACACCAAGTTATTCTAGTGTTTAGGAAATGATAAATTCAAGGTTAAATGTCCTTGGTGCATAGCAAAAATGGCAATGTTTATCTATCACAGATGTCCAAAGCTAACTTTCCAAAGGACTCTTTTAGAATATAATGCTTCATGCGCGACTTTTCTATAGCTATGCTAAGACTCCCTGACCAAGGCAGCTTATAAAAGAAAGGGTTTATTTGGGGCTTCAGCTTCAGAGGGTTAGAGTCCATGGGCATCGTGGTGGGAACGTGAAGCAGACGGGTAAGCAACGTGCTGGATCAATAGCTGAGCTCTCACATATGATCCACAGCACTAGGCACAGAGAGCTAACTGGGAAATGACATGGGCTCTAGAAACTTCAAAGCCTGCCTCCACTGTCACAACTCCTCCAATGAGGCCACGCCCACAATCCTTCCCAAATGGTTCCACTGACTGAGGACGGAGCATTCAAACATATGAACCTTTGAGGACCACTGTCATCCAAACAGCACACGAGGCTTTTTTCTTTTCATGAATTGTGCTGAGAATACTTTAGCAAGTTCAGACCCCTTGACGTGGGACCTGGCCTCTGTCAGTGTCTGGCTGTGATGAACTCGTCTGTGTACTAGGGTAGCAAGGTGAGGATGGGCCACGATCTCTAAGCTCTTTTCACATCTGTATATAACTACTCCTTCTGCGAGGTACAACAGAGTGTGTATCCTGGGAAGAAGATGGGCCAGAAAACATCCAAACTTCCTAATAACTCTGAAGAGACACTGACGTTTCAGCCCTGACTTCCACGTGGCGTGAGGCTTTTCAGAGTAGCACATCCTCCTTCTTACCACTTGAGTGTATCCCTTCCTGCCGCCCTCAACGCCTCTCTGCGTGCCTGTGAATGGTCTCCGGAAGCTTCAGCCGTTAACTCTGTTGCATTTAAAGTCTGTCCATTAAGATGAATAGAACACCCCCCTCGTCCTCCAAAGCTGGCCGTGGGGAAACAGTGGTGCTGATGAGGGGGTTACATAAAAGCCACTGTCTGCCTGCAGGCAGGTCACACAAAACCTGTTGTCTTCCACTGACTTCCGCATCACCAGCTTCCAGTGCCATGGTTATGATGATACCGTACAAAAGAGGAAGAGATGAGTCACTCTCCATATAGGTGGAACTATACAATCTCACTATGGATAGTGTTGACCAAACACTGGAACTGCACATCTGTGCGGAAAGGATGGCGTTTTCAATGAAGTTTCTGGGTAAATCTGATGCCCAAGATGACCCCTCCTCCAAATTTTGATCTTAACCTCCCAATATTCTACAAAATTAATTCCAAATGACTTTGAGATCTAAGTAGAAAAAGCAACAAAGTGAAGCTTCTAAAAGACGGTACAGAGAGAGATCTTTGTGACCATGGCATACTTCCTAATCAGTGCAGAGAAAGTACCAACAGTGACAGAAGTGACTGACAAATAGCACCTGACAGACATCGGCAGACATCATTAGAACAGGGCGGGAGGAGGAAACTACTGTGGTAGTGTGCATGAGAGGATGACAAATGCCCCGTAGCTTTGGGCACTTGTCTTGGTTCCTGCTTTGGCTGGGGCTGTTTAGGGGAAGCACGTCATGGTGCAGGGTGGCAGCTCTGAGAGGAGGAAGCTTCATCTGCGTTTAGTCGGCACTGTCTGCTTGATGCAGTGAGAGATGGGAGCTCTTGCCTTCCTGCTCTCACTCATACACACAGACATGCACACTTCCCCTCCACACACACACTTGCACCCACACAGACATACATACCTTCCCCCACACACACACACATTTGCACACACACAGATGGGCATACCTTTCCCCACAATCCTTGTACTCACAAAGATGTGCACAACTCCCCCACACCTATACACAGATGTGCACACCTCCCCACACACGCATACTTGTACTCACACAGATGTGCATACTTCCCACACACACATTTGTACCCACAAACGCATGCATACCTTCCCACACACACTTGCACCCCCACTGATGTGCACACCTCAGGCCCCCCACCTATGCACTCACAGATATACATGTTCCCACCCACACAGACATGCACACACACTTGGACACACCATAGGCAACAGTCCCCATGCACACACTAGACAGATGAGAGAATGCTGCATTTGCACAACTCTTTCCAAGTCTATCCAGTAGCTCATGGTCCACATTCACAGAGTAGCATCATGTAAATTAGCAAACCCAGACAGGCAGCTGAAGAGATGCTGTTTTTACCTCAGTGCGATATCTGGCAAGGTAGCACTGGAAAAGAAACCATGAACCTCGGGTTCACATCCTGTCTCTGCCATTTACTGAAGAGGTGACATGGCAGGTCAAATGCAGCTCAAGGTGTTTTGCAAACTGTAAAGCATGTTGTGAGGGACTAACACAATATTACATGTTCAACTGGAATTTAGTCTAGGCCTTGCATTTCCCTGTCTGTACATGTCAATGTTTTGGATATCAAACTCCCAAATTAACAAGGATGCCCAACAGTGCGCTATAGATAATTGGTACATGACTAGATACACATATGAGCCTTTGATACATGTACATAATGTACAATGATTAAACCAGGGCAATTAGCTTAGGCATAGGAGACTGAGATCAAGAGGAGGAGGCAGGGAAGGGAGAGGGTGGTTGGGGTCCAGCAAAGAGACAGGATCTAGCGTGCAGTTGGGTGGCTGCAGTTAGGAACTTATTGGAAGCCGGGGAGATGGCTCAGCAGTTAAGCATTTGCCAGGAGAGAACAGGACCAGAGTTCAGCTCTCCAGGACTCACAAACGCGTCACGTGTGCATAGCCATCCATCCCTTGTAATTCCCCAGAGCAAGCTGGCTGGCAGGACTACCACCTGGGTGAGCGCTGGGTGGGCTTCACTGAAAAAAACCTGTTTCAGTGAGAGATCAAGAAGGATTCTGACATCAACCTAGTGTCTTTGCATCATGCACGCCCGTGTGCATACACGCTCCCACACACATGCAAAAGCACGCGTGCACACTCAGGGGCGTGGTTTCTAGCACATTCCCACAGGTCACCTGGACTTCCACTGCAGCTTCTGACCTGTGAAGAACGCTAACATGCTGGGTTATTTCCTCACCGGGGAAAGTGTTAGATTTCCATACAGTGTCTTAAGGTGGGCACGGACGGGCCTCCTGCTCCTCTCTGGAGTAAGGGCTTCGCTGCAGTAACAGCTGTTTGTCTCGCCACAGCCTCGATCATCTCACCTCCCAAAGCGCTGCTCTCTCAAATCCAGTAAAGCGATGATACTAAATGGTATGTGTCTAAACCCGGATGCTGATCATCGGGATGAACTGGTTTGGATTATTTTCCTCCCTAGGCCTACGGGCTCTTAACTTCTCCTAGAATCTTCAGGCATGTTAGGCTTGGACAGAGAACACTCAAAAACAGAATAGTACCATGGGTCAGCTCTTCCAGGCTGAAGAAACAGGTACTTGTGGGGCACAGGAATGGACATCAGGGGTTTCCCATGCTATTAAGTAAGAGGCCATTAGCAGATCAGTTACAATAGAGTTCCCCAAGTGACACAGCTGGCGTCACTGGAGTGCTCTGTACAGTACGGATTCCTGGGGTCATCCTGGGCCTGCTCCCTCAGACTCTCTTACAGGTAAGAGCAGAGCAATCACATTTTAAGTGTCCGGGCGGTGCTGACAAGAGTAAGGCAATAGCTGTGCTGGAGGCTGGGTGAGAGAGGAGCTGACATCACACTGATGAGTGATGGCAGAGGAGGCAGACTCGTAAGGGAAGCTGATTTAGAGCAGGTCAGCCTCAAAATCACTCAACATCATCTAAGTAGTGCGGATCACAGCTACCAAGCATCCAACCTGCATGAAGTCACAGACTGAAGGCAGCAGCAAGTGCCAGACATATTCAACACTGAGTTGTCACGGCAAACAAGCAAAACTGGGACACACCGTTCTAAGGGCCTAGCAGAGCCAAGACGTGGCCCAGACATCCCTGCCTCCTCAGCAGGCCCAGGTCTGTCTCGCGGTCTTCGCATCTAGGCATCTGTCTGCTTCTGGATGGATTGATAAAGAGCATGCCCCCTGGAGAGCCGGGGAAAGTCACCTTATGCTAAGCTAAGAAGCACAAGAGCATTAAAAATGCCAGAGTAGCAGGATGAAAAGCGGCAAATGGCACAGTTCCTGGTCTTTGGCATCAATTATCAGGGTGAACATTATCTTTGATTGACAGAATGAGATATGATGGAGAGGAAAAACCAGAATTGCACAAGACAGGAAGAAGGGTAAATGATCAATTAATGGGCTGGTGTAAGGCAGATGGACAGATGGACAATTAGACAAATGCACAGAGGAACAGCGAGAAGGGCCAAGTCTGCCTGTGGTGTAGCTGCTTCCTCCCAACAGAAAAGTCTCTCTCAGAATCAGGAGAGTCTCGGGAGACTCACAAAGCTGACGAGAACTAAGAAGGTTATGAGACCCACAAGCCCCCACCCAGGATCACAGAGGCGGGAGGAGGAGGAGGCTCTTGCACTGCAGGAGGCTTGGTGATGAGGAGCTGTCGGCTGGAGTGGGCTGCTCAGTGAAGCAGCTGCCTCTGGGTCACCCAAGATCCTGTAGGCAGCTCCGGTAAACACTCTGGTTCCCTAAGCCAGTCAGAGTGGAGCTGGTCGGGGTGAGTGCATGTGGGTGCGCACATGTGTATTTCGTCTGTAGCCAAAGCCCTATCTGAGCTGAAGAGACATCTGTTCACCCGGCCCCAGGAGAAGTCCTGCAACACAGACCAATTACTGTTTATTCTTAAGCGATTTCTAGCAGCTTTCTGAAATATCTTCCATATACCACACAACGTCTAGGTGTGTGTGAATATGCCCAGCTTGTGGTATATTCAGCAAGTGCATCACCATCAGCATAGTCTACTGTAGAATACTGGATCACTCTTAAAAAAAAAAAAAGAAACCCATGCCACTAGTCATCACCCTCAAAACTGTGTTCCTGCCAGTTCTGGGTAGCCACTGGTCCAGTTTCCATCTGTGCAGCTTTGTCTGCTCTGGACACTTGGGACCAATGGAACTGCTTGGTGTGGGGTTCACTGTCTCCTCTCACCAAGTCTTCAGGTCCACCCTGAGTCTTACAACATTCCACTTTGTGGGGATATGTCACATACTGTTTCCGATCATCAGCTGGTAGCTGTCTGGGTTGGATCTCCTGTTTGGCTGTCCTATGCACTGGTGCCATGCACACACATGCGCCAGCTTTTATATGGACGCACATTTTTATTTTTCTTGGACACACACCCAAGAACAGATCAATGAGTTAAGCAGCTCTGTACCTGACAAGCCCATTTTCTATTTTGATCAACAGCAGACAAGTGCTCCATTTCCCCAGCATCCTCATCAAAATTTGTTATTTACTTTTTTTTTTTTTTTAAACAGTCTTCTTAGAGGTTGTGAAGTGGCAAGCCTCTGACGGCCAGGGTGACTTCTCCTGACGACTCATGGTGCTGAGTCTTTTTCCTGGCACAAGGGACCTCTGCATATCCTTTTCTTGGAAGGATGTCTGCTCAGAGCCTTTGTCTATGTTTAATAGAGTTACAGTGTCTAACTAGAAGGTGCTTGTCTGATATAGTGGCAAACCTTATGCTAAGTGTATTCTCATCTTCTTGGTGATGTCTTTAAAGCAAAAGATAAGTTTTAAAAAATGTGTTGTTGTGTTTTAGAGACAAGGTCTCACTTAGAAGGTCAGAGTGGCCAGGAACTCACAGCAATCCTCCTGCAGCAGCACCCATGTCTTGATAATGTCTAGTTGATCTGTGTTTCTCTTTGGCTGTCTGTTCTGACGCCATTGATAAGAAGTCATTGTCAGTCATTGTGAATACTGATCCTAAAAGTTTGATATTTCTAGATCTTGCATTTAATTTTGATCCATTTGAGTTATCTTTTTTATGCAGTGTTAGGTAGGGATCCATCGCTCCTGCATGTGGACATCCGGCACAAATTTTTGGGAGGAAAGAAAAAAGAGATCTTGAGGCAGATTATTATCAATATTGAGCACATTCTTTGCTTTTCTGCTTGCTGTGGCAAAAACAGCTTATAGAAAGGAAAGTGTATTTGGGTGCACCACAGAAGCTGAAGCCCAACACTGTGGCATGAGTCGGAGGTGACTAGTCACACTGTCCTCAGTCAAGCAGGAGAGACAGGAGCCCCTGGTTTTTCCCTACTTCTATTTGGTCTGTGCCCATAGCCAGAGTCTAATGGTCTATTCATTCTCAGTCAAGCCTCCGAAAACACCCACAAAAACCCACCTGGAGCTCATCTCCCAGATGAATCTGAATGCTGTCACGTGTCATTCAAGATGAGCCATTGCAATGGGTACAGTAGGGACTTCTCTGAGCCCAGGATAAGACAGATTTAATGCACACAGCCACCCATGAGCTAGGTGTCTTCTTAATTCAGAGGTGAGAGTCTCAGTGTCTCAGAGGCTGGGTACCACGTTCCGGGTCTCTATGTGTCTGTCTCCCAAGCCTTTACCACCCACTTCTACTGACAGGGTATCACAGATCCCAGAACCCAGGGGACACCTCAGACATAGCAATCTCCCAAACACATGAATGGTGTTAATGTATGCTGTCATTTCTCAGATGTGACAAATGGCATGTTTCACCCAAGCAAATGTTGGGGCCTCTACAGAAGATTCCTATATCTAAGCAAGATGTCTCTTTTACAATAATGTTGTTTTAAACAATTATCTAAGTCGAAGAAAAATAAAACCTGGAATTTTCAGATAAATACATTCAGTAATTTTTTAAAGCTGGTTGATATAAGTAACTAAGGCAGTAAGCTAGTAAAAAACTAAAGTGGGACCCCAAAGAAGCAACAGGGGTCCCTCCTGTCTTGCCATGAAGATATCTGACTGCCTATCTGACCAGACTAGATCCTCGCTCTGTGCTGCCATCTTTGGGGTGGAGTTGCAGAGTTCAGGGTTCACAGGTAAGTTACAAAAGAACAAAAGCCAAGGCCCAAAGAGGCAAGGTCATCACTCCAGGCAAGCAGGAAGTAAACCAGGGTCCTTGCATCTGAAGGTGACAGGGAGAGAGCTGATCCTTCCTTGAGGAGATGTGACCATGGCCAGCCCTATGTGCCCAAGGGATGCAAGTACAGATTGCCTAGAGGGTGGCACCTTCACATGAGGCCTCAGAACCACCTCTCAGATCTTCAGAGAGTGGGCAGCACACAGCCAAAGACACCAAGTAAGGCTCAGCCGTGAGTCCAGCCGTGCCCAGGCAGGCACCGACACATGCAGACTTAAAACGCTGAAAACAAAGCAGAAAAGAAGAAACTACACTTATAATAAATTAAAAAAAAAAAGAAAAGAAAGAAAGGAAAAGGCAAATAAACTTGAACATATCTGGAAAATGTCCACAAAGAAACTTTTAACAGGCCTCTTCAGAAAAATGTACATCTGGGCAGTTGGCTGAGCAAAGCTGCCTGTATCTATAAAGGACCCTATCCTTGGACTTGCATGTCCCTTGGTCTCCAGAGTCAAAGGTTAGGAAACAGAGTGGAAATCTACTGGCCACTGTTTCTCGAAAATGCGGAAAGTCGTTTAAGGCAGGCTACCAAAATCAATATACAAACCTGGAATATCTTTATCTGGATCAGTTACCACAACCACTAAGCACACACCCCGTGAAGACCCAGCTGATGCCCTGCAGCCCCCTTCATTTTCCCAGGCCTTGCTACTGGGCAGCCACTGCAGAATAGGACCTCATCTTCCCAGGCCTCCTTACTTGGTAACCACAGTGCAGGACTCCACTCTCCCCCACTCTACCCCCTACTGGTCCCGCCCCCTGCCTCTGGTCCCGCCCCCTGCCTCTGGTCCCGCCCCCTGCCTCTGGTCCCGCCCCTTGCCTCTGGTACAGATCCCTTTGCTCGAAAGTGAGAATCATGTCAGGCTTGTGAAAGTCCTCATGCCTCACCCCAGCCCCAGTTTGCTAAGGACTCAGCCCGCAGTCCTCAGCGAGGCCCTGGGCCTTCATTATCCAGCAGTCTGGTTACTGTTCTGGCCCTTCAGCACATCTGCCTACTCGCCTGCCTCCTCTCACACTCTCTCCATCTGACTCCAGAAGCTGCCAGCTCCTGAAGGAGCAATGGCCTCTTCCTGCTTCTGCGTCCCAATCCTTAAGCCTACTTCTAATGCCTCCTTCTCTGCGATGACTCTTACCCAAAGACACAGGGTGACAGTAAAGCCAGGGTGGACGGCGGCTCTGTTTTGCGTGACAATCAGCTTTTGGCATCCACCCAGACTACTCTCACCTTTTTTCCCCCACGGAGTGCTATGTCCCCAAGCACTGCACAGCAACACATTCTGTCAGGTATGTCACGATCGCTTTGACCTCTAGCCCTACGAAACAGAGAGCCAGAAGCTCGGGGACCACTCTGTTTCCATCACTTTTCTCTATCAAGGGTCTTAGCCTCCCTGAAGTCTTGTTGGACACAGCCAAGGAGATGAGAGGGGCAATCAAGACACTGGCTTTAAATATGAGAAAAACAAAACAAAACGAAACAAAAACCTAAGTTGTAGGGTGCTGTGAACACAAACAGAATTTTAAAACAGGACCAGGAACAATTCTGTTAAATATAACTGCATGTGGTTTCTTCTAGGTGAATGAAAAACAAGCTGAGAAAAATCAGGGCTCCAAAAACAGGTCTCTGTGGCCACAAGATGGCCAGGGTGTTTTGTTACAGAGGAGCAGGGCAGAGAGAGGGGCATCAAAATTAACATACGGAAGAAAGCAACCATGAATGCGGAACCAGGGAGCCATGTAAGGGCTCGAGCGTGCTTCAGAAAAGCCTTAAATCTGCAAATGAGGAAGAAAGCAGACTTGAGGGAAGCAGCATGAAAACAACAGTAAAAAGGGTCACGACTCTCCTAGCCCAGGGCCCTGCAGCTTCTAACTCTGCTGTTCTTTCCTGCCAGAAATGTACTGTAATGAACCGGTGGGCGCCCCATCTCAGATCCCACAGTCTGGTGGCAGCGACTGCAAATGCTCCTCTGCTGCAGGTGCTTCCCACGTGAGACCTCAGCAAAACGAATGGCTCATCCAGCCGACACGCACACACCAAGGAGGGGAGAGACCAGGTTTACCAAGGAGAAGCTACATCCCTTGGCCCTTCACAGGGTGTGTTTTGGCCCCAAACCGCCCAGACATCTCCCCCCTAAGTGCCCTGGCTGATAGCTCAGACCCGCCTCTAAAAGGCCCAGGTGACAGGCCTCTTCTATAGACAAGCCCCTAGTCCCCAGGAGATTTTTCCACAGCAAAAGGACATGGCCCTGTGACATGAAAGACTGGATTTCAGGAGAAATGATTAGATTTTCCTTTTACTTTACTGACAGCAGGTGAGAGGTTCCCGTACCCCTTTCTTTTGTTATTCAGGGTCACACGAACGTGCAACCAGAAAAAGAATTTTTTTTTTTTTCCTTTTAAGTTGTGAGTCGTGCTGCCTGAAGACATACTCAAAGTCTAAAATTAGCAGCTGCCTCCACCTCCTCCATGCTGGGAAGGCAGCAGCTGGGCTGTTACCATGGTCAGAGGGCACTGGGAGCCCAAGGCTTAGCGCCTGCTGCAGCGGGTAAGCTCCTGGGCACTGCCGCTTTGAAGCTGCTGTTGGCTGGGTGCTGGCCTGTGGACAGCACCAGCTCTGCCTCTGTCTCCCCCTGCCAGCCTGGCGCAGGGCGGCACGTACCTCCCCATCATTACAAACGCCAGCGGGAGATGCCGAAGACACTGGTGAATAAGACGGCAGAGGCCCCGCCTTTGGGCTTTGTTGTTGTCTGGATTATCCAGGGCCTGTGCTGCACACACACCAGCCCACTGGGAGCCCCTCACAGCCCCTGGCTCTGCCTTGGAATTAATTTTGCCAGTGCTTCCAAGATGGCTGTGGTGGGTGGCTCCGCTTGTTCTCCTCACATACCACCATCCTTATATTTGCTTTGGTTTTGTTTTTACTTTTCTAAGAGAAACCCTTACTATATAGCCCAGGCTGCCCTCGTAATCCCATTTGTAGCCCAGGCTGCCCTC
>OU015747.1:142866077-142881392 GCA_907169655.1 Acomys percivali
GCAGTCCACACCACTGCACAGCCCCTCCTCCCTGTGCTGTCCACACCACTGCACAGCCCCTCCTCCCTGTGCTGCCCACACCTCTGTATAAACCCCTCCCCTCCTCTCTCTTCCACTCTATTCAATGAAGTCAAAACCATTATTTCACTCAACACAGCATTGGGCCAACTGTGATAAATGTCATTATATGTTGTTTGTCTGACCTCCCTAGATCAGTGAGCATCACAAGGATTGAACATAAGTGGTTCATTAAGCTACAGCAGCTGGGACGGGACAGAACATGTGATGTTCCCAATGACTTGTCCTGAGGGACCTGCCTGAACCAGGAGAGCCAGCAGAGGGCTCACAAACAAGATGTCTGTCAAGACAGAGTCTGAAGCATCAGGATTTGGTGGGCAGAGAGGGCACCTCAGAAGATCAGAAGCCTGTGTGAGGGAGCTGTGGCTTGGGCGGGGTGGCAGTGGGTAGGGGCGGGCGGCTTGCAGGGACAAGGACTAGCAGGGCAGGCCTCAGACAATGCTGGGCCTCAGAAACCGTCCTTCTGAGACGACGGGAAACCACAGTTGAGCCATATTTTTTAAAGTTTTTTTTTTCATGCGTGTTTTGCACATAGGAAGAGATAGGTATGTGCAGCAAACATAAAGAGTGCCTGTGAGGAGCAGAAGAGGGTGATGGATCCCCTGGGACTCAAGTTACGGAAGGCCATTGTGAGCTGCCATGTGGGTGCTGGGAACTGAACCCAGGTCCTCGGCAAGAGCAGCACGTGCTGAGAGCTAGAGTTCTAGAAGAACCATCACAAGGTATGAGGAGGGTGGTGAACTGCGGGGGGGCAAACATGGAAGAGCTGCTAATTAGATGCTATTTGTTTACCAGGTACAAACTGAGAGCCGCACAGATCTGGAGGGTTCCAGTGGCTACACAGTGACTGAAAGAGACCTAAGGATCAAGGCAGGAGGCAGGAGAGACAGTGACTATCGGAAAGGACAAGCTGATGGTTTTGGCTTCTAGTTAGCTGACAAGTGATGGTCCCATTAAAATAGAGCACATATCTGAAGATGAGGGAACACAGGCTCAGGGAGGGAGTCCAAAAAGAAGTTCAGCAACCAGCTGGACCCACGAGGCACAGCACCATTAATGAAGATGGTTTTAAGTTGCTGAAGTCTGGGCTGGAGAGATGGTCCCGTGGCTAAGAGCACTTGCTGTCCTTCCAAGGACCGTGTGGAATTCCTGGCGCTCAAGTGGCAGCTCACAACCACCAGCAACTCCAGTCCCAGAGGATCTGATGCTTTCTTCTAGCACTGAATGCAATGTGCCACACAAGCATGTATAGAGACAAACCACTCACACGTATACAATAAAATAAAATGATCACAGTCAAATATTCTATTTTTAAAAATGTTTTGTGAAAAGAGTGCATGTTCTAGAGCTGAATTGTTCAGGATGGTGGGCAGAAACCACAATTAAGCTACCTAGATTGAAATCAATTAAATAAAATATGGGGGCTAGAGAGATGATGAAGCAGTTAAGAGCCTTAGCTGCTTTTCCAGAGGACCTGGATGTCATTCCCAGCATCTACCTGGCAGCTCACAAACACCTGTAACTCTGGTCCTGGGTGATCCAATGCCCCTGTCTGGGATCTGTGAGTGCCAGCCATGGACACGGTGCACAACCAGACATGCAGGCATGGGCTGGCTTGTCTTGCCTAATTTGACACAAACTAGAGTTATCTGAAAGGAAGAATCCTCAGTTGAGAAAATGTCTCCAGAAGATGCAGCTGTAAGGAAACCGCGGTAAGGTAGAAAGAAAGAACCAAGTCCACAAAGTTGTCCTCTGACCCCGACACATGCACCCCAATAATTATAAATAAAATAATTTTTATATTTCAGTGGTATGCATTCTGAATGCCAAAGGAAAACAGATTCTCTGCTAAATTATAAGAGACAGAACAGTGAGAAAGACTCCAGTATACAGTGAAAGAAGAGCTGAGAAGAACAACTCCGAACGTGTTAAGTGTGCACTGACAACCCCAGGCCCACTCAGACACAGAGGAACAATGGAGCCTGCGTGGTTTTTGGATGGTGGCTCTGTGCTCTACAGCCACGAACACTACGGTAGCTGACATGGGCTGTCAACCTGACACAGAATCCCTAAGACAAACCTCGTTTCTTGATTGGGCTAACTGAGGTGACCTCTCCTGCACCTGAGGGGGCATCATTGTCCCACAGACCAGGATGCCAGACTAAACGTAAAGGATGAAAGAGCTGAGAGGAGCCGCATCCGGGCCACGGCCTCATGCTCCCGCGCGGTCCGGCCTTGTCCTCCTGATGGGTCCCTTAAACTGCAACACAAAAGCAGCCTTCCTTCCCCAAGTTGTTTTTGTCCCAACAATGAGAGAATCAATATAAACAACCATCCAGGCTTCCAGGACAAACTACAGCTGATATATTTTGGAAAGGTTTTATAAATCATATTAACAAATATGTGAATTGGATATATTTGTAATATATAAAAGAATTATTTCACCAAATATATATATATATATATGGTTATTATGCACCTGGGTGCCTGAATTGTGGGTGTAATGTCAAATGTGGTGCACACACAAGGGCCTTACGGTCATTGCCCTACAGTATGGCAAATCCTGTACTCAAGAGCTTCCGGTGAGCGAGTTTTCCTCTTCGGTTTATTTCCAACTCAGTATAGTTTAGTCAGCAACAGGTCACAGAGAACAGTTTGGCTACCCCCTTTAGTTCAGATCCATGAGTCCATGACTCGGAGCCCCCACAGTGCCTCATATTCAGTTCAAGGTTAATATTAGAGCCTTCTTGAAGGAACACGGAAACACAGTACCCGAGGCTGAGTGGGAAAGAAACCTTTGAATTTCATGGTAACCCCTGGCTTCCAGGCTTCGGGGAGAAACATTCAGTCTTGAAAAAGAAGGCACCCTGAAGACGTGGCCTTGCATGGCATCTGCCTGATGCTGCCATCACTAGAATTCATAGACATTTCTCGCCTTCTGGGTGCTGAGCACCATTATTAAATAAAACCTTTATTTTTAAGACTTATTTTAATTTTAAGTGTGTGTGTGTGTGTGTGTGTGTGTGTGTGTATGCGCACACACGTGCGACTATAGGTCTGTGCGTATGAATGGAGTATTCTCAGAAGCACAAGATGGTGTCAAATCCCCCTGGAAGAAGAGTTCCAGAAGGTTGTGAACACCCCTGTGGGCGCTGGAAACCAAACCCAGGTCCTCTGGAAGAGCGACAAGTGCTCTTAACCACTGAGCCGTCTCTCCGGTCCCCGGTGATTGTCTTTGGATGTGCGTGCGCACCCTTACTTTCTCCCAATGTGCTGCTTTGCTGTGTGTGCCCTGTGTCTGCTTTTATGGAGATAACCGTCCTTCTGTATTATGGCTGTCTTTAGTGAAACGTGCTTCAGTGCTTTTGTTCTAGCTTGATGATTTTCTAAAACGTATTTGCTTTGGTCTCATGCACTGGGTAGAATTTAACCACATTAATCATTTTTTATCCCAGTGAAATCTTTTTTGTTTTACATCCTGCCACGAGAGCAGGCACTGACACATTTCCTTTTGGGTCATTCTTCGGGTTGGCAGAGCACTATTCATATTCAGAAACACTGATTTCCTACGAGATTCTCAAGTGTTGCCTGCCACATTTACAAGGCAAAATATGTGTATGGTGGCTTCAAACATCTGTGAAGGGAAGTGTTCAATTAATTTCCCAGTCTTATCCATAGATACAGAATGCAGTTTTACCCATTAGCTGTCTTCTACGCTAGCGCACGGGCAGCTTCTACCACAAGTTAAAATGTCAGCATCACTCAGGACTGGCAAGGGCATCTGGAAGGACGGGGGTTTGACATCTTGTGTACAGGGCGGCAAGGGTGAGTGCTCAGAGTGAGCCATGACCATGAGAAACCCCCTCACCTGACAGTCTTATTTGGGAGAACTCATCCTGATTATGTGATCCACAGAAATACAATTTATACTGAAGTGATTAACAAGAGAGCAATTAGGGACATCACCAAGTGTCCACACTAGGGCTCTGCACAGATCTGCTGGCGTGGAGGGGCAGCTGAAACACCACCATAGCACTTATCATAAATGGCTGTGCTGAGTGTGCATGCACAAGAAAAACATACTTAAAAGAATGAATTCTAATGTGAATTTTGTTATTTATTCTTGCCTGGATTTCCTCATTTTTCTATAATAAATGCCTAGACTTTTATAGTTGCAATATCTATTCATTTTTCTATCCAACCAGCCAGCCATTCATGTAAACCATGGTTGGTTTTGAACCCTCCCCCACCCATCCCCGAGTCGTGATTATTAGAGACACATGGCCTTTGACACTGTCTGGCAAGAACTGCTCATATTAGAGCGAGCCTGGTGTCCACCACCCTCCCAGCCAGTCCCTTTTTGCTCAGCTGTCCCCTACCACAAAGGCAAGGATGGCTCCTGCTCACCAAGGTCTCCCGGACACAGGGCATATCCAGCAGCCTCCGGGCCCCACTCTCCACAGTGACTCCCAGCCAGTTGAGCGCTGCCCAGCACCAGAGGTCCTCATAGCTGCCATGCCAGTAGCTCACAAACGCAAACGTCATCGCCGTAGAAAACAGTGTCCCCAGGAGGCCATGCTGGGACCCACCCAGCGGTATGTACACATACCTGGAGAAAGAAGAAGCCGTGAGAAGCTCTGCTGATGGCTGGAGGGATGCACCTGCCTCTCCCTGTTCTCTAGCTTGACTCCAACTAATACCAACATTATCGTTTAAGATACAAAGATCTGGGGACTGAAGATCACCGGTTAAGAGCATTAGCTGCTCTTCCAGAGGACCTGGGTTCAATTCCCAGCACCCACATGGCAGCTCACACTGTCTGTAGCTCCTGCTCCAGGGGACCCAATACCCTCACACAGGTATGCATGCAATCAAAAGCCAATGTACATTTAAAATAAAAGTTTACAAAGATTCCCCTTACAGGAAACTGTAGGTGACCCTGTGAATTCTCCACCTCATTCATTGTTGGTATAACCCCAAACTTCCACGGGGTGTGGCTGTAGGCCAGATGAACATGCATGCCAAGGAGCCCTTATTGTGGCAAAATTGCACTTGCAAGAGCAAGAGGGACAGCAATGACTTTACAGCCCCTGAATGGGTGTGCCCAGCTGTGGAGTCCACCACAAGGAGCCAACTAAGCTGCTGGCATTGCTAAGGACACTGGCCATCACAGACATGTGCATTTCACAGACTCCTAAGTTTACGGCAACCCCATTATTTAAACACAGTTGCTAAAAGCAGGCTCTTAACATAGTAGACGTAGGTAGGAGGCGTAAGAAGGCTAACAGGTCTGCTCACAGGTGGAGATGAACTCTGGACTCAGTGCAGGGCCACACCCCCTCACCCTCTGCCCAGTGCAGGCAGTCCTCAGACACTTCTCCATCCCTGAGCGACTAACGCCCAGGGCTATGAGAGTCTGGATGCTCAGGCATGTGCCCTCTTCCCTGGGCTTTTGAGAGGCCACAGGCCTTGGTTCATGGCGGTCAGTTCCTCCTCCTAGTTCCATTTCTATGCAGGGAGGTGGCAAGTGGCCTTTGTCTGAATACGTGGTGTCTGCTGAGGCACTTTACAAGAATCTTTTTACTTGGTTCTTTCAAGCACCATGTGGTTGACTCCTGCCATCCCAGAGTCCCCAGCAGTTAGCATTTGTACACGCAACACTTGTTTACTGTGAAAGAAGCTTTAACAGCCATTTTCAATAGAACTACTCAGAAGAAGCCAAAAAATAAACAAAACTATTCAGATCTAAAATAAATGACCCAAACTAGGTGTTTTATTTGAAACCACTGAAACGATGCATAAAAGGTAGGACACCACGTGGTGGTTCAATAACTGTGTACATTGTGCAAGGTCGTCAGCCCTAGCATTCAAGACCTGTGCATGCTGGGAGAGCGGCTCACCACATCCCGAGCCCTGCTCCAACTTCGGTTTTTCTTTACGATGAAGTCTTTCAGAACCATTTCTCCAAGCATCTCTAAACACATATTTCACTGTCCTCAGTAGTCGCTGTCAGGTCCCAAAGAGACCACAACAAGCCTCACTCGGTCCCTGTGGCTCCTCGCAGCTCTTCTCACCGTGCCCCCATCCCTAGCCCTCCTCCCAGGTGCGGGGCCTCTGATTCCATGTAACTCAGCCATGCCACCTGCCACCTGCTTTCTTGGTCCACATGTTCTCTCTCTGTCCTCTTGTCCTCTCTCCTCTCTCTTGGCATCCTCTCACTCTCCTCTCACGACCTGGTCTGTTGTGCTGGCCAAGTTCAGCCTAGACCTTCCTCAGCCATACCTCAGAGCAGCTGTGTCCTCGCTTTTCCTTCAGTCACCTCCCAATGCACCAGGACACTTGGACTTCTTGTCCTGGCTAACTGGGGTGGGAAGTACTTTTGGCCGTGGCTGAGGTTGATTGAGTTCTAGGTCTCATAGAAGACTGTACCACGCAGCTGCAAATCCTCCACACAAAGACTTTCTCTTTCTCGGGCTCCGCTAAGCCCCTACATGTTGGCCTTGGGGCTCATGATTGTCTGGCCTGCACCCAGTTATAGCAAAGAATCCTGCTAGTCAGTGGAGGGGGGATCTCCTGCCCTACCTGATCATTCTTAATGTCCTAATTGCATTCCCTTCCCCCAGCCACACCTTGGTCAGCCTGACCTCTTTACAGGAAGGACCCCTCCACTACGTTGGAGACTGGAGTAGTGGCTCAGTAGGCAAAGCACTTGCATGGCAAGCACAAGGACCTGAGTTCAAGTCCCAGAACTCACTCTCTTCCCCAAAAGCGTGGCTTCAAAGACACATGTAACTCCAGGGCGGGGGGGGGGGGGGCGGGAAAGGGTGGATCCATGGCTTGTTGCCCTCATCTGCTTGTCTCTAAGAGCATGTTGACAGCTCCTGAGAAATGACACTGAAGTTGTCCTCTGGCTTCCATGTGTGCACACACATGTACATGTACCTGCACACACATGTACCTACACATGGACAGGCACATAAAGAATCCCATTAGATCTCTTCAGCCAGGGGCTCCCTATTCCTAAGGTCTATCCAGTTGTTTCCACTCAGAGCACAGATGTGCTCCGTGGCTGTCATACCCACACCATGTGCACAATGATTCCAGTTTCACCCTGAGCCTTTCCTCCAGCCCCATGTCACAACAGTCCTTGCACAGAACATGTGCTTAGCACTTACTGTCCATCACCATTTCCTGTCACAGCCTTCACTCTCACTGTTTCCTGTCACAGCCTTCACTCTCACTGTTTCCTGTCACAGCCTCCACTCTCACTGTTTCCTGTCACAGCCTCCACTCTCACTGTTTCCCTGTCACAGCCTCCACTCTCACTGTTTCCCTGTCACAGCCTTCACTCTCACTGTTTCCTGTCACAGCCTCCACTCTCACTGTTTCCTGTCACAGCCTTCATTCTCACTGTTTCCTGTCACAGCCTTCACTCTCACTGTTTCCTGTCACAGCCTTCACTCTCACTGTTTCCTGTCACAGCCTCCACTCTCACTGTTTCCTGTCACAGCCTTCACTCTCACTGTTTCCCTGTCACAGCCTTCACTCTCACTGTTTCCTGTCACAGACTCCACTCTCACTGTTTCCTGTCACAGCCTTCACTCTCACTGTTTCCTGTCATAGCCTTCACTCTCAAATGCCTTTTTAGTTTAGACAATGTTGTGCAATCACACCTTAGTTAATCCCATCTTATGGGTGAGGAACCTGAGGCTGAGAAGTTAGTTTGATCAAGAAACTCATCAAGGAAAACAGAGGCCAAGAAGAAACTCATCAAGGAAAAGAGAGGCCAATAGCGCCACCAAAGCTAATGCTTTCCTTGTACCTGAGACTCATTGAAAACACTGTCTGTCTTCATAGTCACAAAGACTGCTGAAGTCACGTGACATTGGAGCCACTCCAGAAATGAGTGGGAAAAAGTCCGTTCTCACATTCAAATTATAACTCTGAGCCTCCACACTATACATCAAGGCATAAGGAGTTTAATCCCTAGACTGAAAAACTAAAATGAAAGCTGAGACAGGTGATCACTGGAAAGTGTGTCTAGACTTGTAGGTAGTAAGTTCTTGGAAAAATTGAGACCTTGTCTCAAAAACAACCAACAGAAACGTGGCTGGCACCCGAGAAAAAGCACCTGTGGCCATCCTCTGGATTGTACACACATGTGCACACACACATGCACAGATAATTCTATATGCACATGTATACATACACACAGCTGCACACACACACACATGCACAGATAATCCTGTACACATATGTGCACACACATGCATACACACAGTTGCACACACACCTGCACAGATAATCCCATACACACTGTGTACACACACCTGCACAGATAATCCTACAAACTTGTGTATACACACACCTGCACAGATAATCCTATACACACATGTGCACACACATGCACATACACACAGCTGCACACACACCTGCACAGATAATCCTACACACACACACACACACACACACACACACACGCACACTTGCACAGATAATCCTATACACACACACACATGCACAGCTAATCCTGTACACACGTGCACATGCACACAGGGAGTGTTTCCAGCTTTTCCTTAGCCTTCAAGGCCCCCAGGGCATTATAAGGCACAAAGAGCTAGGGTGTTCCTGCACTCACAGAGGCCTGCCTGGCTCTGAAACAACAGCAGGTCTTGCTGTGAAGCTACACGCCATGGTGCCAAATCCACAGGGAAGGCTTAAACAGTATGGGAGAAGGCGAGAAAGTGGAGCATGGGCGGCTGCACGACAGGGTGTCCCACCTGGGTGAGCCATGAGGACAGGAAGGGGTTCTCTAAGCAGAGGAAAGAAAGCTACAGCTGCTGGAGGGAGCCCTGAGCCTGAGAACACCTGCGGGGCCACAGGTCTTGCTTGGAGCTCTGCCGCCCCCTAGAGGCTTCCTGGTTAGCAGCGTGCACTGCTCAGCGGGGTCAGTTCACATGTGAAGACTGTATACACTAAAGAAAAATGCTCTTCACATGTCAGAAAACCCAGCACAGAATAAAAGCTCGTCATGCCTCGCACCACTGAGCCTGGGTCCAGCTCCAAAAGGCACCTGCTTGCAAGCTCGGGGTGCTGCAGCGATCAGCCCTTCCTCACGTGGAGCTATTTTAAGCCATGAGCTCTTACTTTGCTTTTGAAACTGACAGCTGACCAAAAACAGTCTCTGTAAATTTTTTATATCCCAGGAATTAAGATATTGCAGGTGTCCACGGACACATACCACTCTGTTCCAAATCAGAAGGAAGGAGAACTTTCACTCTTATTTCTAGAAGACAGTAGGTGTGGCAAGGACCGAGAATGGGGGGTGTCTCTCTTTAATAGAGTCTCCCAGTCTGGTTCTGTGTTTACTAAGGACAGAGGCATGTCTGCCTCAGAAAGGCAGCCACAGGAGCCACTCCGAAGAGCCTCGCTGCCACTGATCTCCCGGCGGAAGACCCGCTCAGCACAGCAAAAATGCAAAGATTCCTTCTTGTGGGGACACTGAGAGTAAGTCAGCATGAAGCCTGGTCCTGCCTGGCCACACTGGGTGGTTACTGTCTGCTGGGAATGCTGCTTGAAGGCCGGCATCTCTGCAGGTGCTACCTTCATGCAGAAACATCTCACGGTACTAACACAGCATGGATGCCCCACGGGACGCTACATACAACAAGTAGACGGCGTTCACTACGTCTGCTCCTGACTGGCTGCCCATGCCAGATGCTTTCTGCATACTGTAGTTATTAAGACAAGTTTCGGGAAATGATGACAGCTGGCTTGCCCCCGAGAGGCCCAGCTAAACCTAGTGTGCTCTCTGGCAGCACTATCACAATGGGAGTGTCCCCAGCGGTAAATGCCCCCTCCCAATTTAATCCAATCTACAGATTAGTCTCTGTGGACATATCCATTAGTCCTTTTGGAGACAAGACCTCTCACTGTAGCACAGTGGGCCTCAAACTCCTCACAATCTTGCCTCAACCTCCCCAGGGCTGGGGGTACCACCATGCACTGCCTGTTATTAACTAAAACTTGGTCATCTTGATTGGGAGAACAATGCTCCTTTAATAAGGTATGCATCCATTAAAGCGCTTAAGACAACGCAGAGGCGCCAAAATAGATCAGTGCCACACTAAGGAATGAAACCAGAGCAAGTCCTCTCGAGTTAATTTGACCGAGAACAAGCCCACACTTCAATTTTTCATTTCTCGCCCTGTGTCTGCCTGTAGTTTGTGGTTACCGGCTGATCTGTGGTCTGTGTGTTATGTGCATCTGAAACTGTTTTGCTCATTATGTCTGTGTGCTGCTGTGCCTCTCCCCAGCCACGGACTCTGTTCTGTGCTTATTGAAAAGCGTGGAAACCACGTCATGGGGGATGGAATGAGGGATTCTTTACAGAATCTTCCAGTGAGCTTTACAAGGAGAGAAGATGACTGACTGACCCTGGACAGCACACAGGAGCAGCACAAACACTATGAAGCTGTATCTATCTATCACTTGCAGTACTCAGGGTAGAATTTGTTCTTTGGCTGCTCTCGGTCTGTTGGCTTTTTTCAGCACCACAGTACATACATACACATACAATGCTCTGAGTCATGGCATGGACGAACACACGGCTTAAGGTTAAAGCCTTGCACTAGCCTGCGCTCTAGAAGCTGACTGCATGGGAAATCTATGGCAAGCAATGTCAGTTATATCGTTCTCTTGAAGGCAAGTTAAACGGAGACAGGCTGAGTACACAGCAGGCTAGTAGGCTAATTACATAGTCTTAAGTGATCTCAAGACATATAATTAACTTGGCTGCAAGGTCCAAGGAAAGCTCAGTCTCTCTGGGGTCAAGAGATGTTCACAGCAATGTGCCACCACAAATGTGTTTGGGCTGGTGACTCCATGAGCTTTAGGCATAGTCATAGGCATAGGGCTGAGCTTCAACCCGCAGAGCCACATCATGTCCATTTTTAAGCATCATGTTTATGTAATTAGATGCCCATATTTTAAAAAGTCATAGTCTCGCTGGTAGCTCTGAGGGTTGAAGCTCAGCCCAAGACTGTGCCTAATGCTTAAAGAAACACTCAGCTTGGTCTTCAGATTCCAAAACCCTCCAGAGCTCTGCTGCCTTCCCAGGGCAGGGGCTGTCAAAAGGCTGGAAAAGGCCGGTCCAAGGCAGCAGTGATGTGCAAGACAAGGAGAGCATGCTTGGGAGCCACAGGCATGCCTCGGTCCTGCTGGGCCACTTACCAGCCTCAGGACCCCCGTACCTGTCAAATGCCTGCTCCACTGCAGAGCCTCAGCCAGTGTGGACAGAGGGTGCAGTCACCTTCCTTCCCCTGTGTGAGCGTCTGGGAGTTCTGGGAGGCTTATGTTCCTGCTCACTTAAGGCAAGGATAGTTAGTGAGATAGAGATCCAGGCGAGGCTGTGAGTGACAGGGCAGCGAGGCCAGGCATCTCTCAGGAATGTCTTCATCTTGTTGAGATTGGTACCCATTGATGGGTAATGCATCCTTCTTGCTCACACTCTGCCCTGGCAACTCCCACTCTTCCCTCTGCTCTACACAATCAACTATGATGGGTCGTTCGGGAGATGGTCCTCTGGACCAGTTGGCTTCTCTTGGTCAAACACTCCCCAGGCTCATTCATCAACGTTGCCCCAACAGGGAGGACTTCCTGATCACAGATGGACACCTGCACACTTGCTGGTGGGCCAGCAGCACAGTTAATACCTTGCTACTTATTATGGACTGGATCTAAAATGCCCTGCTCCCAGCAGGTGTTCCGGGAAGCAGGCAACTTGAAGCAGGCCTCTGAAGCTCAGACCTGCATTGGTCCAAGATTTCCAGCCTGTGTTCTTGGCTTCCTATCCCCGCCACGCAGACAAAGCCTTCACGCACTCCTGCCACTGCTGACCAAATCACTGTCACCCCCACACCTCCCTCGCCCCACCATACCTTACCCTCAGACATTGAGCCAGAAGTACCCTCTCATTCCTGTAGCTGCTTCACTCTGGTATACTGTCACAGTGGTGAAAAATTAATGATCCACTATTTTTATCAACAAAAGGAAATAAACCAAAGGCAGACGAGGAAGGCGCCACAGGTGATGGGTTTATTTATTCCTCGGATTCTGGTATTGGCTTCTCAAGTGAATGCGTACGTCCAAAGGCATCAGACTTTAAAATATGGTTTGAAATTGTCAGTCACACCTCACCAAGCCATTGCGTAAACGGCACTGTCACAGAGACAAGCATCCCTGCATCTTTTGAAACCAGAGAGTCCAGCTGGGCAGATCGGGGTCTAAGTGTGAACAGGTGAGAGCTACGGATTCAACCCTTGCACACCTGCTGCTGATGTGTGATCCAGATGCCATCCGGGTGTCCTCCACACACAGAGCTGAGGGTGTGTTGATGGATGAGATAAAGACAGCCCTACCACAACCCAAACATCTTCCAGCCCTCTGCAACTGAGGCAGTATGACCCTTTCACTCAGGACACACCTGACCTACGAAAGTCACCTGACAGTATCCCTTGAAACAATTGGCTGCTGGTGGGTGGGGAGATTTTATATATCTTTGTGGTTTGGGTTTTTTTTTTTTTAAATGAAAGGCCTTACCATATACTTGGCTACCAGTCATTGCAAGACCACCTAGAATGGTCTTGAATTCAAGGCAACCCTCCTGCCTCAGCCTCTGGAGTGCTGTGGGATCACAGGTATGTATGCATCACCATGCCTGACTTTCATTCCTGCATCTTGAAGCACTCTGACAAAGCTCTGGAGGGTCAGTGTCCCAGTGACACACAAGCCTTTGAAATAACCCTGAACAAACAACACTCGAAGATGCCATATTCAGGGCTTTCCATCTGTGTGAAGAGAGGCGTGGGCAGCCTTGTGGCACCGGGACCCCTGGAGGCAGACTGCGGCCCCTTTTCCAGGCCTGCCTTTGTCTTAGGCTATACATAAACACATAAGGCAGATTCCTTGGAGTTTTGCTGGAAGGGGCAGAGGGAGAGGATGTACTCTTTAGTGCTGTTGAGCTTTGCCTAATCACTAATAAAAAGGTCCTCGAAGACTCGGTTTAATAACCACCAAGATTTCCTGGCTGCCTGCCTGTCTTCCTACCTTCCTCCTAAGAGGATGCTAAAAGCTCTTAGATGCCTCTCAAGGCCACATGAAATGGGGCAGTGCATGACAAGCCAGAAGGAAAGGGGTGAGTCTGGAGGTGTGTGCAACAGAGAGATGGTGTGCGATCCTCCTGCCTGCATTCTACAGGGGATGGGGGGGGGGCATCCTCCCCTTCCCCACACACTGTCTGCCCTCTGCTCGGTCAGCACCTCCTAAATTTAAGGACCAACGTTATGCATTGGTCACACAGCCCCTTACCTGAGTGATCCTACTAACTGTTCCTTCCAGCCACTCCTCCCTGGATGTCTGCCTCTCACCCACATCCTACCCTGATCTTCACACTATTTATCACGGCTTCTTAGGAATTGTGCTATAAAAGGAGTGTGTGCGGTGTGAAGGTCACGTGCAGTCAGGACATGCCAGGAGGCAGGCCTATGGAGGCACTGTACCCTCCATCTGCTTTTGTAGTGCAGTGACGTAGGCAGCCCTGCTGGACAGGGGCCTCCTGGAGGCAAGCGGGGAGGCACTGGTGAGCAGTGCAGACCCCAGGTTCCCATGGCAACATAGTACCACATGCAGAAAGTCTAGTTAGCGGTCACACAGAAAAGAAAATTAACAGCTGGATATGTGACTACAGGGCAAAAGAAGATGGCCACTCAAAAGGCCCTTCTCCGCAGGAAGCACGTGTCTGTCACAGCTGCCACATCTTCTCCTCAGAGGCGTCTTGTCTACGGTGGGCTCTCATTGCCTTGTGACCCCAATGGAGACCCATCAGCCTGGCTCCACCAGAGTCAGCCTCCAACAAGCCCCCTCCTGGGCTACCACCGGCACTTAGGAATCACCAAGACAGACTCCGTCAGTCAGCGAGCTCGTTCTGGGTCTGGGCCCTGCAGTGCTCCCGAGCCCTAACCCAGCCACTTCCTCTTCTACTTGGGGCTCAGTGCTCACTTCAAAGAGTATTTGTCTCATCTACTCTTACTCTTTGATGTGTTTGTGCATGTGCACGCCCCTCGGATTTTTGAGACAACATCTGTAATTAACACGAGGCTTGCCGTGTAGCTAGGCTGCCTGGTTAGGGAGCCCCAAGGGCCCAGGTATCTCCACAGCCCCAGTACTGGGATTAGAAACACAAGCCCTGCACCCAGCTTTTCCCATCAGAGCTCAGGGAACTGAACTCAGGTCCTCCAGCCTGTAAGGCAAGCTCCTTACCCGCTGAGCCGTCACCCCAGCCCTCACCCATGGACTTCTTGTCTCTTAGAAGTCGCATGTTCCATGAGGCCTCACGGATTCCTTTAGACATCACGTGCCGGGCTTCTGTACTGTAGGCCGATGTTTCGCGTTGAGGGCTGGCACCATCTGTCACCCACGTTAGACGCAGGAGAACACCCAAGCTCTTCTCCTTGTGTCCCCCCAGAATCTAACCCCAGGGGCCCCAGATGAAGCCTAGCCCCACTATGGGCTCCCGTTCTCCCTCTCGCCTTCCTCTTCCACATCCCTGCTCCTTTCTTCTTTCCCTGCCTCCCACACTCTCAGCAGCGTGCCGGGCAGCATGCTCACCTCAAAAGTACCGGCAGCCTCACACGCTGCCGCTGGCTTCCCCACCATCATGCTGTCAGACGGTGCTCCACAGAAAGTTAGGTTAAACCCCTCACAGCGGTTCCTCAAGGGAGCAGGAGAGCTGGTGGGCCTGGCAGGCAAGACGCGTATCTGCCAACATTTCCCACAGGAAAGCTGACAGAGCACCTCCCTCCCCAGATTTATCTAAAAAGCAGAACACCATGGTCCAATGTTTGTAAAATTAAAGCACGTATCTGAGCCTGGCGAGCACACCCGTGATCTTAGCAGAGGGCGGCCTAAGCAGGCAGGTCTCTGAAGTCCAGACCACCCTGATCTACATATGGAGTTCCAGGACAGCGAGAGCTTCAAAGAAAAATTGAAGCACTTAAGTTGGGAGTGTTACTTTGTGACCTTGACTCTTAGAAGCTCCACACAGGGCCATCAGCAGCTATGCATGTGAGGGAGTGTGTCAGGGGCCTGCAGGAGATGACTCTCTGCCAGAGTCAACCTTTCTAGAGAGAAAACACACACACACACACACACACACACACACACACACACACACACACA
>OU015747.1:142881402-142893370 GCA_907169655.1 Acomys percivali
ACACACACACACACACACACACACACACACACACACACACACACACAGCCAAAAAACAAAAGCATAAAAACAAACCAAAACCCAACCCAGCAACAACAAAATCCTCATGCTCTGCCACCCATGCCACTCCTCACCACAGTGTGTTAGCTGGTCACAGAGAAGCACAAATATGGACCTTGGTTGAAAAAGAACAAAAGACAAAATGTGCCTTTGCTCTGGGGATTTGGCTCAGTGCACGAAGTGTTCACCTTGCAAACATCTGCAGCTGAGTTTGGTTCGTGGGACCCCACGTAAGAAAGCTGACCACAGTGGGGCAGGTTTGCAATTCCAGAACCTGGGAGGTTGGCGCAGGGCAGACCCTGGAACATGCTAGCAAGCCAGCCTCCTTGTCAAGGCCCATGCCAATTAGAGACCCTGGCTTAAAATGTAAGGTGAACAGAGCCTGGGGGAGGACATCAGAGGTTGTTGACCTCCACATGCACACAGGGGCACACACGCACGCACGCACGCACGCACGCAGAGAGAGAGAGAGAGAGAGAGAGAGAGAGACATTGGCCATGAAGAGTCTCTTCTGTGGGGACCACAGGTGGGTTTCAGTGGCCAGAAGAGGAAGCAAGCTAGAGAAAACAGCAGTGGATATCATACTGGTGGCAATCTCAAAACATTGCCACTCAAGGCCGTCTTCGAGAGGAAAGAAAATAAAGGTCTCAAGAGCTGAAGTGATTTTCAAAAACCAATCCAAGTGCGATGGTTGCTGGTAGTAACGACGGAGCCACTTCCATTCCGGGCTGCAATGAGGCTCTGACAAACCAGCTTTGACGGTATTGTCCCCGCCGCAGCCCCTCATTTATCATAATCAAGACTCAGAGCCCCTATCAGAGAAGATGCCTTTTAGAGCTGGGTGCTGCAAGGGAAAATTGATAAAGCTGAAGATTGGGCACAAATGACAATAGATCTGTGACAGTGGCCTCCACCCCTGTGCCAGGGCAACACTTACAGAAACAAAGCAGGAATAGCACCCTGTGCTCAGGGGACAAAGGCCCGAAGCATTCCCTCAGGGCGTGGTGAGCCACCGGCTGAGGCCGCCTATTTAACCACCCTGTGATAATCAACGAATCCCTGACTGCCCATTAGAGATTAATGTTTTAAGAGTTGGCATGATGGCATGATAATATAGATGGCCTAAGGATGACATTGCGTGTGTCACACAGGCAGAGTCTTCTGTAGATTAAAAATGCCACCACACAAGCAATAAGTTCTAAGAAATTCAGTGACCATAGGACTGGCCATGAGCGCACGGATCACACTGAGAAATCATCACTTCATGAGGGCTGGGGGGTGGAGGTGAGTGAAGACGGCATTCCATCTTCTCTTACGGCCCCCTCTCAAGTGCAGTCAAGAGGAGGAAAGGCACCTCTGGGTGAGAACTGACCCGGAGAAAGGTGGGCTGCTCAAGGCTGTAACTCACACAGACAATACAGGGAAGCCAGGCCCTTGGTCTGGGGAAGCAGGAAGCGGTTGGGTCCATATCACGAGTGTGGCTCCCAGTTCCCCTGCCCTCATCATCCTCCTGACTTCCAAGACTAACATGGGTGAAGCTGCCAGCAAGGATGGCTTCCTAGAATCACTGCTTTGTGGAGGCCAGAGAACAGAGACTAACTTCCTCCATGGCCGTGGAGTCTTGCTTACTCAGGCAGCACCCATTAGCATGAGGCTGATCCAGTGACCAAGTCAGCCTTCCTGGCCCTCTCATACCCTCAGCCTTCCCGAGAGGAAAGAGAGGATTAACTGTGACAGGATGTGCCAAGATGATGCTGAGGCATGGGTCAGAGCCAAGCAGGAACTTACAAGGTCCAGATTTGAGGTTTTATCCTCTCCTCTCCTCTCCTCTCCTCTCCTTTCCTCTCCTCTCCTCTCCTCTCTTCCTCTTCCTCCTCCTCCTCCTCCTCCCCCCCCCCCCCCCCCCCCCCCCCCCCCCCCCCCCCCTCCCCCTCCCTCTCTCTCTCTCTCTCTCTCTCTCTCTCTCTGGGACTCCCAGGACGGCCAGTAGGATGAGGGTTGCTAACTTAACATTCAGTGGTATTGGGGTACAGTGTCTTCACTTCAGGTTTCTAGAAGCAAAATACCCAAGCCATGGCTGTATAATCTAGGTGACTATCCAGTAGAGTCAGGCTGAAACACTCTCTAATCCAAACCAGTGGCACATCTGTGCTTATCAAAGGCATGTGTCTATAAAAAGTACGCTAAGTACCAGGTCAGAGATAGATGCTGAGGTGAGCACAGGAGTAACACAGATGGCCAGAAGCATCCTGTGCCTGCCAGGAACAGTCTCAAGGTCTGCAAAATAGCCTGTTACCTTGGAAACATACATTAACACAGAATGGAATCCTAGAGTTAAAGACTAGGTATGTTAGAGTTGGTGAGTGCATAGCTGGGGCATGCAGGAGGAAGGGCAGGCCCTACAGGACAGGACTTGTAGGCCAGGACTGACAGAATAAGGACAGAGGCCACCCAGAAGGGCTCTCTTTTGCCCGTGTTGGCTGCCTGATGTCCCACCCAGCACAACCGTGGGTACTGGAGAATCTCTTCCCACGGCCGCATCGGAGGGAGAGGTGACCACTCCTCCCTGATTCTTTCAAGAAGGGATCTTAAAAGTTGACAAATGTAAGATGGTGTCGGGGTACATTTCACTTGAGGGAATCTGAGCAGTGGTTTCAAGTGAAACCAAAATGAAAAGGCTTTCGTACCAAACTCCCTGAGAACCAAGACAGAGGAAGGCTGGACAGCAAGTCCCGGGGTGTTGTCCCCACCCGATAAGCCTAAATAGCTGTGCAGCTGTTGGATACAAGTCTCCCTCTCAGACACACATGTATGATGTGTGTGCAGCTCACCGCATTTGCAATCTCATAGGACAGTTTACACTGATTACACAAAGGGCTGGAGGGGACTAAAGACAGCACGAAACAATCACGTATCTGAGTGATGTTCAGGATAACGGTGTGCTAGAATGCTGCTTTGAATGGTTATTAATTTAATTAATGTTCTACTGTTAGCATAAACTTAAGTACTTGCCATTAATGTGTATTCATTGCAGTAAATAACGGCCAACATTAAAACATTTTCACATATGATCAGAACCATCCCACACAAGCCTCTTAACTGTCTCTTTCCTGCCAATGGCCCCTCCCTCCTCCCAAACACTTCTTTCTCCTTTAATGTCACACATATTCATATACCTACAAATATACATAAGCATATATACACAGATTCACACATTCAATCCAGAGTCCACATATGAGAAAACGTGATTCACGTTTGGGTCTGGCTTATTTTGCCATGATTTCTAGTCCCATCTACACTCCTGAAAGTAGAGGGCTTCCTTCTTCGCGGCTGCACAGAGCTCCACTGGGCACACAAACCACGATTTCTTTAATGAGCCCTCTTGCTGATGGGCGTCCAGGCTCACTTCCTAACTTGGTCATGTGAGCAGTGGCTTAATAAACACGGTGCTCAGCGTAGGAAGAAGGCCCTGTAGGGAAAGTGCTCATCTGGAAAGCAAAAAAACCTGAGCTCAAATCCCGAAAGCTCATATAAAAATAAACACCAGAGCTTGGGTGTCACCTTAGAACCCTTCAAGCAAATGCCAAGGAGAGGTTTAGCTGGATCACACAGTAGTTCTACTTTAATCTTTGGGTGGTGGGGAGACTCTCCATTGTGGCTGCGGTAATTCACGTTCTGCCGGGGACATTATTACTTGTAACAACCAGGGAAGGGCTTTCCATTGGGACAAATACCACTAGGAGAGAGGAAACACCAGACGTTCATTAAGCATCTCGTGGGATTAATTCAATTTGCAAATCTATCCTGAGAATTTTCCTTCAGTTTGTAGATGGGGAAAAGAAAGCTTGGAGAAGGTGTTCATCTCCCTCACTGAGGAGCTGGCAGGTTGCTTCCACTCTGCGCCAGTCTCAGAACCTGGATTAAGGGGCCCAATCTCAGCAGTGTCTGAACTGCCTCACACAGAAAGAGCTACGCATCCGGTGGTAGAGGGGAAACTGAGGCTGAGGTTTGTCTGCTTTCAAAACACATTCTCTCTCCACGAGGCCTCCTTGTTTCTCCTGGCAGCTGCAAATGACAGGCACACAGAGCGCCTGCACGTGCAAGGAAAGCGGTAGCCAGTGTTTAGTATTTCAGCCCTTTGAACCTACTAAACCCTAATGACTGTGCTCACAGCTTCATATGGTATGGTACTTCGTTTGACTGACTTGTTTTGGGTTTTGTTTGGTCATTTGTTTGAGACAGGGTCTCACCTATTCAAAGTTGGCCTTGAACTTGCTTATGTAGGTGAGAATGACCTCTGACCCTCCTGCCTCTCCCTCCCGGATGCTGGGGTTACAGGCTTGCACCACCGTGTCTGGCAACTACTTCACTTTATGTAGACAGTTCTCTGGCGTCTTTTAGTCATCAAAATCATGTTTATGAAGCAGCACAGCATGGCATGTCCAGGTCAGTGTCTAACTTACCACAGGAAGTCTGGAGGGAAACTGCCACAAAGCTGAAAGGACACAGATGCCCCTGTTGCGGCCACAGACAATGCTGGACACGTAAAGGACGCCAGGCCATATGAGCATGTGGACCCCTAAGCTGTGCCCAGGGTCCCAGCCTACACCTCAGACTTCTCACTATCTGAGAAACTCTTTGAGACAGATGTTTCCAGTTTTGGACCATTTAGAAGAAAGGGCACCTCCTTTCAGTACTTTTTGCCAGTTGTCCTGGCTTTCCTCTGCCAAGCAACACGGACTGAGAACCAGCTCCTCACTGACCACCCATTGAATGTCTAGTGAAGGCGTCACCTTTCCCAAAGGCTCCCTTTGGAGCAAGCCCTGATGCGCCCATTACTTAATTCTGTGGCCCCTCGTTGTTAGCTTGTCTTTAGATAGTTAGTAGTTTGTTCTCCGGCGGGGTTGTGGTATGTCAGCATTTATAGGTGACAATGAAGGACAGACAGGAACACCACATCCCTCCTCTGACTACACGTCTGTACCATTAGCAGACATTCTCTGAGCTCCTACTATGTCCCAGGAACGCTGCTGAGCACTGGAGTCACGAGGAAACATTTCGGGCCAGATGCCCTCATGGACCTCACATCCCGCCTGTGACTGGTGAGGCCTGCGGTGACATACATTTCAGAACAGACTCAACTCACACCAAATTTGAACCTATTACTTTTCCAGAATGTTCTAGTCTTTTTCCCTTGCCACAGACATTCCTGTCTCCATTAGCCCCATCCACCTACTCATGCCTCTCTCCTTGGTGAGATGTCTACTCTGTGACTTCAAATATGACTGCCTCCCCTCACACACTTGTCTTAACTGGTTCTCTATTCAGCATAAAGGGACCCTTCCAGCTCCTTCCATTTTACAAACACCATTCTGCCATTCTCCAAACTCTTCCAGGCTCAGTTCTAAGTACAAAAGTCTTCCAGGGTCCTTGCATGGGGGTTGACCCAGTCTCCTGATACCCATCCACTCCTTAACCTGATGCATCTGACGATGCCCCTCCCTGTTCCACTCCAACAGCTTTCATCAATGTTATCTGCAACCTCCATATCACCAAAGACAATGGCCAGCCTCCCCCCTCCTTGTCTTATCCACTCTTTTTTTTTTGCATCCACCCAGCCTTGCATTTTCCTCGTTTGATAATCTCTGCTTCAAGCCTTAATACAATACTAACCACACTCAAAAGCAGACAGTCTTTCTAAACATCCAGAAATAGCTACCTCTTGAGTGTGTCCTCTCGGACATTTTTCTATAAATATACACAGCCTCCCTCAGGGTTGCACGCAAGCCCTTTTAGGAACCTCTCCATCTCCCTAACCTCTCAAGAGCATCCTTCCTCAGCCTCATCATCCTAATTCATCTCAACGTTCTATTCTCTTAAGGCTCCTCTCCTCTTACCTTCCTAGAGGTTCCTCTCCAGGCCTCAGCATCTGTGTGCCCACTCTCTGCTTAGCTCTAAAACTATCAGCAACCACCATCACGATCAAGTCTCCATCCCTCGGCTTCTCCACACCCATTCCGGGAACCCACAGCAGCACATTAACAGCACCAGTGTGGTACACATGAACCTGAAATCCCCAGTCTATGGTGCCACAGGTACAAATGGGGAGACACAGATGGCAATACGCTGCAGCTCAAGAAAGACCTTCTGAGCTAGTCCGGAGGCAAGAGGAAGACACAACAGTTTCAGCACAGGCAAAATTAATATGGTACCATGGAAAAGATGACATAGGAGCTAAGGACAAACTGGCAGAGAAACCAGACTTCCCCTTCACACCTTTGCTGAAGGCTGGTGCAGCCACAAGACTCTGCTGCTTAAAGGGCAAGTAGCTCCTAACTCCTGCTCTGACTGTAGGGTCCTACAGCTGTAAGTATTCCCCCTGGAGGAGAGCTGGGGGGCTCTCCCTGGATTTCACCCCACTGCAGCACTCAAGAGCCCTTCCTGCTTCCACAGCCACCACCCACCAACAGCGCCCACTTCACACTGACATAACTAACTTTGGGGTTCTTCTGGAAGCCTCCCCAGATTAACACTGCCCCTCCTTTCTAGTGTGTCTACCATCTCTGTAACTGAGAAATTGCTCACAGAAACCACTGCCTGTCAGGGACTGGGACCAACACTCCACAAACGCCCGGTGCACCTCTGTGTTTCCTCCGGGCCCTTGGCAAGTAGGCAGATGGGCTTTAGCCTGAGCCGTGAGGCGAGGAGAGGCGGAGATTTGCACTGGATCCTGCTCTTTCCTTCACTTTCCAGAGAGACTCTGTGAAGAGAGTTTATTGTTTGAGCCTTAGGCCCCTGACAAGGGGTAAAAAAAATCCACCTCATCAAGGTAGTGTGGAGACTAGCACAGGGCTGGGGAGATGGCTCAGGGAGTAAGATGCTTTCCGTGAAAGCATGAGCGCCCTAGCTCAGGTCCCTACATCAAAGCCAGGCCTGGTGGCAAGCACCTGTAAACCCCAGTTCTGGGGGAAGGCAGGCAGATCCCAGGGACTTGCTGGTCATCCAGTCCAGCCAAATCAGCAAGTTCCAGAGTCAGTGAGACCCTGTCTCACGAAAATCAACTGGGGAGCACCTGAGGCTGACCACTGGCTCCACACCATGCATGTATGCTTGGGTACATACATCTGCGCACATACCACCCTCCCCCGCCCCCTCAAATAAAAAATTAAGATATGGAATATAAAGATCTTTGAAGAGAGCCTGGCATATAGCCAGCATTCCACAGACACCAGCTGTTAGTTGCCACAAATACCACCTTATAAGAATTTAACAGGGTTTCCCACTCCATTCAGCTCAGACCCTGTGCCCACACCCAGAAATCAGCCCTGATGGGGTTGAGAGTTGCTAAACACACTTGTCTTGTCTTTATGGGCACCACTTTGCTTAGCAGGTGAGATAAGTGGGAATCCCCAATGTCAACAATCCAGATAGAAAAGCACACATTACTCCCAAGCACCTTCCCTCATTAGTGTCTGGGTGTGATTTGTGCAGCTAATGTGTTTCTCACTAACGGGCACCCTGGAAACAGCAGTTCACTCTGCCTCCAGACCACTCGACGGCTCCTGGAAACTGCCTGCTTACTAGAACTGTGAGCCATAATCCTGTTGGAAGCCTTTCTAGGGGCTGAGGGGTGAGGGATGGGGTGTGGGAGTCGGCATCACTAGCGCCCTGCGGTGGACTGCTGCAATCTGTGGAGTCATTCATGGTCACACTGTGTTCGGTTGTTCCTGTCACATTTGTTGGTAAATTCAATAGCTCTACATCCACTGTGAGCGCTCACCTTCACTAGGGAGCTGCCGAGTAGTTGCTGGGTATCGGTACCCTGTGCACAGTGAGGAGTGGAGATGCCAGGGTTGCCCTCTGCGAAAACATCACCCACCTGACACACAAAGTAAACATGGAGGCCAGTCAAGAGTCCTAAATAATCTCACCACACAAAAGAGGCAAGCATACAAGGCAATGGATGTATTGAGTGGGTCACTTAAATTTTTCACAATGTATCCACCTCAGACTATCACCCAGTATAATTTTTTAATTCACAAGACTATTCTTAATATAAAAGCCGAGAAGGAAAATGGCCGTAGTGTAAGCCAACATGAATAACAACCGAGCCAAGATAAGAGTCAACATTTATCAAGTATACTCCAGGTTCGGCCTACTGGTAGCTAAAAAAAAAAAAAAAAAAATCTCATATTTTAGGTAAGGAAACAGACATGAACTCAGATCTGTCTCTGAAACTGGCATCCTGTTAGAATCCATGCCATGTCATGCAGCGCGGTGTCAGGTCACGTCATGCCATGCAAACCACCGTCTTGGTTATTTTTCTCAGTATTAATTGCCACAACCTCTTAATGTAAACATATTTATGCATTTGATGAATATACGCAAAATTTATGCACATTTGAAAGGTACAGGATGGTTCACTGTCTTGAGCATATTTTAAAATTACGAGTGGATTTATTCTGTCTTAAATATTTTAGCACAAGCACATGCAGCTATGCACAGTAACGGGATTTTCTATGCTCATGGGATTGTTCTCACAAGTCCTGGACTTTTGCTTGCACAGTTGTTTTTGAGGAAAAAAGGGGCCCTTTGCCGGCCCAAACAAATCTCCCATGATCCCCTGGGAGATGAGGCAAACAAAGGTCAGGGTACAGGCTAGGGGAGAAATTACTTCACCCCGTGGACCTGTGAGGCTCACCCCAAACCTCAGGAGGCCTGGAACACGGCACAGGGGCTGCTGGGAATGGCAGTGACCATCATGTCAGTCCGCTTTTACAGCAAAGAAAATGTACGTGAGAGAAACAGGGTTATTCCTGGCCTCCCGTCATCACTAGCCTCCCTCCACCCTGTGGTCAGTGCAGCTCAGGAGTGGGACCAGGTCTTTTCCAGAAAATTTTCCATATCAAAAGAAGAAATCTCCCTTGCAATCTCCTCTGCTCGTTTTTTTGCTTTTTGACAAGCTGGCCCCAAACTCACCATGTGGCTACCCAGAAAGCCTTGGGCTGCCCTCCTCCCTCACTACCTCCCCCACGCAAACATGCCAGGCTGTGCTGTCTACCTTCAATGCGAAAGTCACAGTTGTCCCTTTGCCTGGGAAACACTGGATTTGGGGGGAGATGAGTGCCCCCCCCCATTTCCTTCCCTAAGTGAAGAAACCCTCTGACTGTGAGGAAGTCCTCAGGGCTGCTTCCTCTTTGTTCATGACACTAAAAGGATGATAAGGACCAAAGCACAGCCGTGCCACACCAGCACAATGTGAGGCTTGGTCCTTACAATGATGCAAGAGGGGGGCTGAGCACACCAGCATGAGGGTCTCCAGGGCCTCAGGAAAGCACAGGGAACTCTGGTAGCATGCAGAGTAAGGAAATGCCCCAGCTCAGGGGGAAAAGTGGGGTTCTGGGGCCTAAAAGGCCTTGGGGATGGGCAGGGGTGGCACCATGGAAGACCGCAGCCTGCTCTCCTCTGCCAGCCCGGACACTTCACTGCGAAGTATTTCAGACAGCCCTGTCTCGCTCAGGACTCCGTGGGAAGGTGATGCTGTGATTTCTCAGATAAAGCCTACAGGCTTGAATGCGCTCTTATTCTTTTGCTAATGTCACAAAAAATGACTTTACCTTCCTGGGTGGCATCAGTGACTGAGTGGCTGAAAACAGAAACCGTGCCTGCAAATGTTTTCTGCAAGGCTGCAAGCCCTGAGCCACAACAAACTCAAGGCTGGGTCGAGCACAGAAACCAGATCTGGGCCTCGGTCTCCGGCCAGTCAACCTGAGGACATCTGACAGGAAGACCTGGCACTTCTGTGGACGGCAGCCCTACGCAGGAGAAAGACAGACAAACCCAAGCCATGGCACACCACAAATATGGCTGCAACATGAGCTACGAGAGGAATTACGCAGACCTGCTATTCAATCCCACTTTCCCAGCAACCTTTCCCAGCAAACCTCTCTCCTGGCACTCATGACCCACTCCATCTGCCCAACAAATATTTACTGAGCAGAGAGATGCTACAATTTTTCCTATCAAATTATGAACAAAACAAAAAGGTCGCATGTAGCTCTGTAAGGCGAAGACTTAGAAAAGTCTGTTAAAATGAATAGGTGATGTGCTTTTAGATGAACACTACATAGAACGGTATCTAACCATGGCGGGGGAGAAGGCTCAGCTGGTTAAACGCTCACTGCGCAGACATGAGACCCCATCTTCAATCTCAGACTCCCAGTACCCACGGTATAAAAAAATAAAATAGGTTAGGCTCCGCAGTGCATGCTTATAACCCCAGCACTGGGAAGGTACACACGGGCAGCTCCCTGGGGCTTGCAGGGCAGCTAGCCTAGCCAATTTGATGAATTCCAGTCTACTGAGAGACTGACTGGTGGTTCTTGAGGCACGGCACCCAGGGTTGACCTCTGACCTCCACACACATGCATGCACATGCACAGCTATATGTGTGCCTACACATAACACATATGCACAGAGTCAAACCTGATGGGGGCTGCGCCTGACACACACACACACACATGTTCAGGATCTTTCTGTAGATGGCATCATTGACACAGTACATCCCCCTCCATGGCTTGCTGTAGATGGCATTACTGACACAGTATATCCCCCCATATCTTGCTGTAGATGGCATTACTGACACAGTACGTGGCCCCCATATCTTGCTGTAGATGGCATTGATGACACAGTACACCCCCCAATGGCTTGCTGTAGATGGTATTACTGACACAGTACGTCCCCCCCCCATGGCTTGCAATAGATGGCATTATTGATGCAGTATGTCGTCCCCCCCCCCATGTCTTGCTGTAGATGGCATTATTGACACAGTACGTGTCCCCCCCATGTCTCACTGTAGATGGCACTACTGACACAGTACCCACCCTCAAAGGTCCATCTACATGTTGAAGCAGGCTGCGGTGCTCACTACATGACAGCCTTGCCAGCCTTTACTCCCAGGTTCAGGTAAGCGCTCTGCAGAGCCCTATCAACAATGAGCAGTGAGCTAGCCAACAGCATTCCAGCAGGGCAGACACACAATCTATTCTCTCAGTCCCCACTGGACACAGAGACTCAGAAACTAAAGTACAAACTCCTCATGACATGCAGACGAGGACCTCATCCGTGGGATTAGGCTGGCCTCAACACAGCCATGCTCCATCCATTTCAATTTCACAGAGCACCTCTCCCTGCTCCATCATATCATATGCCAGGCATCTAATCCCAAGCCACACAGGCCTGGCCAGTTTCTGAATGGTTCAGTTGCCTCTCTCCTGTGGTTGGTCTGGAGGTATGAAGAAAAGGAGTCGGGGGTGGCTATCCACTTGGAAGTGAAGGGGGTTTTACTAACCTTGCTAAAAATCTCCCAAGCAAAATCCTTTTAAACTGGATGAAGGATGATCTGAGCCACCAACTTAGGTGAAAAATGAAAGTCCCAGGCTCAGTGAGAATCTGCCTCAAAGTAATGGTGGAAGGAGAGTGACTGAAAAGGAATCCCAACACCCTCCACACACATGCGCATGCTACATTCACTCACAAGCACACACATGCACATGCTACACCCACTGACAAGCACACATGCGCATGCTACACCCACTCACAAGCACACACATGCGCATGCTACACCCACTCACAAGCACACACATGCGCATGCTATATCCACTCACAAGCACACATGTGCATGCTACATCCACTCACAAGCACACACATGCGCATGCTACACCCACTCACAAGCACACAGGCGCATGCTACATCCACTCACAAGCACACACATGTGCATGCTACACCCACTCACAAGCACACATATGCGCATACTACACCCACTCACAGGCACACACATGCTCATGCTACACCCACTCACAAGCACACATGCGCATGTGTGTGCTTGTGAGTGGGTGTAGCATGCCCA